>JACEVL010000380.1:0-395000 GCA_020284085.1 Aporrectodea caliginosa | reverse complement strand
TGCGCCGTAGAGTCGCTTCAACTTCCGGTTGACCAGTCTTAGCTGAGTCTCGTTCTGGTTTACAGGTGCCTCGTTCTGAGGTCGAACGTCGCTTAATCCGCTTCCGGTAAAACCGACTTGGATTAACATTGGCTGACAGACACACAGACACACAGACAGACACACAGATACACAGACAGACAGAGAGACAGACAGACACACAGACACGCAGACAGACAGACAGAGAGACAGAGAGACAGGCAGACGAGCAGACATCCAAGAAAGAGGAGGACGGACAAAGAGAATGAAAGATGATTTGAATGAAAGAGAGAAAAGGATGAATTAAATATGAATCCTGGTTTTTCTCAGCGTCAAGTATGTATATCTACATTCTGTGCAAAATGATACCCTCCACCTTCTCCTCCTCGTCCTCCTTGTTCTCCTCCTTCTCCTCCTGTCCTCCTCCTTCTCCTCCTCGTCCTCCTTGTTCTCCTCCTTCTCCTCCTCGTCCTCCTTGTTCTCCTCCTTCTCCTCCTGTCATCCTCCTTCTCCTCCTCGTCCTCCTTGTTCTCCACCTTCTCCTCCTCGTCCTCCTTGTTCTCCTCCTTCTCCTCCTGTCCTCCTCCTTGTCCTCCTCGTCCTCCTTGTTCTCCTCCTTCTCCTCCTTGTTCTCCTCCTTCTCCTCCTCGTCCTCCTTGTTCTCCTCCTTCTCCTCCTGTCCTCCTCCTTCTCCTCTCCTCCTTGTTCTCCTCCTTCTCCTCCTCGTCCTCCTTGTTCTCCTCCTCGTCCTCCTTCCTCCTCCTCCTCCTCCCCTCCTCCTCCTTTCTCCTCCTCCTCCTCCTCCTCCTCCTCCTCCTCCTTCCTCCTTCTCCTCCTGTCCTCCTCCTCCTCCTCCTCTCCTCCTCCTGTCCTCCTCCCTTCTCCTCCTCGTCCTCCTTGTTCTCCTCCTTCTCCCTCCCTCCTCCTCCTCCCTCCTTCTCCTCTCCTCGTCCTCCTTGTTCTCCTCCTTCTCCTCCTGTCCTCCTCCTTCTCCTCCTCGTCCTCCTCTCCTCCTTCTCCTCCTCGTCCTCCTTGTTCTCCTCCTTCTCCTCCTCCTCCTCCTTGTCCTCCTCGTCCTCCTTGTTCTCCTCCTTCTCCTCCTCGTCCTTCTCCTTGTCCTCTCCTCCTTCTCCTCCTGTCCTCCTTCTCCTCCTCGTCCTCCTTGTTCTCCTCCTTCTCCTCCTCGTCCTCCTTGTTCTCCTCCTTCTCCTCCTGTCCTCCTCCTCTCCTCCTCGTCCTCCTTGTTCTCCTCCTTCTCCTCCTCGTCCTCCTTGTTCTCCTCCTTCTCCTCCTGTCCTCCTCCTTCTCCTCCTCGTCCTCCTTGTTCTCCTCCTTCTCCTCCTCGTCCTCCTTGTTCTCCTCCTTCTCCTCCTGTCCTCCTCCTTCTCCTCCTCGTCCTCCTTGTTCTCCTCCTTCTCCTCCTCGTCCTCCTTGTTCTCCTCCTTCTCCTCCTGTCCTCCTTCTCCTCCTCGTCCTCCTTGTTCTCCTCCTTCTCCTCCTCGTCCTCCTTGTTCTCCTCCTTCTCCTCCTGTCCTCCTCCTCCTCCTCTTCCTCATCATCATCATCACCGTCGTCAAACAACACGATCCCACGTAACCAAACGCTCACAACAGCATCACTTCAGTAACTGTTATATGTCCATCTTTGTCTGTGTCTGTGTGTGCCTCTCTCTGTGTCTCTTTCTCTTTCTCTTTTTGTCTGTCTGTCTGTCTGTCTGTCTGTCTGTCTCTGTCTGTCTGTCTCTGTCTGTCTGTCTGTCTGTCTGTCTGTCTGTCTGTCTGTCTCTCTCTCTCTCTCTCTCTCTCTCTCTCTCTCTCTCTCTCTCTCTCTCTCTCTCTCTCTCTAATACCCTATGCATATGTATGCAATAGGCCATAATGTCTGATAAGGCGAGTCTTTCATGAGCTGAGAGATGGACTGGACGCTGTGTAGAAACCGAGGCAGAGGAGGAGAAATGCCTCTGGCGCCATCTGCCATCAGATGCCGTCAGATGCCATCAGATGCCGTGATGTGATGGCATCGCCAATGACATCACAACCTCTGCCGCCGACCAACGACGCACTTTATCTATCATAACTAGTATACGTCATATCCACACACCTATATCTATATATATATATAGATGCTTATGTATTATATATGTAGATAAGTAGCATTTTTACCAGGCTTCGCCAGGGTGTTCCCCAGGCGTAATTTTTAACGGCTGCAAATAAGGCTACTTATTTACTATATGCTGACGGTCTTCAAATATTTGAAATGTCCATATATGTGATTGGAAACGACATTTAGAGGTGAAAATAGTTGCTTTGCTCGTGTATTTGAATTTCATTACCTGTGACTCAGCGTTTTCGCCGTTTAGCATTTTAATTTAATGTCCTCTTACTGAGCGTTTGCGCCATCTATACAACGTGCTTCCGTGTATAACTCTAGCGTAATCCATCCTTGCCGTTGAATCGGTTTTAAATCAACTAAAAATGTCCATATATCGGAAATGAAAGTAAATTTTGAGCGGAAAATAGTTGGGTCGGGATAGAAATTCGGATTATAACGATCGTTAAAAATTTTGCATCGCCAAAGTGTTGCTTCGGCGAGTTTTGAGTTGCTTTGACCTAGACATTCGCCCGTGGCGACTTCTGATTTGAAATGAACAGTCATCGTGATTGGTTGCGAGATTACGCTGTTGGCCTATATTTTAAGACTTTTGACTAAATGACGACATCGAAATTAAAAATTCCATATATCGGAATTTAAGGTAAATTGTGAGTTGAGAATAGTCGCGTTGACCTAGAAATTCGCGTAAGAACGTTTCTTACAATTGTTCAGATCGCTAGGGCGTTCCTATCGCGGGCCTTTAGTAGGACGGACGGACGGACATACAGAAGGACAAACTTTTAGACTTATAGTATAGATAATATCTACAAATGCATGCATAACACACCGCGCATATATACAACATACATATATTACGTCATAAACAACATCGTATGTTTAATATGCGCACGTGTGTGTGTTTTATCACACTGGCGATCGTCGCCCTAATCCATGGCGTTCAGCGAAGGATTCCATACTTATGTATATAATATATATATATAATATATATGCATAATATATTATATATATAATTTATGAAATGGTATATAATCTGACATCATGCGTAATGCGTATACATAACGAATATGCAAACAAAGGCATATAGAGGAAGAGAGAGAGACAGACAGACAGACAGAGAGAGACAGACAGACAGGCAGACAGAGAGAGAGAGAGAGACAGAGGGAGGGAGACAGAGGGAGACACAGAGAGAGAGACAGAGAGACAGAGAGAGACAGAGAGACAGAGAGAGACAGAGAGAGAGAGAGAGAGAGAGAGAGACAGACAGAGACAGACAGACAGACAGGCAGACAGAGAGAGAGAGACAGAGGGAGGGAGACAGAGGGAGACACAGAGAGAGAGACAGAGAGACAGAGAGACAGAGAGAGACAGAGAGATAGAGAGAGACAGAGAGACAGAGAGAGACAGAGAGAAACAGAGAGAGACAGAGAGAGACAGAGAGACAGAGAGACAGAGAATAGAGAGCGGAAGCAAAGCATTTCTCCATCCTCCAAGTCCTATTTGAAGACATGGCTTCGCTGAAGTCGTTTTATTTCCATCCTCCTATTCATCCTCTCCGCATCTTCCATCCTCTCTCTCTCTTATCCTCTCTCTTATTCTCTCTTATCCTCTCTCTTATCCTCTCTCTTATCCTCTCTCTTATCCTCTCTCTTATCCTCTCTCTTATCCTCTCTCTTATCCTCTCTCTTATCCTCTTCTTGATCCTCTCTCTTATCCTCTCTCTTATCCTCTCTCTTATCCTCTCTCTTATCCTCTCTCTTATCCTCTTCTTGATCCTCTCTCTTATCCTCTCTCTTATCCTCTCTCTTATCCTCTCTCTTATCCTCTTCTTGATCCTCTCTCTTATCCTCTCTCTTATCCTCTCTCTTATCCTCTCTCTTATCCTCTCTCTTATCCTCTTCTTGATCCTCTCTCTTATCCTCTCTCTTATCCTCTCTCTTATCCTCTCTCTTATCCTCTTCTTGATCCTCTCTCTTATCCTCTCTCTTATCCTCTCTCTTATCCTCTCTCTTATCCTCTTCTTGATCCTCTCTCTTATCCTCTCTCTTATCCTCTCTCTTATCCTCTCTCTTATCCTCTTCTTGATCCTCTCTCTTATCCTCTCTCTTATCCTCTCTCTTATCCTCTCTCTTATCCTCTTCTTGATCCTCTCTCTTATCCTCTCTCTTATCCTCTCTCTTATCCTCTCTCTTATCCTCTCTCTTATCCTCTCTCTTATTCTCTTCTTGATCCTCTCTCTTATCCTCTCTCTTATCCTCTCTCTTATCCTCTCTCTTATCCTCTTCTTGATCCTCTCTCTCATCCTGCTTTTAGTCATCTCCATTCCTCTTATTAATCATTTCACATCCTCCTCTTACTCATCTTCCATCCTTTCATTCTTTCGAGGATTTAGATATAGCACCTCTTCAAGGGAACTACTCAGAGGTGCTTCTGACTCCAGCACGGCCAGAAAGAACAGCTTTCAAGCGCTTATAGAATGCAAGAGTGACCTAGGGAGCAGGTGCAGCTCAAGAGGGAGACTATTTCACACACCGACCCATCACCGAAACAGCGCTTTGCATGCAGGTGGTTCGGGCAAGCGGGACACAGAGCAGCCCCTGCGCCGCAGAGTGCGTATATACTGCCAGCACCGACAGAGACCGAAAGAGTTCAATCAGATAAGGCGGATCAAGGCCTGGCTATAGCACTGCCATACCAAAGAGGCGATACTGTAGGCTGACGGACAGGGAGCCAGCGCAGGACCTCCAGCATGTACTCTGACACATAACCGAAATGAGGTACATGGCCGATAAGGTACGCTGCAGAGAGTAGAATGCGGTCACGGGAGCAGAGCCCGTGTAAAGAAGGGATCATAGGCGGTCATCGAGGCGAACCGTGAGGAAAGAATGCAGAAGAGTAGTTGAAGCAGCAGACGAAAGAGAGCGAGCGACAGATGGAAGATGGCGCAGCTCATAGAAGCAGTCGCGACTAAGGCGATGGAGGATGAGGTGCAACTTAGGAAAGTTCCTCATCTATTAGATAATAAAAAAATGGCTAGTTTCAAATGATCGATTGGTGCAAATTTACGACGAAGGTAGACTTTTTGTTGGAGGGCACCCCAAATAGCATAATCTAACGGAGTTAGGTCCGGGCTATTTGGGGGCCACATCATCCCCCACATGATGAAGGTGACATTCTCCCGAAGAAGAAAGTTGATCGTGTCTCTTGCCGTGTGCGAAGGAGCTCCGTTCTGTTGCAGTGTCCAGCTTTGACGATTACATCTCGCTCAAATATCCGGAAGCAATCCTTGTGTTAAGACGTGATCACAATAATACTCACTGTTCACTTTCGCCCCAGATTCAACACACACCACACTGGTTTTTCCCATCCGAAACACACCAGCCGAAACCATGATGCCACGACTGAAATGTTCACGTTTAAGTAAGAGTCTCGTTGCTGGAACTTGTTTTTTCTTACATCAGAATAAACACGAAATAGTGACGTCACACGTTCAGTTAGTGAGTAAGGATAATTTTAAAGTAAAAAAGGCCCAAAACATAATTTCATATATATTGCACAAGATTTCACGAGGCGGTCCCACTTTCTTTGCGCTACCCTGTTACAGTAGAGCTAACAACAAAAGCAGCGTTATGTGACGGACAGTGAATGCACTTCAGTGAATGAATGACAGTGAATGCACTTCGCAGACCATGCGACCTATCCCTAACCCTAACCCTATTAGTCGAACCGTGGACCAACCTCAGAGAACGCTCATGGAGGATCCAGAAAATTGTCAGAGAGCCTAAACGTAACCTGAAACCGCTTATTAAACACACGTGACACGTCTTATGGTATGTGTATGTATACACACATGCACACATAAATACATACACACGCACGCACGCACACACACGTAAACACACACACACAGACACACATATATATAATTAACGATGTCGTGATCTACTGCAGTATGAAAAGCAGCGCTGACGTCGAATATGTATATAATTATATATCTTCGTTTATATATATATAGTAGTACAGACTGACAAACCGTAGCGAGTTTTTAAAAAACTGCGAACGGTAAAGGCTATAGGTAAAGAAACTGAGTTACATGTTTAGTAAACAAGACGTGTGACTGCCTTCGAGGGAGGCTCCGAGACTCCATGACACTCTGATTAGGGTCAGCAAGGTCAATAATTCAGCCAATGGCTCCAGTGATGTCAGATAGAAGACGGAACAGCAGGGTTTCAGTCGAGTGGAACTTTCTGAAACCTGAAAACTTGCATGATGGAAGAAGATTGTTCCTCTCTAGGTGGGCAATGAGTTGACTGGCCACTATCTTCTTCCTAATCCTCTCCCATTCAGCTTGTAATCATCTTCAATCCTCCTCCTCCTCCTCTTCCTCTTCCTCCTCCTCCTCGTCCTCGTCCTCGTCCTCGTCCTCGTCCTCGTCCTCGTCCTCCTCTTCCTCCTCCTCTTCCTCCTCCTCCTCTTCCTCCTCCTCTTCTTCCTCCTCCTCTTCTTCCTCCTCGTCGTCGTCCTCCTCCTCCTCCTCCTCGTCCTCGTCCTCCTCCTCCTCTCTCATCTTCCTCTTTATCCTGCCTCGCTGTGTTTCTGCCTCGCTGTTTCTCTGTCTCTTCTTTCTCTTTCTCCTCCTCCTCCTCCTCCTCCTCCTCCTCCTCCTCCTCTTCTTCCTCCTCCTCTTCCTCCTCCTCCTCCTCCTCCTCTTCTTCCTCCTCCTCCTCCTCTCTCATCCTCCTCTTTATCCTGCCTCGCTGTGTTTCTGCCTCTCTGTTTCTCTGTCTCTTCTTTCTCTTTCTCCTCCTCCTCCTCCTCCTCTCTCATCTTCCTCCTCGTCCTCCTCGTCCTCCTCCTCATTCTCCTTCTCCCTCCTCCTCCCTCTCTCTCATCTTCCTCTTTATCCTGCCTCGCTGTGTTTCTGTCTCTCTGTTTCTCTGTCTCTTCTTTCACATCTATTCCTTTCCTTTCACTCGATAATTAATTAATTAATCAATTCGTTCGATCATTCAATCATTCAATCACTCTCGTTTTCTGTCTGTGTTTCTTCTGCCGTTGTTCATCGAATGCGGATTACATATTATAAGGTATAACACGCTTCTCTGTTCATCTCTCTCGATCTGTCTGTCGTTTGTACCTAGTTGTCTCTGTCTGTTTGTCTGTCTGTGTCTGTCTGTGTCTGTCTGTGTCTGCCTGTGTCTGTCTGTGTCTGTCTGTGTGTGTCTGTGTGTGTCTGTGTCTGTCTGTGTCTGTCTCTGTCTGTGTCTGTCTGTCTCTATCTGTGTGTGTCTGTGTCTGTCTGTGTGTGTCTGTGTCTGTCTGTGTCTGTCTCTATCTGTGTCTGTCTGTGTCTGTCTATGTCTGTCTGTGTCTGTCTGTGTCTGTCTGTGTCTGTCTGTGTCTGTCTGTGTCTGTCTGTCTCTATCTGTCTCTGTCTGTGTCTGTCTCTGTCTGATTCTGTCTGTGTCTGTCTCTGTCTGGATCTGTCTGTCTCTATCTGTGTGTGTCTGTGTCTGTCTGTGTCTGTCTGTCTCTATCTGTCTCTGTCTGTGTCTGTCTCTGTCTGATTCTGTCTGTGTCTGTCTCTGTCTGTGTCTGTCTGTCTCTATCTGTGTGTGTCTGTGTCTGTGTGTGTGTGTCTGTGTCTGTCTGTGTCTGTCTCTATCTGTGTCTGTCTGTGTCTGTCTATGTCTGTCTGTGTCTGTCTGTGTCTGTCTGTGTCTGTCTGTGTCTGTCTGTGTCTGTCTGTCTCTATCTGTCTCTGTCTGTGTCTGTCTCTGTCTGATTCTGTCTCTGTCTGTCTCTGTCTGGATCTGTCTGTCTGTCTGTATGTCTGTGTATGTCTCTTTCTCATTGGTCTCTTCTTCTGTCTGTCAGCGATCGTTGTCGTTCAATGTAATCGCTAAATGAGTTTTGCTGGGTCAACATACATGTATATATATATATATATATATATACATATATATATGTATATATATATATATATTAAGTGCAAAAGCGAAAGAGAGTCATATACCATGGGATTAATGCAATTCAGATATAGACAGACGGACAGACAGACAGACAAACAGACAAACAGACAGACAGACAGAGAGACACGAGGAATAGATAAATTCAGTCTCGTCCTTTTCGTCGACTTTTGCTAAGCCAAAAATCTTTTCCATCCATTTATACATAAATACATAAATTATATGATGTGAAGAATTCGAATGAATCTATTGCTAGATGGAAAAAATGGTCGCATGTGGATCGATGTAAATGTTCGGGTTTTCTCTTCAGTATATTCGGTGCCTGGAGACAGACAGACAGACAGACAGACAGAGACAAAGAGACAGGGAGAGACAGAGAGCCAGACAACCGCTGTTGGTGAACATCGGTTGAATGAAAGAGTTGTGTCAGTTATTATTCAGTCGGTCAAATGTCTTCCTCACTTTCTGTCAAACTCCTTTTATTCTTTACTTCCGTTCGCCCTTCTCTTGTCCTTCAATTGTTCTTCAATTCCAGTTTCCCACTCTCGAAAATCTCTCCCTGTCTGAGTTTCACTATATATATAATATATACATATATACATACATATACATATACATATATATATACATTTGGATATATATATAACTAGAGTTTGCCCGTCCTAAGACGATAATATGTATTTGAGTTTTGAGAATAATGCTGCCATGTACTGAATCGACGAGTTAACCATATTTTAAGTTACATGAAACTATTTACAAAACGGCAATAAATCAATCTAAGCCAAATGAATTAGGGAAGAATTCCTTCGATGAGGATTTCATTTACTGAAGAACAAAAGAAGCCGCTTAAATGGCGATCATAAGTTGGTCAAATCAATCCGAATTTTGCGATTAGTGAGAATCTCGTAAGAAGCGCATTAAAAATGACAAAAATTCCTTTAACGAGTACCGTATAATAATATTATGAGTATGCAATATACTAACGAAGACAGGAAACAACTGATACGGCGATCCAATAAATGTAACAATATTGGACAGTACGAATTTTAGATAAATATTTTTCGTAAGTTCAAAACATAACAAATCTAAAAACCCTGTTGAAGTGGCTGGTACTCGCCGGCTACACCATACGCGAGCGTCCTGTAGCAAAAGTTTCAGTTACATAAAACTATTTACAAAACGACAATGAATCAATGAAAGACATAATAAATTCGTAAATCAGTGAAAGTCTATAAATTCGCAGAGAATTACTTCGATGGGGATAAAATAAGTCTATAAACTGAGGAAGAAAAGAAACATCTTAGACGGCGATGCAAAGCCAATCAATTCCAATCTTGCGATTAGTGATACTGACCGGCCACGCCGGGCTCCAGCGCCCCCGAGCGGTGTCGTACTGGCTGGCAACGACAGATTCGAGCGCCCCCGAGCGGTGTCATACTGGCTGGCAACGACAGACTCGAGCGCCCCCTAGCGGTGTCTGGTGCTGACCCACTATACACGGGACTCGAGCGTGCGTAACAGGAATGTTGAATGACAACAAATATTTCTCTTCTATTACATTATTAATATACACACACACAGAGATAGAAACATATAGACAGAGATACAGAGAAGCAGAGATACATACAGAGATATATAGAGAGACACAGAGAGACACACAGAGATGCGTACATAAATAGACTGTCCATTGGAGAATAGTACTAGCGACAACCCAAAGTAAGCGTTACTCTCCATCCTCTCTTTATGCTGCGGCTCCTCCTCCACTTTGTAGTCTGCTTAATCCTCCTTCTCCTGATCCTCCTTATCTTAATTCTTCTCCTCTTAATCCTCCTTCTTCTCTTAATCCTTCTCATGACCTCGTTTCAGTCCCTCTATCCACGTAATCTAATCCACTTTCTTCATTTTTCTTCTCCTCCTCCTCCTCTTCCTTCTCCTCCTTCTGCCTCCTTCGTCTCCTCCTCATTATCCTCCTCCTTCCCTTGCTCCTCCTCCTTCTATTCCTCCTCCACTCCTCCTTCCATGCCTCCTTCTCCTTCTTCTATGCCTCCTAATCCTCTTTCTATTCATCCTCCTCCTTCTATTCTCTGCCTTCTGCTTCCTCCTCTGCGTCCTCCTCCTCCGCCTTCTTTTTCTTCTCCTCTTCCTATTCCTCTTCCTCCTCTTTCTATTCCTCCTTCTCCTCCTCCTTCTTTTTCCTCCTTCTCCTCCTCCTTCTCCTCCTCCTTCTCCTCCTCCTTCTTTTCCTCCTCCTCCTCGTCCTTTACTTCCTCCTCCTCTACCTTCTGCTTCCTTGCACCTTTCTCGTTTTACTTCGTTGCCTGACTTGATCCAATTTATTTCGTGTAACTCCGAGATTGCTCGCTAGTGCACTCAGCCACTGCAACCGGAGCAGGACACAGAGAGACAGAGAGCAAGACAGGTGCAGAGACAGGCAGACAGACAGAGGAAGACAGTGAGACAGAGACAGAGACGGAGAGAGATCGCAACAGAGAGAGAGACAGAGACAGAGATAGAGACAGAGACAGAGACAGAGACAGAGACAGAGACAGAGACAGAGAGATACAGAGTGAGAGAGAGACAGAGACAGAGACAGACAGAGAGAGAGACAGAGAGATACAGAGTGAGAGAGAGAGACAGACAGACAGACAGAGCAAATGGATCGTCTCTGCTTCTATTCGTCGTCTTCATTGGTCATCGTAGAACATCACTAACGAACACTTAATTCCTGACCACCAAACACTCCAATCTCCCTCTTCCACCTCTTTACACGAGCAACACTCTCTTCCCCATTCCATCACATCTCCTTCCCTCCATATCCCCCTTCCTGTATCCCTCCATACCTCCATCCATCCATCCATCCATCCCTCTCTCATTCCACTTCCACTTCCATCCATCCCACTCCCTCCATCTCCCTCTCTTAATTCTCAGCCTCCGTCTTACCTTCATGCACTCTCCACCCTCAACTGCCCTTCCTCCTTCACCTTCCGTCTGTCCGTCTGTCTGTCCGTCTGTCCGTCTTTCCGTTTGTCTGTCTGTTTGCCTTGTTTTGATTGACTCACGTGATTGTCTTCCAGAAACGATCAGGTGACGATGACCAATCAGAGAGAGGCACACGCACGCACACACGCACCGACCGACCGACCGACAGCTGGAGATCGTAATCGAATTAGAATTTTATATCTCGACCGACTCCAGTCAGAAGCGGACAATAATCCATCCATAGACATTGCACTGTATATATATATATGTAGACATTGCACTGTATATATATATATGTATATATGTATGTATGTATTTATGTATATATGTATGTATGTATGTATATGTAAATGTATATCATTGTAAATGATTATGTATGTGTATAAGTAAATGTGTTTGTATGTGCACCGGTATCATCATTTTGTATGCGTATGTGTATGTACGTCCATATATTACTCAGTTGTAGAATAAATAAGTCAGTAAGTAGACAAGAGTAAATCCTATGTACATATGTAACTATAGTTGAGGCGCCTATCGTCGTCTGCAGAAGAAGAAAAGGAAGAGGAATCAGAAGGGTGGTCTTCCGTCGGTCTGAAGGGTCTCTTCCGGCGACAGAAGAGCTTTATAAACGACGACGACGTTTCGAAGATGATGAATGGCAGAAAGATTGCTTCAATCTGAGCAGACAGATAATTCTAAGCGACGCCGTTTTTAGATGAATTATGGACGATATAATTATTATGGTGCATCGATAAACAGTCTTTTCTCATCCTCTGTAAACTATACTATATACTATTATATATGGAATCTTCTCAACAGGCAAGATCCTAAAACGTGGATTGCCCAAAGAGAAGAGTCCGAAAGTTAGATTGCTCAAAAGGATGAGTCTTTAAGCTGGGTTTCTTAAAAGGAAAAGTCTGTTAGCCGGGTTTCTTAAAGCACAGCTATTAAAGCTAGATTACTCAAAAGGAAAGACTCTGAAACTAGATTGCTCAAAAGGAGGACTCTGAAAGCTGGGTTTCTTAGAAGCAAGACACTGAAAGTTGGATTCATTAAAAGGAAAACTATAGGAGCTGAAGCTGGAGTTTTCAAATGGAAAACTGTAAAGCTGGATTGCTCAAAAGGAGGAAAGACTGTAAAAGTTAGGTTGCTCGAAAGAAAGACTGTGAAAGCTGGATACCTTAAAAGGAAGACTCGAAAAGCTGGAGTGCCAAAAGGGAAGACTGGGACCTAGTGCTAGTTATATTATTACTCCTATTACTTCTAATACTATCATCATCGTCATCTTCATCATCATCATCATCATCATCATCATCATCATCATCATCATCATCATCATCATCATCATCATCATCATCATCATCATCATCATCATCATCATCATCATCATCATCATCATCATCATCATCATCATCATCATCATCATCATCATCATCATCATCATCATCATCATCATCATCATCATCATCATCATCATCATCATCATCATCATCATCATTATTATTGCTGTTGTTATAATTCTTATTGAAAATCGGAGAAACGTTCTCTGGAATTGCTGCTATAGACAGTTCCACTATAGAATCGACGACTTGCAGAAACGTTTTTCGCCGCTGTGGCAGCGCTGGTGAGCGAAGGACCAGCAGATCTCCACAGAATAATCTTCTGCTTCCTTACACTCTCTTAAGAGACATTTCAGCAGATAAATAAATAAATAAATCGAAATAAAATTGAATAATTATTGAAGTAAATCTGTTGTTTTAGAAGAAGAGTAAACAACGACTGACATCCAACGCAACATTTCGTCTCAACACTTTGGACTTCACTTGCACCGCATCACCACTTACACCACCACTACCACCAACACCATCCCAACCCAACACCAACACCACCACCACCAACACCATCCCAACCCAACACCACCACCACCACCACCACCAACACCACCAACACCATCACCAGCAGATCTCGTTGTCTTCGTTGTCTCCGCTGCTGTTGTTGTTGTCCTGCGCGAGAGGAGGGTCAGAGAGTCAGACGAAAAGTCGCAGCCAGGATCTGAGTTTGATGGATATCTGTGAAGAGGACGTGGTGGCCACTGCTGCTGCAGCTGCTGCAGCTGCGACCTTCGTCAGATGATGATGATGATGATGATGATGATGATGATGATGAGGAATCGTGGATCGGATGAGTGAGACTGATGGAGGATCGTGAACGACGACGACGTCGTCTCAGCTGAATAAGAAGGCGAAACGAAATCATAATGAATAAAGATGTTGAGAGAGAAGGAACGATGGATGACAGACGACCTCCAAGACATCACGACGACGACGACGAATCCCACAGCACCAGCAGCAGCAGCACAGGAGAAGGAGGAAGAGGAGGAAGAGGAGGAAGAGGAGGACGTGGAGAGGGAGGAGGAGAGGAGAGGGAGGAGGAAGAGGAGGAAAAGGAGGAGGAAGAGGAGGAAGAGGAGGACGGAGGAGAGGAGGAGGAGGAGAGGGAGGAGGACGTGGAGAGGGAGGAGGAGGAGAGGGAGGAGGAAGAGGAGGAGGAAGAGGAGGAGGAAGAGGAGGAAGAGGAGGACGTGGAGAGGGAGGAAGAGGAGAGGGAGGAGGAGAAAGAGGAGAGGGAGTAGGAGGAGAGGGAGGAGATGGAGGTGGTGGTAGATGGACTACAGTGGCTGCGGCCGTGGTCACCAGTCATCCCCATCGCCGTTACAATCTACGATGGTCTCTGGCAGCATCAGCAGCGGCAGCATCGCATCGGCCGCCTGCGTCGCAGCCTGAGGGGCTGAGGAGGAGGAGGAAGAGGACGGAGGATGAGCGGAGGAGGATTATCGACGGGCGACGAGAGACGATTGATCAAGTAGACGCCGCCTCCGATGCATCCTCTCCAAGAAGAGGAAGAAGATTCGTCCTCTCGAAGCTCAGACAACAACGATCACCACTCACAGAAGAAGAAGACGACCACTCGCCTCTAACGCAGACACAGGAACAAGACGGAAGAGGAGGAGGAGGACTAGGAGGAGGAGGAGGAGGAGGAGGAGGAGGAGGAGGAGGAGGAGGAGGAGGAGGACTAGGGAGGAGGACTAGGAGGAGGACTAGGAGGAGGAGGAGGAGGAGGAGGACTAGGAGGAGGAGGACTAGGAGGAGGAGGAGGACTAGGAGGAGGAGGACTAGGAGGAGGGCTAGGAGGAGGAGGAGGAGGAGGTGGAGGAGGAGGAGGAGGAGGAGGAGGAGCGAGAGATGCAAAGGGAAGAAGAGTTAGAGAAGGAGAGATGCCACCGGATCTCTTCAATCGTCCATCTTCTTTGAACATCAGTCATCCTCCATTCCGCGCCTCTCCTCTTCATCCTCTGCTCCATCCTAAGCTCAATCCTCTTTTCCGCCTCCTTGCTTTCCTGTTCGTCGTCATCCTCCTGTCCTTCGAAGGATGCCTGTCTCAGGAGATCCTTGAGGTGAGGTTCGACGTCGAAGAGGAAGTGGCTCTTGGGACCTTCGTCGGAGACGTCGTTGCCGAGGCTGGACTCGTTAAGATCCACGGATCAGAAGTCGTTAAGAATCTTCTCCAGTTTAAGTTCCTTAAGCAGCAGCACGCTCTCGGATTCCAACTGGATTCAGCGACTGGCATCCTCCGAACAGGTAATGAAGCACACCTGAGCAGGTGAGAGCACAGGTGGTGCGTATACGTCAACAGGTAAGGTAAGGAGACGTCGTTCGTGATGATAGCGTTGAATTGATTCAAAGTCATCACAAAGAGTTAAGGCAAATGTTGAGATGATGACAAGGTTCGTCTGAGCGCCAACATCTGAGATGACTTGTGTGCACAGTCGTTTATTATTGGTCATTCTGATAGCGGCGCAACAGAAGTCGTTTGCTAAGCTGAGGAGATCAGATAGACGCGTAGAACAGAGAATGTCGGTTGATTGTGATAGGAAACGCAGCCTCGTATCATGTTGAAGGCATCCTGCAGCCGGGCGCTAAGCCAGGGCCATCTATTGAGATCAGGTAACAGTATACATACGGCCTTTGTCTCCTTTGTCAATTCTCTCAGCGAACAATGAGACTGGAATAGAAACGGTTCTTCCCTTTCATTCATTTATTCAGAGCATTTGTATAGCGCCACTCCAGGATAACTACTCGTTCCCTGGCCGACCTCTGCACAGCAGAACAGTTGTTAAGTGTTCATGTAGAGTGCAGAATCCTCGTCCATAAAAAATCGATTCCTGCCTCATATCAAATATTATTAAGTAAAGCGAGTCTCAGAGTTTCATTCAGCTCCAGTCATTGGAATTTACGAGGCGCCTTTCTTAGAGGACGGCGCCGCATAAGGTGCGCTCAGGTAGATAGGAGGAAGATCCGTAGATGACCTTATGACCTTGTGCTGATGGTGATGATGATTGACAGGTGCTCGTATCGACCGTGACGTCATCTGTCCTGGGTTTGACGTCTGCAGTGTCCGTCTGGATGTGGCTGTTCAACCGGTCGAATACTTCCGCATCGTTCGAGTGACGGTCGTCATCCGTGACGTCAACGACAACTCTCCCACCTTCCTCCTCCAACTCGATGGCAAGGTCGTCTTCGATGTCCTTGAGACTGCCGCCCTGGGTACTGGGCTCGTCGTTCCAAGCGCAGTCGACGTCGACAGTCCTCGGTTCTCCGTCCAGAGGTACGCTCTGTCTCCCTCCTCCTCCTCCTCCTCCTCCTCCTCCTCCTCCTCCTCCTCCTCCTCCTCTGCGGCGGGGGCGGGGGCCACTCCTCCCTTCGAACTGCGCGAGATCCGCAAGAGCAACGAATCGATCGACCTTCGTCTCGTCCTCACCAAGTCACTCGACCGTGAAACGGTTCCATTCTACGATCTGACGATTGGCGCCGTCGACGGGGGAACTCCCCCTCGTTCCGGTTCACTGAATGTCCACGTCAACGTCCTCGACGTCAACGACAACAGTCCGGTCTTCGAGAGAGACAGCTACTCCGTGACGGTGCCTGAGAACATCCCACGCATGACGACCCTCGTCACGGTCAGAGCCTTCGATGCAGACGCAGGACCCAATGGACACGTGGTCTATGAGTTCCCTTCGATGACAGCCAGCTCCTACGGACACCTGTTCTCCGTTGGCAATGTCTCTGGACGGGTCGTCGTCGTCGATTCCTTCGACTTTGAACTGATCCACGTCTACCACCTGGTCATCGTTGCCAGAGACCTCGGTCCAGACGCAGTCCACAGCACCGTCAGTCTGACGGTCCAAGTGGAAGACGTCAACGACAACCCTCCGGAGATCTCGATCGACACCCTCTCGGCCACTCCTGGTTCAGCTGACATCGATGAGGGTCTTCCAGCTGGGGCCTTCGTTGCCCTCGTCTCAGTCACCGATAGAGATAGTGGACCGAACGGACAGTTCAACTGTTCGCTCAGCAATCCTCAGTTTGTCCTCAAGACCTACGGAAGTGAATTCCACATCGTGACCGCAGCCATCCTTGACCGTGAACTCCAATCGACCTATGACCTTGCCCTCGTCTGCGCTGACTTTGGAGACGACCCCCAGGCGTCCGTCGAACACGTGACCGTCCGCGTGACCGACGTGAATGACCTTGACCCCGTCTTTCGTCAGACGTCCTACTACGGTGAACTGATCGAAAACAACTACATCGGAGCAGTCGTCTTCCAGGTGAACGCCACCGATGGAGACCTCGGTCCGAACGCCGAGGTCACATACGAAGTGGATGGAACAGCTGCTGGACAGAGCTTCGAGATCGATCGGTTGAGTGGAGTCGTCAAAGCCCTCGTCTCCTTCGACCATGAACTGACGGAGTACATCCGCTTCTCCGTCGTTGCCAGGGACAACGGTTCCCCCTGGCGATCGAGCAGTGCCACGGCGCTCGTCACCATCCTAGACATCAACGATGAACGACCCAAGTTCACGCTCGTCTCCTACTCGTTCCGCATCGATGAGAACGAACCGCAAGTAACCAGCGTCGGAACCGTTAAGGCTCACGACGCAGACAGCGGTCCTTCCGGTCACGTGGTCTACGCGATGCAGTCAGGCGCATCGTCGGAACTATTCACGGTTGACCAATCATCTGGAACCATTCAGACGACGGAATCACTCGACCGTGAAGTGCAATCGGTGCATGACATCATCGTGACGGCCACTGACCAGGGCGTGCCAGCGCTGACCAGTTCAACCAAAGTGACGATTCAGGTGGGAGACAGAAACGACAACGCCCCACAGTTCGACGATGGGGGACGACGGAGATCGAACGCATCCTCCTCCTCTTCCTCCTCCTCCTCCTCCTTCCTCCATCCATCTTCCTCTCTACAGCAGCCACCGTCGGGCATCTGGTCACCAAAGTAACGGCCTTGGACGCCGACGCCGGGGTCAATGCCAAGGTCGTCTATGACGTCACGACGACTGACGACGAATGGAAAGGATTGTTTGAGATGGACGCTGAGCTCGGAATGTTGACGGTGGCTGCTGCTTCGCTTGATGACCTCGATGGGGTCACGGTCGAACTGAAGGTCACGGCCACTGACTGTGGTCACCCTGCGCAGTCATCCATGACGCACCTCTACGTCTCCATCAACAGCTCCGTTCCCTACCAGCATCTGAAGGGAGAAACCGTCATCGGAGGAGGAGGGATAGCAGTGGGCGCAGGGGCCACGGGAGGCAGAGGCGGAGGCGGAGGGGGCGGTGGAGGGGGCCTCATACCAGTTGCTATCAGGTATAACTTGGCTGTTGTCGTCAGTCTCGCAGTCATTTCCGGTCTGGTGACGACGTGTCTCGTGATCGCCATCGCCTGCGTCAGACGACAAGACGCAAGGAAGAAACAACGCCACCTCCCCCACCACCATCACCCGCATCACCAGCAGCAGCAGCAGCAGCAGCAGCAGTACGACGACTGTGGCGGTGGAGGACCAATGGAATCGCTCAAGGTCATCAGTTCAAGGGGTTACGCAGCAGAGGTCAACAGGTCACACGACACGGACGAAAGCAGCTCAGGTCAGTCGACGCCTGCGAGGAGGACGAAAAGGTCAAGGGCGAATGAACGGAAGGAATTCCTTCTCTCCAACGGAGGAGGAGGAGGATCGTCGAGGCTGCTCACCGGAGAATGTCATCAGGACCAGGTATAGAGACAGACGATCGGTCGGTTGATCGGTCGGTTGATCGGTCGGTTGATCGGTCGGTTGATCGATCGGTCGGTCGGTTGATCGGTCGGTTGATCGGTCGGTTGATCGGTCGGTTGATCGGTCGGTTGATCGGTCGGTTGATCGGTCGGTTGATCGGTCGGTTGATCGGTCGGTCGGTCGATCGGTCGGTTGATCGGTCGATCGGTCGGTCGGTTGATCGGTCGGTCGGTCGGTCGGTTGATCGGTCGATCGGTCGATCGATCGGTCGGTTGATCGGTCGGTCGGTCGATCGGTCGGTCGGTTGATCGGTCGGTCGGTCGGTCGGTCGGTCGGTCGGTTGATCGGTCGGTTGATCGGTCGGTTGATCGGTCGGTTGATCGGTTGATCGGTCGGTCGGTTGATCGGTCGGTCGGTTGATCGGTCGGTCGGTTGATCGGTCGGTCGGTCGGTTGATCGGTTGATCGGTCGGTCGGATCGGTCGATCGGTCGGTCGGTTGATCGGTCGGTCGGTCGGTCGGTTGATCGGTCGGTCGGTCGGTCGGTCGGTTGGTCGGTTGGTCGGTCGGTCGGTCGGTCGGTTGGTCGGTCGGTCGGTCGGTCGGTTGATCGGTCGGTCGGTTGATCGGTCGGTCGGTTGATCGGTCGGTCGGTTGATCGGTCGGTCGGTTGATCGGTCGGTCGGTTGATCGGTCGGTCGGTTGATCGGTCGGTCGGTTGATCGGTCGGTCGGTTGATCGGTCGGTCGGTTGATCGGTCGGTCGGTTGATCGGTCGGTCGGTTGATCGGTCGGTCGGTTGATCGGTCGGTCGGTTGATCGGTCGGTCGGTCGGTCGGTCGGTCGGTTGATCGGTCGGGTCGGTCGGTTGATCGGTCGGTCGGTTGATCGGTCGGTCGGTTGATCGGTCGGTCGGTTGATCGGTCGGTCGGTTGATCGGTCGGTCGGTTGATCGGTCGGTCGGTTGATCGGTCGGTCGGTTGATCGGTCGGTCGGTTGATCGGTCGGTCGGTTGATCGGTCGGTCGGTTGATCGGTCGGTCGGTCGGTCGGTTGATCGGTCGGTCGGTCGATCGGTCGATCGGTCGGTCGGTCGGTTGATCGGTCGGTCGGTCGGTCGATCGGTCGGTTGATCGGTCGGTCGATTCGATCGTCGTCGATCGGTCGGTCGGTCGGTCGGTTGATCGGTCGGTCGATCGGTCGGTCGGTCGGTTGATCGGTCGGTCGGTTGATCGGTCGGTCGGTTGATCGGTCGGTCGATCGGTCGATCGATCGGTCGGTCGGTGATCGGTTGATCGGTCGGTCGATCGGTCGGTCGGTTGATCGGTCGGTCGGTTGATCGGTCGGTCGGTCGGTTGATCGGTCGGTCGGTTGATCGGTCGGTCGATCGGTCGGTCGGTCGGTTGATCGGTCGGTCGGTTGATCGGTCGGTCGGTTGATCGGTCGGTCGGTCGGTCGGTTGATCGGTTGATCGGTCGGTCGGTCGATCGGTCGGTCGGTTGATCGGTCGGTCGGTTGATCGGTCGGTCGGTTGATCGGTCGGTCGATCGGATCGGTCGGTCGGTTGATCGGTCGGTCGGTTGATCGGTCGGTCGGTCGGTCGGTCGGTCGGTTGATCGGTCGGTCAGTTGATCGGTCGGTCGGTTGATCGGTCGGTCGGTCGGTCGGTCGGTCGGTTGATCGGTCGGTCGGTTGATCGGTCGGTCGGTTGATCGGTCGGTCGGTTGATCGGTCGGTCGGTTGATCGGTCGGTCGGTCGGTCGGTCGGTCGGTTGATCGGTCGGTCGGTTGATCGGTCGGTCGGTTGATCGGTCGGTCGGTTGATCGGTCGATCGGTCGGTCGGTCGGTCGGTCGGTCGGTCGGTTGATCGGTTGATCGGTCGGTCGGTCGGTTGATCGGTCGGTCGGTTGATCGGTCGGTCGGTTGATCGGTCGGTCGGTTGATCGGTCGGTCGATCGGATCGGTCGGTCGGTTGATCGGTCGGTCGTTGATTGGTCGGTTGATCGGTCGGTCGGTTGATCGGTCGGTCGGTCGGTGATCGGTCGGTCGTCGTCGGTGATCGGTCGGTCGGTTGATCGGTCGGTCGGTTGATCGGTCGGTCGGTTGATCGGTCGGTCGGTTGATCGGTCGTCGGTTGATCGGTCGGTCGGTTGATCGGTCGGTTGATCGGTCGGTGATCGGTCGGTCGGTTGATCGGTCGGTCGGTTGATCGGTCGGTCGGTTGATCGGTCGGTCGGTTGATCGGTCGGTCGGTTGATCGGTCGGTCGGTTGATCGGTCGGTCGATCGTTGATCGGTCGGTCGGTCGATGATCGGTCGGTCGGTTGATCGGTCGGTCGGTCGATCGGTCGGTCGGTTGATCGGTCGGTCGGTTGATCGGTCGGTCGGTTGATCGGTCGGTCGGTTGATCGGTCGGTCAGTTGATCGGTCGGTCGGTTGATCGGTCGGTCGGTTGATCGGTCGGTCGGTCGATCGGTTGATCGGTCGATCGGTCGGTCGGCGAGCTATAGCGCGAGTCTATGTCATTATCACTCGCTCTCACAATTATCATCTTTGTCATCATCATAATCATCATCAGTGTTGTCGTCGTCATCATCATCAGTCTCTTGATGTCGTCGTTGATGGGCGGTATAGTCAGCAGTTGGTTTTTGCGCTGCTTTTCAACTAATTTCTTCAGCTACTTGTTTACTAACTAATTAAACTACTGCAAAAGTTGTTGTAGTGTATCTACAACAACTTTGTCTTAAAAAATAATTTGAGTTTTAAAATAGTTGTAGACAAGTTGCTATTTCTAAAGTACTTTAAAATAGTTGTAGTTGCTATTTCTACAGTACTTTTAAATTAGTTGTAGATAGACTGCTTGAAAAGTAGTTAACAAGTAGTTTTTGCTAATTGACCTACTTTTCTCCGATGGTTGATGTAAGTCATTGGAAGATGTTTCAATCGTTTCAATTGACTGATTATTATTGGACTGGTAAATTTGATCTCTTCTGCCTCAGACATTCTTCTCTATTGTCAGGCCAGTCAATGTCTCGGTCTTCGCATTCCAACATCAACTCCTTATCTCTTCCAATGTATAGCGATTGAAGGAAGACCTTCCAACGAAATCTTTCCATGTCTTCCAACTGCAATGGTGTTGCAACTTGTAACCCTCCTCATAACTCTTCCCGTTTATATATATTGAGGATACGTGGCGCCTCTCGTGGCTGGACGCCGAACGTGTCCATTGTCGATGGCCTCCGCTGAGCGAATGGGCGCTATAGAAATGCTCTATTACGATTACAATACAGAGGCAGAGTCACACATAGACAGACAGAAAGACGGACTTATCATGATGCTCTGTCTGTCTGTCTGTATGTCTGTCTGTCTGTGTTTCCGTGTGTCAGTGTCTGTCTGTCTGTATGTCTGTATTCATTCATTCATTTCAGATATTTATATAGCGCCCCTACCAGATTGCCCATTTCAGATATTTATATAGCGCCCCTACCAGATTGCCCATTCAGAGGCGCTCCCGACTACAGCGCGGACACTGAATCTGAGTTTCACGCCGAAGCGCATGAGCAATTGCGAGTGAAGGACTTGCCCAGGGTCCCTACGCGGCAGCTTTGAGGTGGATTCGAACCCGCAACCCTCCGGCTGCAAGGCACCGAACATACCTCTACACCACCGCGCCCCACTGTATGTATGTATATTTATTTATGGATGTCTGTATGTCTGTGTGGACAGTCGATTGGTGGCGTCGGAACGAGAGACAATAACCGGACGACCGTCTATCAGTCGAACAGAGACTGCAGCAGACAATCGCCTCCGCCGCCGCTGCTTCGACAGGCGGCGCCTCTGTCGGCTGTTGCTTCAGCTGCTGCTGCTGCCATCTATCGACCGATCTCCACCAACAACAGCAACAACGAACTAGAGGTAGAAGAAGAAAACTCAGAGAGAGCATGTGGATCTCCTGCCTCCTCCTTCTTCCTCCTCCTTCTTCCACTTCCACTTCCTCTTCTGCCTCATAATCACATTGGCCTCTAAGCGTCGAATGTTCAGACCTAGGCAAACTATGGCCAGAGGAATCTCCGGCTATTCCTACATTCGTTTACTTTCTCTCTGTTGAGGCCATTCTCCATCCATTCCTCATTTACAACGTCAGTGTAATGTTATGTAACACTACGCAATATTTCAGCGCCACATGAAAGCCCCGTCGACAGGAAGACCAGCTTAAGTATCGTGGGCTATATAAAGCCAAGTGCATGAGCAAGAGGAGCCAGAGGTTCTTTCGTCTGTTTCAGTGGCGGATCAGAATCTTATTGAATGGGACCAAAACGAGGAGACAGCATGGTGCCTCCAGCTGAAGTGGAAAGAGTTATTACAACTGCCTCTGCTATACTGTTGCTTCTCCCTCTTGCTCTCCTCCCATCCTTCCTCCTCCTCCTCCCCTCCTCCTCCCTCCTTCTCCTCCTCCTCCTCTCTTCTCTCCTCCTCCTCCTCCTCCTGCCTCCTCCTCCTCCTGCCTCCTCCTCCTCCTTCCTCTTCCTCCTTCTCCTCCTCCCTCCTTCTCTCCTCCTTCTCCTCCTCCTCCTCCTCCTCCTTCTCCTCCTCCTCCTCCTCCTCCCTCCTTCTCCTCCTCCTCTCCTCCTCCCTCCTCCTTCTCCTCCTCCTCTCCTCCTCCTCCTTCTCCTCCTCCTTCTCCCTCCTTCTCCTCCTCCTCCTCCCTCCTCCTCCTTCTCCTCCTCCTCCTTCTCCTCCTCCTCCTCCTCCTCCTCCTCCTCCTTCTCCTCCTCCTCCTCCTCCTCCTCCTCTCCTCCTCCTCCTCCTCTCCTCCTCCTCCTCCTCCTTCTCCTCCTCCTCTTCCTCCTCCTCCTCCTCCTCCTCCTCCTCCTCCTTCTCCTCCTCCTCCTCCTCCTCCTCCTCCTCCTTCTCCTCCTCCTCCTCCTCCTCCTCCTCCTCCTCCTCTCCTCCTCCTCCTCCTCCTCCATGGTCTCTGGTCTCTGATGCCATCCGTTGTCTGTTCATTTCTTAGGCTCGACACCTGTTGCACATCGCAAAAGAGTCGGACATTGGAACCGGTGGAGGAGGAGGTGGAAGAGGAGGAGGAGGAAGCGGCGGTTTCTATGGCGACCGACTGAGCGTCCATTCTGCGGAGGGGTCAGACAGCGGTCGAGGTACGACGAGCGAACCGGAAGCAGAGACTTCGGCGGCGGTCGGCCTCGGTCTCATTCGGATCAGCTGCAGACGAAGTCCTCCCAACGAACATCGAACGACGACGACGACGATGACGTCACAGACGGACCAAGAGACACCAGGTGACGTCACACCATGTGCTCCTCGGATGCCACCTGGCGGGGATAAAAATATCGGCGTCTTAGTATCATCAGTCGTTATTTATATCGACGATTGTAAATTACAGAGTCGCGTCTGAATGTATATAACTCTGATTAGTCTTAATAATAATATTAATATCTCATCGTTATAGAATATCTGCGATAACTTTGGGATATGAGATCTGGTCATCAAAGGGCGAAATGCTAAGATAGAGTCTTTATCTCGATGTTCCCAGATATAGCAGCAGGAGGAGCGGCCTTCGTATGGAGATGTTCAAATAGCAATGGTCTTCGTAGGATTATTAGCCAAATATGAACAACGGTGACCTTCACAGGAAAGCCAGATTAGAGACCTTCTTCAATTAACTAAACGGAAATAGTTGTTGTGATGTGTGATGGCATTGGTTTAACATCTGCCGTATGTGTCTGTGTATGTGTGTGTGTGTACGTGTGTGTGTACGTGTGTCTGTGTGTGTGTCTGTGTGGTGTGTGTGTGTATGTGTGTGTGTCTACGTGTGTGTCTGTGTCTGTGTGTGTGTGTATGTGTGTGTGTACGTGTGTGTCTACGTGTGTGTCTGTGTCTGTGTCTGTGTGGTGTATGTGTGTGTACGTGTGTGTCTACGTGTGTGTCTGTGTGTGTCTGTGTGGTGTATGTGTGTGTACGTGTGTGTCTACGTGTGTGTATGTGTCTGTGTCTGTGTGTACGTGTGTGTGTGTCTGTGTCTGTGTGTGTATGTGTATGTGTGTATGTCTGCCATTTTCTTTGTCATTTTGAACAGGTGGTTTCTCGTCGCTCTCTCACTGTCGCCTTCTATCAACCGTTCCCGAAGACGTCACGAGTAGCCATGACAACGAGATCGCCATGCGTCAGTTACGTCACAGCAGAGCCATGATGACCGACAGAGGCGCCACCATCGCCAGGTTCAGACCCCTGGCGACGACTGCAGGGGCAGCGACGGTGACTGGGAGCGGCTGCTTCAGTTCGGACCAGGACGACCCTTCGCGGGAGATCATCTATGTGGCTAATGTCAGCCAAAGGGAGGAGGAGGGCACCGCTGCTTCACCGCTGCTCGCCAGGGAGCGCTTCAGGCAGCAGCAGCAGCAGATGCCGTCGAGCAGAACATTACACGACTGTCCGATGTTTCCATCTGGCGAATACTGTACGAACATACCAGACAAGCCTTGCGGACATCCCTCGGTGGGATTGAACACGACATTCGCCAGATGGCAGCAGCAGACGATGGAGGACGATAAGACGATGCATCGTAGCACCGCGGACCGAGACATAGCGCCACCTTGCGAATACTGTGATATACAATATCAGATTCTTCTACAGAGCGGTCGATCTTCCACCGTATGATCCACCCTCCACAGCCCCACCCTTCCACAGCCCCACCCTTCCACAGCTCCACCCTCCCACAGCCCCACCCATTCCTCTTTGTCTCTCTCCTCAATGTCTTCATTCCGCTTGAAACCGCGTCACCTGGCGACTGAATCGATCATTAACCTCAGTCGTTGCACCTAATTGTGTTGCTCTTAATTAATTAGTTTGTAACTTATGTGGCGCCGGAGTCTAAGGCAGAAGGCTTCAACCGATGGCACATCAAATCCAATCCATAATCAGGTCGACCTACAGTCAGTGATCAGGTCATGAAGACCGAGAGTCAGCCTCTCATTATTATTATGGTGTTTTTGATTGAGTTCTGGCCAGAGAAAGATTTTAAGACGACTTCGTTGAGTAATAAGGAGGTTGTTTTAAATTAAATGTTATGATTTGAATAATGTTAATCATTGGCAGCGTTGATTAATTAATTAATCAGTTAATGATGAAGTTTTAGCGGCGATATTAATTGTGTCTCAATGTTTATTCAGTTGGAAGAAACGACTTCACAGATTTCATCAAAATCCGTTGAATAAGATTTTTGAAATAATTATGAAAGAAATACAATTGATAGGAAACGACTCTTTATTTCGCCGAAACAGTAATGTCTGTCTATTTGTCTGTCTGTCTGTCTGTCTGTCTGTCTGTCTGTGTATGCCTGTGTGTGTCTGTCTGTAGGTGTCTGTCTGTATCTGTCTGTCTGTCTGTCTGGCAGAAGCCTGACTGGTATATTGTCTTGCATTGTTTCGCTCCTGCAGTCGATTGTCTGCCTGCATCTTTGTCTGTTGACTTGTATAGCGCCCTCATCCTAAAGCACAGAGCATCATCGATCGATCGATGGTCCAGATGACGTCACCTGGAAAGATGATGCAGATGCAGACGCAGGGTTTCTTGGTGGAAGGTTCATCTTCTCCCGGTCTCAATCTGTTAGAGAGAGTGCAGGTCTATGGATGGGTGTTCATGGAGGTTCGTTTGGGGTCTGATGAGGGGGAAAGGGAAAAGAAGCTTAGACATCGACGCCACATAGAAGGTGATTGGAGGAGGAGGAGAAAGAAAAGGAGGAGGAGGAGGAGGAGAGAGGAAGAGAAACGAAGGTCAGCAATTTAGCCGAAATTTAGGATGGATGGGTGACATGGAGGACTCGAGGAGGGGGAGGGAGGCTAACTTGCTAAGGAGGAGCCACATAGAAGGCGGAGATTATGGGAGGTGGAGGAGGGAGGAGGAGGAGGAGGAAGGAAGGGGAGGAGGAGGAGGAGGAGGAGGAGAAGAAGAAGAGGAGGAAGGAGGAGGAGGGAGACGAGGAGGAGGAGGAAGAGGAGGAGGTGGAGGAGGAGGAGGAGGACGACGACGACGACGACGACGATGGAAGAGAGAAAGGAAGAAGAAGAAGAAGGGGGAGAAGGAGGAAGAGGAGGAGGAGAGGACGACGACGACGACGAATGAGGACCGACTTCAGAAACAGAAACGAAATTAGAGGAGGAGCAATTTAGCCGACCTAATTGATGGCTGGGTGACATGGAGACCTCGTTTGGGGTCTGATAGGGGCAAAGGCAAAGGAGGCGACTAAGACATCGACGCCACACAGAAGGAGAATTATGGGAGAATGAGAAGCAGGAGGAGAAGGAGGAGGAGGAGGAGGAGACGAGGAGGACGACGAAGAGAAGGAGGAGGAGACGAGGAGGAAGGACGAAGAGAGCAACAGGGAGACGGAGAAGAGGATTGAATGAAAGTGAATCGGATTAGAGGAAATTTCGTTGAATGGCGGAATTGGACGGACTGCAGCAGAAGCAGCAGCAGCGTCTCTAGCGAATGGTCTGTGCATGATAGTTGTTGCTGTTGCCCCTTTGTTTCAAGGTCTCTTTATGACGTCCTCTGCTGCATTGGCCATCCGTTCATTTCGTTGTTCTGCCTTCGCCATGCAGCTACATCCGTCGTCGTCGTCTAGGCAGATGTCGCTACGACCCCTCCAGGTGTCGTCCTCAAATTCATTGTGTATACAACCATGTATTCGTCTATGTGCGCGAAGGGGCGTTACACCGATCGCCATCGCACCTCGTTTCCCTCGGCCCGCCCCACTTGATTGATTAGTCACGTGACAGCGCACGACTGCCAATCATTCGCCATCGACGACTCTGGGGAAATCCCAACGAAAATGAACGCAGTGGAGGTCGCTGCATTGGACAACACTAACAGAGACGGTACAACATGGTTAAGAGACAGGAGAGGGGAGAGAGGGACTGACAGACAGACACACAGACAGACAGACAGACGAACGGACGGACGGACGGACAGACAGACAGGCAGGCAGACACACCATTAGACAGAGTTTGACCTGCAAAAGGATAATCTGAAATCGAGAAAACGAAGCTAATGGAAAATAGAAATAATAATGAAATTAATGAAGTTAATATTGACCATAATTATAATATGACACAAAATATGAGAAGTGCAGAGGAAATAGGCTTCAAATATATCTGATAGCAGATCTTATTCGTAAATCTGTCACATAAACATCTGATCACATAACATATGTACATGTAACATGTATACATATATATAGGTCTACATATTTGTGTGTATATAAAATATATAAAGATAAAACAGCCGATAAGTCAGTTCTATTCATAGATTAATTATTCAGACGACGTGAGTGGGTGGCTCTTCCTTCGCCAATGTACGTCTATAGATCCTAATAATGGTTATAACCCATCATCATCATCATCATCATCAGTCCAACCATGACAATCTATATAGTATACACAGTCTCAGTGTCTATAGCTGTTTGTAGGTCAAGCACCATATAATTTATTATAATATGTAATAAGCCGTTTATCTTGGAACATAATTTTAGCCTATATCTGCCATTCTGCCTATATATTTTCAAAACAATTTCAATATACGTCTGATCATTTCCTTTTAAAGTTTTTGGAGCGCATGCACTGTTCTTACTTCTGACCATGTAGGCTATGTATATGATGGGGGCCTATAAGCTATGTTGTGGTTTCTAATTTTCCCACCACATCTAAACGTTAGGATCGCTTTCTCAAGTGAAACACGTGAAACACTTATAGAAGCAGAAGATCTGCATTCAGTCAGTCATGATAAGAACGCCAGAATTCATTGACAATCATTGGAGCGAATGAAATCAATAATATCAAGCCCATCACAAATTCATGAATGCATGTCTAACATGTAACGTATATCTAAGACTACACGACATACGTTCTCTATACAGTGTCTAGCGACATCTGACGGTTTCCGTGGCTCTGATCATCTCAACCTTCGTTCTATTTATATATAGGAAGAAACGCAATTTAAATTTTATGGCTCATGAAGTGTTGGTCACGTGGACTGAGACTGCGACGCCATTGGTCAACTGCTGCGACCTCACAGCAACAACAATCCAGCAGCCATTGGCGCCATCTATGTATGAGGCCTATAATAGGAGGCCTTTAATACGAGGGATGGGGGGGCGGCCCCTCAACTGCAGATGCCATCTCGTGTGAGTTATAACATATACGGAAGTCCTGCTTATGTAGCTCATGCAGGTCATATCCATACATGAGGTCATGAGCTAAAACGGGGAAATTCTCTGAACAGCTGCATCTGTACGTGAATCGGATTATATACTTTACGTTGCTTCAATTAGTGCGCTAAATGATCACGTCGTGTTTATCGTAATCGATGACTCACGACTGAAATGACGTCATATCATCATTATGCAATGACACATCACCGGATGATATAAATATCTAGAACAATACACCTTCAAATTTTAATAATAATAATAATAATAATAATAATAATAATAATAATAATAATAATAATAAAATAATAATAATAATGATAATACTGAAACTGCATCTTTTTCTCTGGAACTTTATATACACGCGTCCACTCTGCAGTTAACTCATGATTTCCTAATCGTTATAATCGTAATCGTAATCGAGCATTTATATAGCGCCACTCAAAAATAGAGGCGCTCCCGACCCGGGCCAGTGTCTTCACTGGTAAAGAAAGAGGTTTTCAGGCGCTGGCGGAACTGGTCAAAAGAAATAGAGAAAAGGTCATCGGATTTGCATCGCTCCTTTATAGAACCGAACGGTTCTTAAACGCATGAACGGCGTAAAAATAGGTCGCAGGACTTATTTAACAGCAATGACATTCAGAGAATATTATTTACACATTTCATATAGATTCACAAAACATAGTCTGATGATGATGATGAAACAGATTCTGAAATCATTCACAAAACATCCTCACAACTCAACTGATGACGATGATGACGATGATGATGACGATGTAGATCTAATTGTCGTTGCAACCGTCTCCGCATCTGCATCTGCATCTGCATCTGCATCTACATCCTATGATGCAGTCCATGTATACAACGCCTGCCATCCATCCATCCGTCCGTGCGTCCGTCCGTCCATCCATCCGTCCGTCCCATCCACGACCAACACTTTCAAATGCTGCATCATCCATGCATGGTCAGATCCGTCTATATATATGCTTATATCAGGACGCAGTTCAGTCTCTTGATCTCCTCTGCATGTGCTCTGCATGTAGACATATAGACGCCGTTTCTTTAATGAAAATAGTCTATACACTGTATAAGTCTGTCTCAAAGTGGCGCCATCGATTCAGACTTGACTTCGCCACCTCCTCCTCCTCCTCCTCCTCCTCCTCCTCCTCCTCCACCTCCTCCTCCACCACCTCCTCCTCCTCCTCCTCCTTCGACGGCCAGAAGAGCCGCCCGCACTCCTGCAGCAGCAGCAGCAGACTCCAGTTTCATCATCTGTCCCGCCACTGCAGAGCATCCTCCTCCTCCTCCTCTGTTATGTCCTCCGTTTCTGTCCATTGCAGCTGCAGAAGACGGTGCCTGATGCAGCAGCAGCGGGTAGATCTGAGCGCCTCCATGCACTGCAACAGCCACAGGGGTCGTTGGTTCTACTGCAGAGTGCCTCGGTTGGGTCTTCGATAGCTGATGAGGGGCCGTCGGTGCGGCCGTGGGGCCTGTGGTGGGGCCCGTGGTGGGGCCTGCATGGGCCGTCGTCGGTTGGGGTCGTTTCTTCTTCTGCTTGCGTTCCTTGGCTCTTCGGTTCTGGAACCAGATCTTGACCTGACGATCAGAGAGACCGATGATCGTTGCCAGTTCTGCCTTTCGTTGGATCGTTATGTATGGATTGTAGAGGAACTCCTTCTCCAGCTCCACCTTCTGATGCTCGCTGTACACGATACGGTACTTGTCCTTCGTACGCGTCTTCCCTTCAATCACAAACACAAAACCACTTCTATATTATATATATATATATATGTAAATATATATGTTATTATATATGTATTATATGTAAATATATATGTTATTATATGTATTATATGTAAATATATATGTTATTATTTATATTATATGTAAGACCCCCTAGCGACTCGACGGCCACGGGTACGAACTCATGAGTGGCGGGAGGGATGAATATTTTATTATTATGATTATTATTATGATTATGATTATGATTATGATTATGATTATGATTATGATTATGATTATTATTATTATTATTATTATTATTATTATTATTATTATTATTATTATTATTATTATTATCATTATCATTATCATTATTATTATTAGATTTAAACTTTGCCTGCATGCAAATACGTCCATGTTGTTCTTTGCGCATCAGTTAAACTAAATTGAAATGAAGGAGATGAATGTATGGCTGAGATGTTAAGAACCATATTTTGTGTGATTTAGTTCATTCCATCTGCATGGGTAGACACACACATGCAGTGACTCTAACTGCTAACCTATTATACAATGTGCTGCATGACATCCATTCGTCCTATCATATCACATGTGCTGTATACATGCATTCAACAACCACGCGTATATAGTCTGTATAATGTAGCCTCTATTTATATTATACAGGCACACACGTATAAGCATATATACACATATATGCACAAATAAACATGAATATAAACTTATAGATAATATATCAATAGAATATAGATAATAGATCCTAATTAGATTAGAGTAATTAGACCATAGGCCTATTTGTGTTCCCATTACGTAAATATAAAAATAGGCCCTAAAGGCCCTATTTTTATATATGGACATCGTTAAGCGTGAATCCAATGTCAAAAGCAAACATTTTAATTAAATACGATTTTATAGCAACTGAAATGTATTATAGCAATTGCTTCCAAAGAGCGAAACAGAATTATTTCTAAAACACGAATGCACATATACTTATATCATATTTCCAGACAGCATAAAACGTACATATACAGTATATAGGGCCTATATATATAATATATATATATTATATACTATGCACATGCATGTATTAACGTTTATGGATACAGTTGAATACACAGTACATTAATATTCATACTTAACAAGTGTTTTTTATGCACGTTAATGTGTCTATTGGTTTGCTCTATGTTGCACAATTCAGATGAATAAGTCAATGTTTACTGATTAATATTCAATCCTATTCAGAGAAAGAGACGCACAGATAAAGTGAGACATAGACAGAGACAGACAGAAGAAGAGACAGACATAGACAGACAGACAGAGACAGACATAGACAGAAAGAGACAGACATAGACAGACAGACAGAGGAAGAGACAGACATAGACAGAGACAGAGAGCTGTTAGAAAACATTTTGCATGCACAAAATATGGAAATCGACCAAGTTAACTAAAGGCAACAGCAGACGCAGGACGTTGCCAATTTATATATATATATATATATATATATATATATATATTCATTCATTCATTCATTACGAAATATATATCTGTATATCCATGTATGCATAATTATTATAATATAGAATGTACAGTGCATAAAATCTCATGGCTATAATTATACGCTGCAGTCTAACTGACCAGTATAATATACCATGTATTGGCCCAACTAAACTATATGCATACATATTGCATGTAGTATACGTATAATAGTTATCTGGGATAAGCATTCTAACCGATTCTCAATATCGACATTCCCACGGTGCAGATAATCTATTCGCATAGGCAAATATTGAATAATATACACATAATTATATAAACTTACACAAATATGTATCCATGATGTTTACGTTTGCGTGTAAATGCAGACTGTTTAAACTATGGTCTATATATATATATATGTAAATATACATAGCATATATATATACATGCATATGTTTTCTTTGAAATGGTTTCTGTATCCAGAGAAATGTTTTCGAAAGCGTCGATTAGATTTTGGAGATCAGTCATGAACCCATATATATATATATATATATATATATATATATATATATATATATATATATATATATATATATATATATATATATATGTGTCTCTACTTATACAGATATTCATAATCAGACATAATTATAGGTAAATACTAATTGTTAAACAATGCATAACTATATAAAGTAGGTTCTTTGAAACGATTCGAATCATTTCGTCATATCCGCTGTAGCACTCAGTTGCTGCTGCTGCTGCTGCTGATGATGATGATGATGAAGATGATGATGATGATGATGATGATGATGATGATGATGATGATGATGAAGATGATGATGATGATGATGATGAAGATGATGATGATGAAGATGATGATGATGATGAAGATGATGATGATGATGATGATGATGAAGATGATGATGATGAAGATGATGATGATGATGATGATGATGATGATGATGATGATGATGATGATGATGATGATGATGATGATGATGATGATGATGCAGAGTGGTGCAGACCCAGAGGAATGAAATGATGCCAAATCAATTGATTAGAATCGATTGCATCTCATGATACAATGCGGGGGATTTTGCTGCAATCATCTCACAGTAAATGACCGGTCGTCCTATATTTATATGACATGATATGATGGACGTGTTTACCCGGATTAACCCTAAATTCCCAGATCATCGCCCTCAGGTGCATCTCCAGATCTGTGACGAATATATAATAAATATATATATATGGCAGATGGACTGATGATGTCATTGACCGTTCCTGAATATACTGCAGCATAATAATAGTTAAACTGATTGCACGATGAAGACGCGTTTAAAAGTGAACGATATGCAACAGTGAACAGGAATGCCACTCATGCGCGACGATATAGATAGATATACATGTATGCATTGCAAACCAGCTGTGTATAATAATACTGTATAAGTGTATATATAATCAATGAATGAATATATATATATATATCTACATTTCTAGCAAATATAACGAATTCGATGAATCGGTTTCTTCGTTTGTCTTTCTTCTGAATCTACCTCTAACATTGAACATTTCAAACATTTCACTTCCAGATTCATTTCCAATTAAGCTAATATCTGTACGACACCTCGATCAGAGGCTGGGCGATCTCTACTGTAACGCAACATCTATTTGGTGTTATCTAGCTCATTTTGTATATGCGCACATTGTATACACGTATACCGATAAATGATATTATAATTCTGTGGTTGACCCTGTATATACATGGGCGTATTTAGGGGGAATTTTAGGGGTTCAAACCCCCAAATAAGTTTCATAAAAAATTTATATGCTTTTACATGCGAAATACAAGAAACCTAAACTATTGCGACCATTTCCCCCGAAATCTTAAACCCCCTCTGACATTTTTTCTGGCTACGCCCATGTATTTATATATATATATATATATATATATAGGGTGGTTTATGATCATTCAAAATAAAACGAGGACACTCCATTTAGACGCGACGTCATGATTGTCAGAACCTTCGTAATCGTTTTGCGATCCTTTCAAAGCAACACTGCGGAGAAGATTCTGGCTTCATAATCAGCGATTAAAGAGAGATTCTCGACATTTGTCCGAGTATATATATGCCTATACATTCTGACAAATCGTGCGGCGGGGAAATTGAAGTGCATGCCATGCAGAGCCATGCATCGTACGTTTATCGACCTACAGAACAGGCTGTGCTTGCAACTTGTCTGGATATAACGGTGTCGATGTTTTCTTTATATATAGTGAAGTAGGATTCGACCATTCCCATAAACTGGATACTAAAATGTTTTAATCCCGCGGTTTATCTGAGTTCGATATTAAATAAAATTATAATTTGGTATGGACTATGGACAAATTATAGCTTCAGGGTTTGACAATCCATTGCAAATTTCCTTTTTAAATACAAGTCTATTGAGCCTCTGTTATTCATTCGAAACTAATAGGTTTGCGGATTTTAACGATCTATAGCCTATTAATCGATTAATCGTTCAAAATTGTAATCGATTAATTTCCACTTGTTCGATTTATTTTCTTACTTAATTCATGATGTCGAGCGGCCCATCTGTAGTAAACAATATAAGGCGAACATCGATAATGTGAAACTTTTGAGTCGAAAATTAAGCGATCATTTTGCAGTTATAAAGGTAATATAGCGACAAGACTGACTGTCTTCATTGCAATAAACAGTTCGCTTACCATCCATGGTTCAAATACTTCGTTAACGTAATTCAGGGACGAATCCAGAAAGTTTATGACAGGGGGGGCCAAATGGGCCTCCGATAGACGATTGTTGAGGCGCCGAGCAGGGGGAGGGGTCTTTAAAAAAATTTTAATTTTTACACTGCAATGGTTGCATTTTAGGCTGTCATGTGAACAAATCTATATATATAATCCAAAGTCTCTTTTTTCTGTCCTTCCGTATGTTTGTCCGTCTCGCTAAAGGCTCCGAAACGGAACGCTTTAGCGATTTACAAAATTTTACAAAACATTATTACGCCACGTCATGGTGAACGCGACTATTTTCAGCTCGCAATTTTATTTAAACGCCGATATATGGACATTTTACATTTACAACTTTTTAAACGAGACTATCTTAATACCGCCCATAGTATGGCCATTTGTTCACGTCACAAAGGCTTAAATTAATATGCAATCTTACGTCATGCGGAGGATCTAGGTCAACGCTCTGATTCGCAACCAATCACGATGACCGTTGATTTCAAATCAGAAGTGGTCACGCCCACGGCTGAATTTATAGGTCATCGGACTTAAAAATTCGCCAATGCAAAACTTTAGGGATACGAAATTTTTAACGAACGTTTTCATTTGAATTTCTATAGATCTCAACACAACTTTATTTCAACTCAAAATTTACTTTAAATTCCGATATTTGGACATTTTAAGTTTCGATGTGCATGGTCATAGTCTGTTTCAATGCCATTGAAATCTAGCTATGCAGGAGTATATATCGCGTAGAGTTACAATTAAACAATTTCAAGCCAGCGCGTAAATTCGCCAGAGGGATACACGAAAAATGTGCACATCGTTAAATTCAAATTCACGGGCGCTGACGAAGATGTCGTTAAATTCAAATACACGGGCGCTGAGGAAAACCCGGGCGGCGGGCGAACGCCGGGTAAAAACTGCTAGTTGCTCTATAATTTAAAAACTGATAGGAATCAGATGTCACTCGCTAAGATGTTGCTTGAGTCGTGTTTGAGTTTGACTGCAGACAGTATATAGTAGGAAGCAAGACATTTATTGAAATCAATATAAAACCTAGAAAATACGTTCAATTTTTTAAGGTATTGTATTGTATAATACAATACAATTTGTATTGTATTGTATTTGATCATTTATAAAGCGCTTCTGATAGCATAAGCCTTTCAGAAGCGCTCCCAGTGCGAGGTACTCCGAGAGAAAAGGAAGGTTTTAAGGTAAGAGAAAGAGGTAGATATTGTATAGAGCATAGAGAAAGAGGAAGTCTAGAGTCTAGACTATAGGGAGGGACCTAGTAGGCAAAGGATGTGGATTGAGCAAAGGTAAACGAATTGCTTGCCAGGACTCAGTTAGCAGAAATAGTTAACAAAATAATGGTACAAAAACCAAGCAAGAAGGATTCAACTACCTCATCGGGAAGTCATGTAGTAATGATGTAGGCCTAGTTTTACTAAATGTTCAAGGAATACAACATTTTAAAATTTGATATTTTGAAATTTGAGAGACGATGCTGTTCTTCACGAAAGATCACGGAGTGAACATTGTCTACTTGGCTAGGGGGCACGTCCTGTGTAAATTTCAAATGGGGGCATGGCCGGATTGGCCCCCTGGATCCGCCCCTGGACGTATCACCTTAATGTGGAATGATTGAAGTTCTTTTGTAGAAAGAAAGTAGGCTATAGACTGACTGCAGTCTCTCCATTTTTAACAGTTTTTCACGCTGTACGTAAAATATACCAAATTAATCGAATTTAATCGATTATTCGAAGTTAAATTTTGGAGATTAATCGATTGCATTTTTAATCAGTACCAGCCCTATTCGAGATATGTATGATGTGGGTGTTTGGTTTGCAGTCTCGAGTGAAACTGTCGACGAGGAAAGAGGGTATATACTAATAGGGAGGAGGACAGGTCATGACGTCTGTAAGACTGGCCATGGACGACTATAGCAAAATGGCGGACGCGTGATTGCATGCAGGAGTTTACTCCAAGGCTTACACGAGTGACATGCATCATATTTTGACATTATTCTCATTCTGTTGGAATTGGATCCACAGTTTAACGGCAGCTTATGACAACATATTATGCTGTTGCCGCCGACAGAAATTTGTTTGGCATATTACAGCTCTTAAGCTATATGACCAAAGTATATACAGAATGACAAATTCACTATTTAAGGTATCTGAATATAAATATATATATATAAAAAAAATTTAATAAATGTGTATACCCTGCAGATATTGTTACATCGATATATAATCAAACCGTTGGTAACCTATAAATACAGATAACACGATCCTGCGAAAGGTCACGTGTATAAATTGATTCAAATATTGCATAAATGTCATGTTTAAGTAGACTGGCTTGTACGACATAATTATATTATATATGAGCAAATATACATGTAGAATATAGATATATCTATTGATATTTTCACATAGGCTATATATTCTGAGTTCGAGGCGTTTCATCATATCACAGATTTCTGACAATGATCTCTGTATAATTGCAGTGAAACTGATAATTTGTCTTCATTTCTGTTCATTTCTGTTCATCAATATTTACTCTCGTATGCGTCGTCGATGATTCATCGCTACAACCAATTAGAACGCCTCTCATCAGCCATCAGCCAGAAAATGTCTAACCCACATTTTGTGATTTACAGTTTCCTTTTTCAGTTTCCTTTCTCACTTTCCTCTCCTCTTTCTCCTGTTCCTCCTCCTCCTTCTTCTGTTTCTCCTCCTCTCCCTGTTTATGGTCCTCTTCCTCCTCCTGTTCCTCTTTCTCCTTCTTCTCTTCCTCCTCCTCTTTCTGTTCCTCCTACTCTTTCTTCTGTTTCTCCTCCTTTTCCTGTTCCACCCCTTCTGTTCCTTCTCCTTCTTCTTCTGTTCTCTTCCTCCTCCTCTTCATGTTCCTCCTCCTCGTTACGTTTTCTTCCTCCTCCTGTTCCTCCTTCTCTTTCTTCTGCTCCTCATCCTCCATCTGTTCCTCCTCCTCCTAGTTCTGTTCCTCCTCCTCCTTCTTCTTCTTTTTCTCTTCCTTCTTCTCCTTCTTCTCCTTCTTCTGCTCCTCCTCCTTCCACTGTTCCACCCCTTCTGTTGTTTCTCCTCTTTATTTTTCTGTTCTCTTCCTCCTTCTCTTCCTCCTCCTCCTCCTGTTCCTCCTCCTCTTTCTGTTCCTCCTCCTTCTTTTTCTGTTCTCTTCCTCCTCCTGTTCCTCTTTCTCCTTCTTCTCTTCCTCCTCTTTCTGTTCCTCCTTCTCCTTCTTCTCTTCCTCTCCTCTTTCTGTTCCTCCTCCTTCTTTTTCTGTTCTCTTCCTCCTCCTGTTCCTCTTTCTCCTTCTTCTCTTCCTCCTCTTTCTGTTCCTCCTCCTTCTTCTTCTCTTCCTCCTCCTGTTCCTCCTCCTCTTTCTGTTCCTCCTTCTCCTTCTTCTCTTCCTTCTCCTCTTTCTGTTCCTCCTTCTCCTTCTTCTCTTCCTCTTTCTGTTCCTCCTTCTCCTTCTTCTCTTCCTCTTTCTGTTCCTCTTTCTCCTTCTTCTCTTCCTCTTTCTGTTCCTCCTTCTCCTTCTTCTCTTCCTCCTCCTCTTTCTGTTCCTCCTTCTCCTTCTTCTCTTCCTCTTTCTGTTCCTCTTTCTCCTTCTTCTCTTCCTCTTTCTGTTCCTCCTTCTCCTTCTTCTCTTCCTCCTCCTCTTTCTCCTTCCTCCTTCTCCTCTTCTCTTCCTCTTTCTGTTCCTCTTTCTCCTTCTTCTCTTCCTCTTTCTGTTCCTCCTTCTCCTTCTCCTCTTCCTCCTCCTCTTTCTGTTCCTCCTTCTCCTTCTTCTCTTCTTATTTCTCCTTCTTCTCTTCCTCCTCCTCTTTCTGTTCCTTCATCTCTTTCTTCTCTTCCTATTTCTCCTTCTTCTCTTCCTCTTTCTGTTCCTCCTTCTTCTCTTCCTCCTCCTCTTTCAGTTCCTCCTTCTTCTTCTTCTTCTCCTCCTCTTTCTGTTCCTCCTTCTCCTTCTTCTCTTCCTCCTCCTCCTTTCCTCCTCCTCTTTCTGTTCCTCCTTCTCCTTCTTCTCTTCCTCCTCCTCTCTCTGTTCCTCCTTCTCCTTCTTCTCTTCCTCCACCTCTTCTGTTCCTCCTTCTCCTTCTTCTCTTCCTCCTCCTCCTGTTCCTCCTCCTCTTTCTGTTCCTCCTTCTTCTTCTTCTCTTCTTCCTCCTCCTCCTGTTCCTCCTCCTCTTTCTGTTCCTCCTTCTCCTTCTTCTCTTCCTCCTCCTCTTTCTGTTCCTCTTTCTCCTTCTTCTCTTCCTCTTTCTGTTCCTCCTTCTCCTTCTTCTCTTCCTCCTCCTCTTTCTGTTCCTCCTTCTCCTTCTTCTCTTCCTCTTTCTGTTCCTCTTTCTCCTTCTTCTCTTCCTCTTTCTGTTCCTCTTTCTCCTTCTTCTCTTCCTCTTTCTGTTCCTCCTTCTCCTTCTTCTCTTCCTCCTACTCTTTCTGTTCTTCCTTCTCCTTCTTCTCTTCCTCTTTCTGTTCCTCTTTCTCCTTCTTCTCTTCCTCTTCCTCTTTCTGTTCCTTCTTCTCTTCCTCCTCCTCTTTCTGTTCCTCTTTCTCCTTCTTCTCTTCCTCTTTCTGTTCCTCCTTTTCCTTCTTCTCTTCCTCCTCCTCTTTCTGTTCCTCCTTCTCCTTCTTCTCTTCCTCCTCCTCTTTCTGTTCCTTCATCTCTTTCTTCTCTTCCTATTTCTCCTTCTTCTCTTCCTCTTTCTGTTCCTCCTTCTTCTTCTCTTCCTCCTCATCCTTGTCCTGTTCCGCATCCTTCTGTTCCTCTTTCTTCTTCCGTTCCTCCTCCGCATCCTTCTGTTCCTCTTTCTTCTTCCGTTCCTCCTCCGCATCCTTCTGTTCCTCTTTCTTCTTCCGTTCCTCCTCCGCATCCTTCTGTTCCTCTTTCTTCTTCCGTTCCTCCTCCGCATCCTTCTGTTCCTCTTTCTTCTTCCGTTCCTCCTCCGCATCCTTCTGTTCCTCTTTCTTCTTCCGTTCCTCCTCCGCATCCTTCTGTTCCTTCATCTCCTTCTTCTGTTCCTCTTTATCCCTCTCCTGGGAAAGAGGGTAAAAGGAAAGAAGGAATTAGAGAAAGAGGGTAAAGATAGAGACGAAGAAAGGAAAGAGCGGGTATACTAGGGAAAGGGGCAAGAGGGGACAAAGACGGAAAGACGGAAAAAGGACAGTGCACGGGAAAAGGAGAAAGAAAGACTGGGATGGTTTGCCTCCATTTTATTATATCAACCAAATTGAAATTTGTCCATTCATAAGAAGTGCATGTTTATACGTGACAAACTGAAGAAAACTATATAAGAGTCATTTTCCGGTGCATGCATGAATTCACAATTCAGCTGTACCCGGTCATTTCTCGAAAAACAATACCTATAGTCTGATTATGCTAAGTGTTGATATTAAAAAGTTTTTGATCAGTCAATAATTTAAGATATCTGAAAGTAATTAAAAGCAATTACGAAATTTATTCAAATTTATTTTGAATCTAAAATGTTCCACTGCGATACTGTCCATATATGCTACTGTATACTTACTGCTTTAGTCTACAATTTCAAAATGATTTGTATTAGCCAAAAATTCACGTGTTTCTTATGTATTATTGTATTCATGTATGTTTTAAAATACAACTTAATGGGGGACTCTGTGAGCAGTTCCTTTAAGCGGCGATAGGCGTCGCCAGTATGTGATGTGGTCAAACTTTATACAACTTTAGCGTAAATAAACCATAGACATCATATATTAAATGTAAGATGTCTATGAAATAAACCTACCGCACAACAGAGCACACATTTGACCTAGAGTAGCCAAACTATATCCCATCCTGGCGCCACCTATAGCAGCCATTTTTACAGAGTCCCCCATTGGTGAACCGGATCTTCAGTATAATTTAAAGAAATTATTTAAACTTGTCTCCAGGATTTATGTCCACTCCATTATCATGTTAAATAATCTCGTATCAGAGAACCATTCAATTTTTTGGTCGCGCAACTTGACTCATCTCTTCTGTGAAGATCTATGTAAGTCATTATTTCTTCACAAAGGATTTTAATGGCATGACAAATTTCTTACTAATTTTCATTTCGTACCAGATGTGTTTTTTTTATTATACATCTACTCCGTTACTGAAATTTTGCAATGATTATGAATAAATTTCATTCCAATAATATTTGTAATATAACGCTTATAAGCAATCTAATGATCTTACCGACGGTTGATGTGTACGCAACAGCGATAAGATGGTATTTACTGTGCTCCAACACAATTTGTCTATATACTCCGATACCTTTCCACTCCGTTAACATTTATTTGGTAACGTATGGGATAGCTATGTAACGGAGTGACAAAAATGTGCTCGACACTCGAAAGATAGTAACGGAGTGGACTTATTATAGGCTGCATCGTGGGGTAGTTTTGATGTTGTGGGCATATTTTAAAGACAATGCCAGATATATTTTAGTGTTTTCTGTAAATTCGATCACTGGGAATGATTGGCTTAAGTTATTTCTTTCAGTCATTTGGGCAAAAAATTATTCAACTTAACATTGATCACATCTATTTCCGTAACGGAGTGAACTTTTTTAAATTAAACCAAACCGTGATGGAATCAAGTAAAATATGTATTCTAATTTCTTGTATTTTATTGATAAATATTAATACTAAAAACATATATAGGCATGTCAAGATACACAACAGAAGCAGTACACAGTATAAATATATCTCATATGTATAAGTAAGTAAGTAAGTAAGTATATTCTTTATTGAACCAGTTGCAATCCGCATTCTGGTGTACATATATCATATATAATAAACAATAAACAATCAATAGTCAATATGCATGTATAACATAATGGAGTGGACAAATATTTTAGTAAGGCTATTTTTTGTCTAACGCAAACTTTCTATAATACAATACAATACATATTAGTGCAAAACCAAATATATATTCGTGAAATAGAAATATTCAAGATTTGTTCCAAACAAACAAAATGTAATTTGAAAAACATTTTTTGCTTGTTGAATTAGTAAATTTAACATTTTACCGGAAAATGACTCATAAGTGGTGTTAAATCAAAGTCGCAGTATCATACAGGTGGTCATTCTGCAGCTGGTGGTGGTGGTGGTGGTGGTGGTGGTGGTGGTGGTGGCAATGATGAACTGTGACCTTCCTCGAGGTCCCTACACAGGTAACCGTCTCTGCAGGGGAGGAGGATCGAACCCGCACTCTACGTCGTACAACGCTGCAGGCACTCTAACCAATCGGCAACTGTGTCCCGGGTTGTGTTTGTTGCTGATGAAGATGGCGATGATGAAGATGGTGAAGAAGAAGAAGAAGATGATGATGATGATGATGATGATGATGATGAAGATGATGAAGATGATGATGATGATGATGATGATGATGATGAAGATGATGCTGATGCTGATGCTGATGCTGATGCTGATGATGATGATGATGATGATGATGATGATGATGATGATGATGATGATGAGTTAAACCAAGCCCTGAAACTCACACATAGTCCTGGACCTGATCAACTGGATCCTAGCATATATTTAGTCCAAACCTGGCTCTTATAGCAGTCCCACTAGCTGACATAATAAACTGTTCATTATTAACAGGGATAGTACATGATGAAATGAAAAGATCAACAGTTACACCTATATTTCAAACAGGGTAATAAAGAGGACCTAACGAATTATAGACCTATATCTTTATTGCCCTCTTCTCTAAACTACTAGAAAAAGTTATGTACCAAAGACTATACATCTACATCTCTAAAACAAATATTCTACACGCCTTGCAACATGGATTTAGACCAGGCCAGGCCATTCAACTTCAATGCCACTGATAAATATACAGGATAAGATAACTCAAGCCATTGACAAGAATGAATATTCTATAGGAATATTTTTAGATCTAAGCAAAGCATTTGACACTAATAAAAAAGCTGGAAAATTATGGAGTCCGGGTATCCCTCTTTCTTGGTTTATCTTACTCGTCGGCAACAGCAAGTCAAATGCAATGGCACAACATCAAGATTTAAATTAATCAAATTTGGAGTTCCGCAAGGATCTATACTGGGTCCCCTGTTGTTTTTAATATATATTAATGACCTTCCTAATACATCCTCTATCCTCAACTTTGTACTGTTTGCAGACGATTCCAATGTCTTCTTCTCACACAAATCTTACGATGAACTATTTCAAATCCTTAACCAAGAACTCTTATTAGTGTCAGACTGGTTCAGAGCAAACAAATTATCTCTTAATTTGGCAAAAACCAATTATATTCTCTTCTGCTCTCATAGGAAATCAACCCATGCATGCACAACAGAAGGGAAAAGTCCAAATAGACACTACTGACATCCCTCAAGTAAAATCTGTAAAATTCTTAGGAGTCTACGTAGACCAACATCTTACCTGGAACGATCATATCGAGCAAATAGCACTAAAAATGGCCAAAAATATAGGAATACTAACACGAATATCTTACTTGTTACCTACACACATTATGCTCACTTTATACTATACTATGATTTATCCATATATTGCCTATTGCAACATGATATGGGCATCAAACTACAATTCTCGACTCCACAGAATAAATGTTTTGCAAAAAAAGAGTCGTTAGATTAATAGCTGGCTCCCTCTATAATTCTCACACAAAGCAATTATTCATGCAGCTCGGTATTCTAAAAATTGTACAAATCAAACAACTGCAGATTAATGAATTCATGCATCGATATACTGACAACAAACTGCCTAGCTCCCATGCCAACTTCTATAGCCTATAGCCTCGGACATTCACTCCTCACATAATACAAGAATCTTAGCCTCATACAGAAGTGAATTTGCACGTACAAACACTCGTAAATTCTCGATCAGATGTGTTGGCCCTGAGGAATGGAACAGAGTACCCCAAGACCTTCGCAGTATCTCAAATTTAAGACTATTTAAACATCAATTGCGCTTATGGTTGACTCATCAGAACGATTAGTTGGGTTCTAACCACTCATTCTGTTTGTTTGGTTTTTTAGTTAAGCTTTAATGACTTGTACACTAGTACGTTAATAATTGTATATGTACTAGATGCTTATAATATATTATTATGAATGCACTGTACTAGATAACCTCTGTTAACCATCTATAGAAACTGACTGCGTATATAGGTGGCCCTAACCAGCGGGACCCTGGTCCCTACTGGGTTCCCTTTTGTGACCAACTGATCTTTGTTCTTTCTATATATAGCGAAATGTTACTTTATAAATGTTTGGAGCAATAAATTGATGGTTATGGACTTATGGTTATGGACTTATGGTTATGATGAGAGTGGAATGACTTCTGAAGCGCATTTTACAAACGTAAGTCTTACCGGAGGAAGGTGTGATGGGATAGATCTGTTTCTTCATCCAGTCAAAAGGAGGAGCTTGGTTGTTCTGGCTCACCATCCTCCCTCCTCCTCCTCCTCCATCTCCTGCTCCTCCTCCTCCTACAGGTGGTCCTCCTCTCATGATCCTCAGTTCATCTGCAGAGGCTGAGTGACCCTGCGGCTGCTGCTGCAGTTGCTGAGGTCCTAAGGAGACATGGGGTGGCTGAGATTGGGGCGACCTCTGGCTCAGGGAAGAGGAGACACCGAGTGGCTGGAGGTGATGGTGGGTAGAGGACGGTGGAGGGTAACCCTGTTGGACGGTCGACATAGAGTGGATGATGGGAGGGTGACGCCCCCTCATCATCTCCGCCGCCGCCGCCGTCGAAGGGTGCGAGAGAAACGAAGGAGACCGACCGCTGCCTCCGCCGCTGCCTCCCCCTCCCCCGGTCAGAGAGAGGGGCAAATTCCGATGCAGCCCCCCATGCACATTCAGATCGTCGTCATCATCATCGCCCGCACCCACAACGCAGAACAACTGTTGTTGCTGTTGTTGTTGTTGCTGCTGTTGTTGTTGTTGTTGGCAGACGTTGTTCGTTGCACTGACGGCTGACGTCAGAGGGTCCTTCGTGCAAGGAAACTCTTCGTTCCACTCGGCGGACACGTGACCTCCGTGGCTTCCGTAGAAGACGAGCGAACTTCCGGCGGAAGTTGGGGCCGGTGCGCATGCGTAGTCCTGCTGTGCCTTGGTCCATTGGAGAGGAGAGGATTCAGCGGCAGAAGGCGAGGAGGAGGAGGAAGAAGAGTTGGAGGATGGGGAGGATGTGGTGGTGGCGATGATGGTCGACCTAGGGTCAACTGGGGTCAGCGTCGTTGGGGTCATCTGCTGCTGCTGCTGAGAGTAGGTTGGGTAGTACCCAGCAGCAGCAGCTGATACGTAGGGGCCTCTGTGCAACAGCTGCTGCTGTTGATGGTGATGGTGATGGAGAGCGGCGGTGGATGCGGGAGCTGCTGCATTTGGTCGGTGGTGATGTTGTTGTTGGATGAAGCGGTTGATTGGCGCCTCATGAGACGATGATGACGTCGTATAGTTCACTGTGTAGTCGTTGTTGGTGGCTGAAGATGCGAAAGGGTCTGATGGTGGCATCAGCGTCTGGTCCTGATGCTGATGCTGGTAGCTGAGCTCCTGCAGATGAGGAGGCAGCTGCTGGTGGTGGTGGTGCTGCTGCATGTGGAGATGATGGGGATGGGATGGTGGTGTTGCTGATGAAGAAGAGGAGGGGGAGGAGGAGGTTGGTGCTGTAAGTACATCATTTGATCCGGGTCTTCGTCGGTCGTTGTCGTTCCTCCCGGCAGCAGCAGAGTGCCTCCTCAAAAGACAAAGAATCTCCTCTGCCACTAAATATCATCCGGATGAAGCAGAAGCGGAAGAAGAGGAGTCTGAGACAGAGAGAGAAGTAGCGCTACAAAACGACGTCTTCCTCAATCACTGCCCTACATGCATGCAATCCATGGAGCGGGTCTTGCTCTCCAGATCTACCGTCGTCGTCGTCGTCCTCGGTTCGTCCCAACTGCAGTTTGTCACTCACCAGAGATTGATCTGAGAACCGCGTTCGAAGATGCTTTCCGCCGATGCTTCTTGCGCTACATCAACGCCGACTTCTGCGTAGAATGTCCCCTGCAGTGGGCTCTGAGTCTTCGTCCTCTCTTTAAGTAGTGGTCGTCGCTCAGTCAGTCGGTCGTTCTTCGGCCGACGATCATCATCGAAGGCAGCCAAAGCTTTGACTCTGAATTCGCACAACTCTCGGGAATTCCAGCGAATCGTCGTCCAAACACTCTTTGAAGAGTTGGGCGTGGCCTCGCCTGCGATTGGTCGGCGTCCGGTGTGCGGACAGAGGCCCCGCCCCTTGACAAAGTGTCCTATCTAATCTAGAACGGTTTAATAATATATGTGACAATGCGGCAAAAGATGAAAGGCTCCGAAGCTGTTGTTATGGGGCCTGTCAACGGACCGCTCGTTTACACGAAGAGTGTGTCCTCCATGTCCGCCTCGGAACGCTCGCTAGGGGGCTAGAGTCGGTCCCGGCCACCGCCGCCGCCGCCGCCGCCGCCGCCGCCGAGTTGATAGAAGGCACCCGGCTGTCGGTCCGTCCTTCTGTCCCGTCGGGTGTCTGTCTATATCCTCCTCCGTCCACCTGTGTTAGCGCCGGCTGCGCTGTTTGGTTTGGCCGGCACTGGCCTCGACTTTTGTCGGCTTGTTCTTTAATCTGACGTCCTCAAAGTCGGCTCGATAGCGCGACAAGGAATTTTTGTAATCACACGCCGAACCCAAGACACTCGAAACGAGACGAGAAGTGTGTGCTTTGTAACCGATTCTGTCCGGCTCGACGACAGTCTCCGTCCCACTCAGTGTCGCTCTCTCTGTCCCACTCCGTCCCTCTCTCAACAACCCATAAAATTCGTGTATACATGAACGTCTCGTGTATGCAAATAGTGTCGTCGTCGTCGTCGTAGTCGTATATCATATATGCTTAAATTATGCATGGACCATACATAAATTATGCATGGACTATGAATAAATTATGCATTCATTATGCATAAATTATGCATGGATTATGCATAAATTATGCATGGATTATGCATAGATTATGCATAAATTATGCATGGATTATGCATAAATTATGCATGGATTATGCATAGATTATGCATGGATTATGCATGGTTTATGCATAGATTATGCATGGATTATGCATAGATTATGCATTGATTATGCATTGATTATGCATAAATTATGCATGGATTATGCATAAATTATGCATGGATTATGCATGGATTATTATGCATGAATTATGCATGAATTATGCATAAATTATGCATGGATTATGCATAAATTATGCATGAATTATGCATAAATTATGCATGGATTATGCATGATTATGACCATGTTGATAAATGGTCCATGTCGCGTGAACGGCGTCCTTGATTATGCATCCATTATGGAGGTGGAGGAGGAGAAGGAGGAGGAGGAGAAGGAGGAAGAAGAGAAGGAGGAGAAGAAGGAGGAGGAGAATAGACTATGCAGAAGGAAGAGGAAGAGGAAGAGGAGGAGAAAGAGGAGGAGGGAGGATAGAAGCATGGAGGAGGAGCAGGGAGGAGCATAAATTAGGAGGAGGCATAAGGAGGCATGGAAGAGGAGGAGGAGGCATAGAAGGAGGAGGAGGAGGAGGAGGCAGAAGGAGGATGCATAAATTATGCAGGAGGCGAGAAGGAGGAGGAGAAGGAGGAGGAGATGGAGGAGGAGGAGGAGGAGGAGGAGGAAGAGAGAGGAGGAGGAGAAGGAGGAGAAGGAGGAGAAGGAGAAGGAGAAGGAGGAGAAGTAGGAGGAGGAAGAGGAGGAGGAGAAGGAGGAGAAGAAGAGGAAGAGGAGAAGGAGGAGAGGAGGAGGAGGAGAAGGAGAAGGAGGAGGAGGAGGAAGGAGGAGGAGGAAGAGGAGGAGGAGAAGGAGGAGGAGGAGGAGAGGAGAAGGAGGAGGAGAAGAGGAGGAGGAGGAGGAGGAGGAAGAGGAGGAGGAGAGGAGGAGGAGGAGGAGGAGGAGGAGGAGGAAGAGGAGGAGGAAGAGGAGGAGAAGGAGGCTGGCTGTTGCGTAGCAATGGCTTTTATCTCTTTCTTTTGGTCACAGACCAATAGATTCAATTTCATGACCTGCATAATAACGTACCATTTATCAGCTACTTAATAATGTTTATGAGGTTCATTGAAATGGCGTAGTGCATTCGCCATGCATTGAAAGAGACAGCAGCGGTGGAGAGGGGGAGGGGAGGGGGAACTCATGACCCAATCAATCCGTTGAGAAAGAAAGGTCGAAGAGGTCACCGTACATATACGTATACGGTCGTTAGACTGAAGGACGTTTCAATCTATATACTTATTCTGTTTAAGTTTTTTAACAAATGGAAAATGCGCAACAGAAGAAGAACCTGTTGCTGGGTTTCCGGAAACTCAGTCCTCATCTCCTCTCTCCTCCTCTCCTCCTCTCTCTCCTCTCCTCCTCCTCCTCCTCCTTCTCCTCCTCCTCCTCCTCCTTCTCCTCCTCCTCCTCCTCCTCAACCTCCTCTCTCTCCTCCTCCTCCTCCCTCCTCCTCCTCCTCCTCTTCCTCCTCCTCCTCCTCTTCCTCCTCCTCTCCTCCTCCTCCTCTCCTCCTCCTCCTCTCCTCTTCCTCCTCCTCCTCCTCCTCTTCCTCCTCTTCCTCTCATCCTTCTCCTCCTCCTCCTCTCCTCCTCTCTCCTCCTCCTCCTCCTCCTCCCTCTCCTCTTCCTCCTCCTCCTCCTCCTCCTGCTGCTCCTCCTCCTCCTGAGGATGAATCAGTTGAACATACTTCGAGATGTGCTAAGAAATTATATGGCGCTCGATCCAGATGGAAAAGATCGAAGGAAACGGAAACTGATGTCACGTGACATTCCAGAGATGTCGAAAGTTGATGAACCAATTTCAAAAAGGCAGAGAATGAGATTACATTATTTTTATTATTATTAATTTTATAATTATGATTATAATTATAATTATAATTATAATTATTATTATTATTATTATTTTTATTATTATTATTATTATTATTATTATTATTATTATTATTATTATTATTATTACACAAATTTATTTCTTCATAAAGACAACAAACGTATGTACAGACTGATTAGAAGTAACTGTTTTCAATATTATTATAAGCATTCGATCAGTCCTGGGCTGCTGTTTTTGCAATCTGTGGTGCCTAATACAGATAAAGAGTTTCCAATTTGTAGGGCGACTGATAAGCGTTGTAGAAGATGACTAGTCTCGCGCTGGTCGCCTGTCGCTGCTGAGATCTTTCGTCCTAGTTCTTGAACAAACTGCAGTGATTCTGTGTGCCAGCTTCCTGCAGTTTCGACTGCAACAGGAACGAAATGATGTGATTGTGTGATAGCAGCATACTTGGTTTCCTTGTTGCGAGCTGCCTTTTCCGCTGCCGCACCTGCATTTTGCGATGTTATATGTTCGTAGGATGCAGCGAAAGTATCTGGCACCGTGACATCCCATGCCAAGCAACGACCTCTGTACCAAGGTATGATGGTGACTCCGTCAGGCCTTTTGCCGTCTGATCTGGAGAGGCCATTATTATTATTATTATTATTATTATTATTATTATTATTATTATTATTATTATTATTATTATTATTATTATTATTATTATTATTATTATTATTATTACCACCACCACCACCACAATCAACATCAGTATCGTTATCATTATTATTATAGTGAAAGTGGTCGTTGTCATAATCGTCTTTATCGTTTGTGCAACGACGTTTAAGTCATAGAACTGAATTATTAGCGATTTAGGTACGTCATGCATACGAGATAGGCTGATCGTTGTCATGGATACCTATATATAATCGAGGAAAGGCGAAGAGAGGTCGATGACCTAATTATAGCCTACATAGTGCTCGTATAGTAAGCAGCGCACTGCAGTTGTTTTATAAGGAATGTTTTGATGCCAGCGTTTCAGTTGAATTCTATCTTGAGCCGATTATTCTGATCATCGGACGACGTCTTTAGGCCTAGATTTGTCATCTGATCTCCTATCTCTCAATCTCTCTCTCTCTCTCTCTCTCTCTCTGAGGCCTACGTCCATGTTCTACAAAGGCACAGTTGTGGCTTACCTACGCTGGAGGGCGGGGCCTCTTCACGCGTGGGCGTGGCCGAGCGTAGACGAGGGCGGAGTCAAGTGCGCTTTCTGGGTCACGCAAAGTGCACGTGGTGACCTGAATACATACAGATGGTCCTCCTCATTATAAGGCGACTGCAGCGACCTCTGCGGCCGCTGTTGTCGTTCGGATTTGAATCCTGGGTGTATATATACACATTCAGTCAAATGCAGAGCCATTGTTTTAAGGCTTTCATGAATCTATATACATATATATGCATATATATATTTATTTATTTATTTATGCACAGGTCTTTGAAACACACGCACACACGCACCATGCAGTTCATCGTATACCACACAAAGATAGATATGCCTTCTGTGGCTATACATATTATATGCTGCTGGTGCTGGTGCTGCTGGTGCTGCTGGTGCTGCTGCTGGTGCTGGTGCTGGTGCTGCTGGTGCTGCTGCTGCTGATGCTGCTGCTGCTGCTGCTGCTGCTGTCCTTACCTGGATGATGGATCGTCTCTTCTGAAGAAAGGTCACCGATAGATCTGACCCCATCCATCACTGTATAGCTGCACAGCGCCCTCTCTATATATATAGCCATGAAGAAGACGTCATCGTCGTCGTCATCGTCGTCATCGTCGTCTACTTCCTCACTCTTTCCTTTCGTCACAACTCTTCCGCCGTTGGACGAGCGACAAAAGTGATGCGCATGCGCAGTACGAATGGCGCGCTCTGCATGCAGCAGCCAACAAGCGCACCGAACACATCAGGAGCAGTATCACGTGACAGCATGCAGTCGCCTCTGCATCCGTCTGAGTATCGCTGTGTGTGTGTGTGTGTGTGTGTGTGTGTGTGTGTGTGTGTGTGTGTGTGTGTGTGTGTGTGTGTGTGTGTGTGTGTGTGTGTGTGTGTGTGTGTGTGTGTGTGTGTGTGTATGGCTGCCTCTGTCTATGCGTGAAGATGACTATACCAGCGATGGGTCAGTGAGGACAGAACTTTCATCGATGGAGCTCAACAACTATTTCCACGGAAAAATCTGTCGATAAGAAAACAGAGAACTGGACCGATTTCCAAGCGATGCACTCAGGAGAAGGAGTAGGAGAAGGTGGAGAGGCAGGAAGGAGGAGGAGGAGAAGGAGGGAGGAGGAGAAGGAGGAGAAGGAGGAGGACGAGGAGGAAGAGGAGGACGAGGAAGAAGGAGGAGGAGTAGGAGGAGGAGTAGGAGGAGGAGGAAGAGGAGAAGCAGGAGAAGCAGGAGGAGGATGAGGAGCAGTAGCAGGAGAAGGAGGAGCAGGAGGAGGAGCAGGAGGACGAAGAGGAGGAGGAGGAGGAGAATTCTCCAAAGCATGCACACATTTAACAGGCCACAACATCACATACAAGCAGGCTACATATATATATATATATGTATATATATATATATATGCACATATATAGATATATACACACATATATATACATATATGTGTTTGAGGGGAAGACCTGAGGCCTTTACACATTTTACACATTCTACACGCATGCACTTTAATTTATAGACAAAGTAGACACAAAGCCCTGAAATGTCTTCGTTTAGTTCAACGTCGCAGAAACAGAAAGAGAGACAGACAGACAGACAGAGACAGAGACAGAGACAGAGACAGAGACACACAGACACAGACACAGACACAGACAGACACAGACACAGACACAGACAGGGACAACAACCACCACCACTATACATAAAGACATTATATTTTATTATTATTATTTTTTACCCGAGGTATATATCGGCCCTATTATTATTTATTATTATGATTATCGGCTATAGTACAGACGCAAGCAAGCAGGCCTATGTACATAGTATACATATATATATTATATATATACATATATAATTATATATTATATGCATATATGTATGGATATATAAATATATATAAGATTATCTCTGCTCGATATAGATAACGCGGCGGTTACATTTAAGTTAATCGGCCTAATATACAGCACATGCATCGTATACTATATACTTACATAATATGCAGCCAGACAGAGGCGGATTAAGGCATGTTCAACATGTTCGGCCGAACAGAGGCCCCCACACTTGAGGGGCCTCCACAAATCCAAAGAATTTTTTCCAATATTTTAGAATTATTATTGTTATTTGTTAAATCTAACAGTAAAATGAGCAAAAAACTCAGAATAAATTATTTGAAACTGCTCATTTTAATACACACACAAAACGACGTTTGCACTTGTGTGGGCCCCTATTAAAGTTTCTATTATCAGGCAGGTTCATCTAAAAATCAGCGGAAAGCGAAATGATTCAGTTTGCTGACCTAGCATGAACAGACAAATGAAACGCGTCCTTTACTGGTTAATCACAAAAAGGACTCAATGACACCTTTCCAAATGTCGAGACAGCACTGTGAATATAGACCTATCTTGTTCTGATGGAGACAAAACTGCAGCAGAGAACGTTCGTTTACAAAACTCAAATAGATTAAAAACAGACCGAAATCGTCAATGTCGAAGACAGACTCGTTAGTTTGACATTATTGAGCATCGAAAGTGACATACAATATAGTACCATACTTAAAAATTCAAAAGTCCACATTGAAGTCGGGCAACCATTAAGAGCCGTGAGCAGACTGAAAGAGGCAAGTTTTCAGTTTAGAGCGAACTTGAGGAGGTAGAGAGTACCAGATGGAGGGACCGACACCTGTGACAAGACTAGACATGTACCAGAAACAACACAGGCCTACTTTCCAGCAGATGTTGATCGAAGAGAGGAGCGGCCTTTAACAGGTTTGCAAGGTGTGACCATGGAAGATAAGTAGGAAGGCAGATGATCTGCGCGTGCTCTGTACATGAAGAGTGCCAGCATGAAGCGGACACACTCACAGACAGGAAGCCAGTGCAGAGAACGAAGAGCAGGTGTTATATGGACTCGGTAAGAGAGTCCAAGACACAGTCTTGCAGCTTGATGCGTTATTTTGGTTAGAGGAAGCAGCGTGCATTCAGGGAGACCATAGAGTAAAGAGTTGCAGTAGTCAAGTCGCGTCAGAATAAGGCAGTGTATCACTGTATCAGTGTTGTCAGTTATGCAATGTCAAGAGTTGAGCGAAGCTTGCGGATCCTTTTGAACGTGAGCTACATTTTGACGACATAAGCTTAGCCAAAATAAAAGGGTCGCAACGTATGGGCCTATGTGTGTACATTCCATGACAATTTTAGCGATATTGATTGCAATTGTCATTGTCAATTCATAATTTTTTTGCTCTTAACTCTCTGTTAGTTTTGCTAAAAAATGTAAACTGCAAACACTGTGTCCAATCAGTCAAGACTATATTGTTAGCCTAAGCCTAGTAGGCCTATTTTTATCCATCTAGTTTAACTTACGGAAATCTTGCTTGCTTGAATGTTTGAGCCACAGGCTAAAAAGTAAAATCTTGCGACGACTCATTCGATCACTTACAATCATTCAATCGTCCTGAAACTTGGCGAAGATGGAGCTCGCCCTCGCAGACATACTTCATTCTATAAAATTTCCAGCTCCCCAAAAGGCAAGCTTATAGAATCTGGGACTAAACTTTTCGAATCAGAGGGAATCCCCTTTTCCGATACGCAGCGTTGCCATTAGCCGCAACAAAAACAGGCGCGCTGCCTGATTAAACGCACGCTATGACGGCGTAAAATGAACGCGGACTATATATTTGCTTAGAGGTAACTGCTTCGTAAGACGCATTATAGGATACTAGATGGATATAGTAAAAACTTTGTTTTTACGGGCTGTGTTTTTTATTTTCTGTATTGTGGTAAGCTTGCAGTTGTTATATTCTTTTACCACGCGTTCAGTTACGTATTGCTACAGAGACAGAGAGACAGAGACAGAGACAGAGAGAGACAGAGACAGAGAGAGAGAGAGACAGAGAGAGACAGTAGAGAAGAGAGACAGAGAGAGTACAGAGAGAGAAAGAGAGACAGCTTGAAAGAGAAGAGAGAGAGAGAGAGGAACTAGAGAGACAGAGACGGAGACGGAGACGGAAGGAGACGGAGACGGAGACGGAGACGGAGACGACTTTACGGAGACGGAGACGGAGACAGGAGACGGAGACGCCTGTACTCTAGAGAGACAGAGACAGTAGACTAGAGACAGAGACAGTACTCTATCGTTTTGGCCTGTACTCTATCGGTTTGGCCTGTACTCTATCGGTTTGACCTGTACTCATCCGGTTTTGAGCAATGTACTCTATCGAGTTTGGCCTGTGCTCTATCAGTTTTGCGTACTTCATCGTTTTAGCTTGTACTCTATCAGTTTGCTTCAATTTCTCTATCGGTTTGGACCTGTACTCTATCGGTTTGGACAGTTCTCTATCGGTTTGCCCTCTACTCTGTCAGGTTTGGCCTGTTCTCTATCGGTTTGCCCTGTGCTCTATCGGTTTGGCCTGTACTCTATCGGTTGGACCTGTACTCTATCGGTTTGGTCTGTACTCTATCGGTTTTGGTGTGCTCTATTCGGTTTTGGCCTGTACTGTATCGGTTTGGCTTGTACGCTCTATCGGTTTGCCCTGTACTCTATCGGTTTGGCCTGGCCTCTATCGGTTTGGCCTGTACTCTATCAGTTTGGCCATGTACTCTATCGGTTTGACCTGTACTCTATCAGTTTGGCCTGTACTCTATCAACTGTTTGTCTTGTGTACTCTATCAGTTTGGACCTGTACTCTATCAGTTTGGCCTGTACTCTATCAGTTTGGCCAGTCACTCTATCGGTTTGGATAGTTCTCTAACGGTTTGGCCTGTACTCTATCGGTTTGGCCTGTACTCTATCGGTTTTGACCTGTACTCTATCGGTTTGGCCAGTACTCTATCAGTTTGGCCTGTACTCTTTCAGTTTGGCTTGTACTCTATCATTTTGTCAACTGTACTCTATCGGTTTAGCCTGTACTCTATCGGTTTGGCCTGTACTCTATCGGTTTGACCTGTACTCTTCGTACTCATTTTGGCCTGTACTCTATCAGTTTGGCCGTGTACTCTATCGGTTTTGGCTTGTGCACTCTATCGGTTTGGCCTGTACTCTATCAGTTTGGCCTATCACTCTATCGGTTTGGCCTGTACTCTATCGGTTTGGCTTGTACTCCTATCGGTTTGGCCTGTACTGTATCGGTTTCGTCTGTACTCTATCGGTTTGCCCTGTACTCTATCGGTTTGGCCATGTACTTTATGGGTTTGGCGTGTACTCCATCGGTTTAGCCTGTACTCTATCGGTTTGACCTGTACTTTATCGGTTTGGCCTGTACAGTGTATCGGTTTGTCTTGTACTCTATCGGTTTGGGCAGCTGTACTCTATCATTTTGGCGTGTACTCTATCGGTTTGGCCTGTACACTATCGGTTTGTCACTGTACTCTATCAGTTTGGCCTGTACTCTATCGGTTTGACCTGTACTCACTCTATGGTTTGGCGTGTACATTATCGGTTTGGCCTGTACTCTATCGGTTTGGCCTGTACTCTATCGATTTGGGCTGTACTCTATCGGTTTGGCGTGTACTTTATGGGTTTGGCCTGTACTCTATCGGTTTGGCCTGTACTCTATCGGTTTGGCCTGTACTCCATCGGTTTGGCCTGTACTCTATGAGTTTGGCCTGTACTCTATCGTTTTGGCCTGTGCTCTATCGGTTTGGAAAGCTGTACTCTATCGGTTTTGGCCCCTGTACTCTATCGGTTTGGCCCCTGTACTCTATCGGTTTGGCCTGTACTCTATCGGTTTGGCCTGTACTCACATCGGTTTGGCTTGTACTCTATCAGTTTTGGCCTGTACTCTATCGGTTTGGCTTAATAACTCTATCGGTTTGGCAAACATAGTAATGCTCTATCATTGTTTTTGGCCTGTACTCTATCGGTTTGACTTGTACTCTATCGGTTTTGGCTTGTGTTACTCTATCGGTTTTGGCCTGTACTCTATCGGTTTTTTACCAACACTCTATCGGTTTGGACTTGTACTCTGTATCGGTTTGGCTGCTCTATCGGTTTGACCTGTAACTCTATCGGTTTTGGCCTGTACTCTATCGGTTTGTGCCTGTTGTACTCTATCGGTTTAGCTTGTACTCTATCTGTTTGGCCTGTACTCTATCGGTTTGGCCTGTACTCTATCGGTTTGGCTTGTACTCAATCGGTTTGGCCTGTACTTTATCTGTTCGGCCTGTACTCTATCGGTTTTGGCCTGTACTTTATCGGTTTGGCCCTGTACTCTATCGGTTTGGCGTGTATGTACTTTATGGGTTTGGCCTGTACTCTATCGGTTTGGCCTGTACTGTATCGGTTTGGCTTGTGCTCTATCGGTTTGGCCTGTACTCTATCGGTTTGGCCTGTACTCTATCGGTTTGGCTTGTACTCTATCGGTTTGGCCTGTATTACTCTATCGGTTTCGACCTGTACTCTATCGGTTTGGCCTGTACTCTATCGATTTGGCTGTACTCTATCCGGTTTGGCCTGTATTCTACCGGTTTGGCCTGTACTCTATCGGTTTGGCCTGTACTGTATCGGTTTGGCCTGTACTCTATCCTTTGGCGTGTACTCTATCGGTTTGGCCTGTACTCTATCGTTTTGGCCTGTACTCTATCAGTTTGGCCTGTACTCTATCGTTTTGGCCTGTACTCTATCGGTTTGGCCTGTACTCTATCGGTTTGGCCTGTACTCTATCGGTTTGACCTCGTACTCTATCAGTTCTGGCATGTGCTCTATCGGTTTTGCCTCGTACTCTATCAGTTTGGCTTGTACTTTATGAGTTTGGCCAGTACTCTTTCGGTTGGCCTGTACTCTACTCGGTTTGGCTTGTACTCAATCGGGTTTGGCCTGCACTCTATCGGTTTGGCCTGTACTCTATCACTTTGGCCTTGTTCGCTCGGTTTGGCCTGTACTCTATCGGTTTGGCCTGTACTCTAACGGTTGAGCTTGTACTCTATCAGTTTGGCCTGTACTCTATCGGTTTGGCCGTATTACTCTATCGGTTTGGCCTGTACTCTATGAAAAGTTTGGCCTGTACTCTATCGGTTTGGTCTCATACTCTATCGGTTTGGATTGTACTCTATCATTTTGGATTGTACTCTATGGGTTTAGCCTGTACTCTATCGTTTGGTCCTGTACTTTATCGGTTTGGCCCTTGTACTGTATCAGTTTGGCATGTGCTCTATCGGTTTTGGCCTGTACTCTATTGGTTTGGCTTGGCTGTACTCTATCGGTTTGACCTGTACTCTATCGGTTTGGCCTGTACTCTATCGGTTTGGCCTGTACTTTATCGGTTTGGCCTGTACTCTATCGGTTTGGCTTGTACTCTATCGGTTTGGCTTGTACTCTATCGGTTTGGCCTGTACTCTATCGGTTTGGCCTGTACTCTATCAGTTTGGCCTGTACTCTATCCGGTTTGGCCTGTACTCTATCGGTTTGGCCTGTACTCTATCGGTTTGGCCTGTACTCTATCGGTTTGGCCTGTACTCAATCGTTTTGGCCTGTACTCTATCGGTTTGGCTTGTACTCTATCGGTTTTTTGGCCTGTACTCTATCGGTTTGGCTTGTACTCAATCCGTTTGGCTTGTACTCTATCGGTTTGGCCTGTACTCTATCGGTTTTGAATTGTACTCTATCAGGTTTGGCCTGTACTTTATCGGTTTGGCTTGTACTCTATCGGTTTGGCTTGTACTCTACCGGTTTGGCCTGTACTCTATCGGTTTGGCCTGTACTCTATCGGTTTTGGCCTGTACTCTATCGGTTTGGCCTAGTACTCTATCAGGTTTGGCTTGTACTCTATCGGTTTGGCCCTGTACTCTATCGGTTTAGCCTGTACTCTATCGGTTTGGCTTGTACTCTATCGGTTTGGCCTGTACTCTATCGGTTTTGGCCTGTACTCTATCGGTTTTGGCCTGTACTCTATCGGTTTTGGCCTGTACTCTATCGGTTTGGCCCTGTGCTCTATCGGTTTGGCCTGTACTCTATCGGTTTGGCCTGTACTCTATCGGTTTGTTTGGCTTGTGACTTTCTATCGGTTTGGCTTGTACTCTATCAATTTGGCCTGTGCACTCTATCGGTTTGGCCTGTACTCTATCAGTTTGGCCTGTACTCTATCAGTTTGGCCTGTACTCTATCGGTTTGGCTTGTACTCTATCGGTTTGGCCTGTACTCTATCGGTTTGGCCTGTACTCTATCGGTTTGGCCTGTACTCTATCGGTTTGGCCTGTACTCTATCGGTTTGGCCTGTACTCTATCGGTTTGGCCTGTACTCTATCGGTTTGGCCTGTACTCTATCGGTTTGGCCTGCGCTCTATCGGTTTGGCCTGTACTCTATCAGGTTTGGCCTGTACACTGTCGGTTTGGCCTGTACTCTATCGGTTTGGCCTGTACTCTATCGGTTTGACCGGTACTCTATCGGTTTTGGCCTGTACTCAATCGGTTTGGCCTGTCTACTCTATCGGTTTTGGCCTCTACTCTCTCGGTTTTGAATTGTACTCTATCGGTTTGGCCTGTACTCTATCGGTTTGCTTTGGCCTGTACTCTATCGGTTTTGGCCTGTACTCTATCGGTTTGGCCTGCCTATCGGTTTGGCTTGTACTCTATCGGTTTGGCCTGTACTCTATCGGTTTGGCCTGTACTCTATCGGTTTGGCTTGTACTCTATCGGTTTGGACTCTACTCTACCGGTTTGGCCTGTAATCTATCGGTTTAGCTTGTACTCCATCGGTTTGGCATGTACTCTCGGTTTGGCCTGTACTCTATCGGTTTGGCCTCTACTCTATCGGTTTGAATTGTACTCTATGAGTTTGTTTGGCTTGTAGAGTTCAATCCAAACCGATAGAATACAGGCAAACCAATAGAGCACTGCCCAAAACGATAAAGTACAACCAATCAAACCGATAAACAACAGGCCAAACCGATAGAGTACAGGTCAAACCTACAGAGTTCAATTCGAACCGATAGAGTACAGGCCAAACAGACAGAGTACAAGCCAAACAAACTGATAGAGTTCAGGCTAAACCGATAGAGTACAGGCCAAACCGATAAAGTACAATACAAACTGATAGAGTTCAGGCCAAACCGATAGAGTACTCGCCAAACCGATAGAGTAAAGGCCAAACCGATGAGTACAGGCCCAAACCGATAGAGTACAGGCCAAACCGATAGAGTACCGATAGACCAAACCGATAGAGTACCGACCAAACCGATAGAGTACAAACCGATAGAGTACAGCCAAACAAACTGATAGAGTACAGGCCAAACCGATAGAGTACAGGCCAAACCGATAAAGTACAGGCCAAACCGATATAGCTACAAGTGAAACCGATAGAGTACAAGCCAAACCGATAGAGTACAACTAAACCTATAAAGTTCAGTCCAAAGAAGTAGAGTAGAACCCAAACCGATAGAGTACAAGCCAAGCTGATAGAATGCAGGGAAGACCGGTAGAGTACAGGCCAAACCGATAGGGTACAAGCCAAACCGATAGAGTACAAACAAACCGATAGAGTACAAGCCAAACCGATAGAGTACCAGCTAAACCTATAAAGTTCAGTCCAAAGAAGTAGAGTAGAGGCCAAACCGATAGAGTACAGGCCAAGCTGATAGAATACAGGCCAAACCGGTAGAGTACAGGCCAAACCCATAGGTTACAAGCCAAACCGGTAGTGTACGCCAAACCGATCGAGTGCAGGCCAAACCGATAGAGCACGAGCAAACTGATAGAGTAAAGAGAAACCAATAGAGTACAAGGCAAACCTCGTACTCCTATCGGATTGCCTCGTACTCTAGTGGTTTTCTCTTGTACTCTATTGGTTTGTCTCGTGCTCTATCGGTTTGCCTCGTGCTCTATCGGTTTGCCTCGTACTCTATCGGTTTGCCTCGTACTCTATTGGTTTCTCTTGTACTCTATCGGTTTGCCTAGTGCTCTATCGGTTTACCTCGTACTCTATCGGTTTGCCTTGTACTCTATCGGTTTCTCTTTTACTCTATCGGTTTGCCTCGTGCTCTATCGGTTTGGCCTGCACTCGATCATTTTGGCGTGTACACTACCGGTTTGGCTTGTACCCTATGGGTTTGGCCTGTACTCTATCGGTTTGGCCTGTATTCTATCAGTTTGTCTTGTACTTTATCGGTTTGGCCTCTACTCTATCGGTTTGGCCTGTACTCTATCGGTTTGGCTTGTACTGTATCGGTTTGGCTTGTACTCTATCGGTTTGGCTTGTACTCTATCGGTTTGGCCTGTACTCTATCGGTTTGGCCTGTACTCTATCGGTTTGGCCTGTACTCTATCGGTTTGGCTTGTACTCTATCGGTTTGGCCTGTACTCTATCGGTTTGGCCTGTACTCTATCGGTTTGGCCTGTACTCTATGGGTTTGGCCTGTACTCTATCGGTTTCGCCTTGTACTCTATGGGTTTGGCCTGTACACTATCGGTTTGGCTCATACTCTATCGGTTTGTCTTGTACTCTATCGGTTTGCCTTGTACTCTATCGGTTTGCCTCGTACTCTATCGGTTTGCCTTGTTCTCTATCAGTTTGTATTGTATTGTATTGTATTGTATTGTATTTGAACACTTGTTATAGCGCCCCTACCAGATTTCCCATTCAGAGGCGCTCCCGACTACTGCGCGAACGCTGAATCGGAGTTTCACGCCGAAGCGCATGAGCAATTGCAAGTGAAGGACTTGCCCAGGGTCCCTACGCGGCGACTTTGAGGTGGATTCGAACCCTCAACCCTCCAGCTGCAAGGCACCGAACATACCCTAAACCACCGCGCCCCAGTTGTATTGTGATGTGTTGTATTGTGTGTTGTATTGTACTCCACTTTTATAATGCGACCGAGCCACCCGCAGTAAAGATCCGAGAAATTAATCTCTGATAAACCGACCCGACCGGGAAGCGAACCCGGGGCGCCGGAGTGACGAACAGGCTACCAACCCACTCGGCCACTCAGGTTTGCCTTGTACTCTATCGGTTTGCCTCGTACGCTGTCGGTTTGCCTTGTACTCTATCGGTTTGCACTGTACTCTATCGGTTTGGCTTGTACTTTATGGGTTTGGCCTGTACTCTATCGGTTTGGCATGTACTCTATCGGTTTGCCTTGTACTCTATCGGTTTGTCTTGTACTCTATCAGTTTTGCCTCGTACTCTATCGGTTTGCTTTTTACTCTATCAGTTTGTCTATCAGTTTGCCTCTATCAGTTTGCCTTTTACTCTATCAGTTTGCCTTGTACTCTATCGGTTTGCCTTGTACTCTATCAGTTTGCCTTGTACTCTATCGGTTTGCCTTGTACTCTATCGGTTTGTACTCTTGTACTCTATCAGTTTGCCTTGTACTCTATCGGTTTGCCTTGTACTCTATCGGTTTGCCTTGTACTCTATCAGTTTGCCTTGTACTACTCTATCAGTTTGTTTTACCTTGTACTCTATCGGTTTGCCTTGTACTCTACTCTATCGGTTTGCCTTGTACTCTATCGGTTTGCCTTGTACTCTATCGGTTTTGCTCTATCAGTACTCTATCGGTTTGCCTTGTACTCTATCGGTTTGCCTTGTACTCTATCGGTTTGCCTTGTACTCTATCAGTTTGCCTTGTACTCTATCGGTTTGCCTTGTACTCTATCAGTTTGCCTTGTACTCTATCAGTTTGCCTTGTACTCTATCAGTTTGCCTTGTCTACTCTATCAGTTTGCTCTATCAGTACTCTCTATCAGTTTGCCTTGTACTCTATCGGTTTGCCTTGTACTCTATCGGTTTGCCTTGTACTCTATCAGTTTGCCTTGTACTCTATCTTTGCCTTGTACTCTATCGGTTTGCCTTGTACTCTATCAGTTTGCCTTGTACTCTATCAGTTTGCCTTGTACTCTATCGGTTTGCCTTGTACTCTATCAGTTTGCTCTACTCTATTTTGCCTTGTACTCTATCGGTTTGCCTTGTACTCTATCGGTTTGCCTTGTACTCTATCAGCCTTTACTCTATCGGTTTGCTTTGTTTTGCCTTGTACTCTATAAGTTTGCCTCATACTCTATCGGTTTGCCTTGTACTCTTTGCTTATCGGTTTGCCTTGTACTCTGTCGGTTTGCCTTGTACTCTATCGGGTTTTCTCGTGCACTATCGGTTTGCCTCGTACGCTAAATTAAGTCTTCGCTTCAACAGAAGCTGGACTGACAAGTTTTTTTGTTTAAATAGAAGGTTAATTGACGAAAGGAATTGTTGCCTTAATAGAATTTGGTTTGTTGAAAAATTCTTGGTTAAATTGAAGATGTAGGCCTATTGATGACAATAATTTTGATTAAACAGAATTTCGATTGATGGAAAAAATTTTGTTCTTAAATGGAAGCTGGGTTGATGACAGTTATTGAGGACATTCGTAGACTGCTTCGGCATAAAGGACATTCATCGTTTTGAAGAAGATGGAGAAGACTTGTTGATTGTCTTCAGTGATTATTGTGTCTTTTAGTTTTCAGGCGATGCAGCAGGAGTTGGGGAAGGAGGGATTCACTTTGGTTCAATCAATGGAGGAACTCAGAGGGAAAACGTTTCTTGTCGATCGTCACTGCTCTGACGTCATCTTCTTCCCTCATGATCTCATCGACTTCCTCGAGGCTCTTCCAATCGTTAAGAGGAAAGCTCTTGTCATCCAGGTCAGGCGCCATATAAATGATGCTCTGCTGCTGCTGCTGCTGCTGCTGCTGCTGCTGTGTTGGTGGTCTTCGCATTGTTGTTTGGTGATAGTGCTGCCACCTGGCGAATGCAACAGGAAGCGTTTGTTGTGGCGCCGCCTAGGGAATATCGAGAGAGCGAGAGCAGATGAACTGCAGAGAACTGAAGTTCAGATGAGGAATTCAGTGATCGGTTGAATACGTCATGAATAAGGGTCTCGGAGAGTTTTCGATGAATTATTTAGTATTTTAAATGACTTCAGTTCAGAACTAGGTGATGGTTCAGAGGTATTTAACAAACTAATTTAAATCCTTTTCACAGTAATTAATTTATCACTGATTAGGATGTCTTTGTCTCTCTGCCTCTGGGTGGCCTTGGAGTGACCTTGGAATGACCTTGGAATGACCTTGGAATGGCCTTGGAGTGGCCTTGACTGAGGAGATCCCATCTACTACATCTGGCACGAATAAGTTATTTGATCATCCTGTTAATGGATTGACCCAGAGCTTACAGCACTCTACCAGTGTTAGTGCAGCCACAAGATAAGAAGATTCATACATAGTTCTAACAAGACTAGCATAGGCCTATTTACCAAAATAAAGCTGATTGATTCTTGTATTTTTCTGGACAGGACAAATCGAGTTCGATTGGAGCGCATTCGATTCGCAGCCTGATAAGCGATGGTGATGATGTGATTCACGTGAATGTTGGATCTGGAATGACGACTGCTCATCTCGTCAGCCTCAGTCACGACTTCAGCGGCTGCAGCGTCTTTGCATTTGGCATCGAAACAGACAACCAACTGAAACAGGTCGTCCGAAACCTAGACAAGTTCGGAGCAAAAGGTAGAAACTCTGAACAGGAAAACATCTGACAGAAGAATAATTACGAGTTCAACCTCTGAATATAATATGCTAAGAAGCGCATCTGAAATTATCCATGATCACATAAACTCCCCTGAGATATCTAAGATGATATAAACTCATCTAATCTCATTCATTGTATACACTCCAGTGAGATTATCTAATTTAACAGCGTAACCTCGTTCCAATTTCCAAAAACTGTTCCAATTTATTGTGAATTGTTTGTGACCTTTGGATGTTTTGCTGCTTTTGTTGCAAAACTTTACAGGACTGGAGCAATTATCCCAACCGCTACTTGAAATCTTCTAGTTTTGAGTAGAAATTTGCCAGTCATTTGAAATGCCAGTCACAATATGAATAAGTCAACCGCCAATCTGATCCAATCGATCTGACTGTGGGGGGTTTTAGACCCCCACCCCATGTCATGATCCAATCGATCTGACTGTGGGGGTTTAGACGTGCACTCCATTTGCTGTCTGTCTTTTTTGTCATTCTTCTGATCAGGTAGAATTCAGGTGATCAACGAGAAGTTTCTCGACCTTGACCTCAATGATTCTCGTTTCAAGGACATCAAGGTCATCCTGATCACAGCCAACTGCACACGCTGTGGCGTTCCAAATCCCGTCAACTTCATCGTCAGCGAAGGCGAAGGTCAGGCCAACATCACCCTGACCCTGACCCTATAGACAAAGCATTATTTCCAGAGTGTCCTGCAGAGAGAATTCTACCTGGAATAATCAGTTTTAAAAAGCGCAAATCAATGGCTGTGTGTGTGCGTGTGTGTGTGTGTGTGTGCGTGTGTGTGTGTGTGTGTGTGTGTGTGTGTGTTTTAGACCCCCACCCCATGTCATGTGTGTGTGTGTGTGTGTGTGTAGTGTGTGATCCAATCGTGTGTGTGTGTCATGTGTGTGTGTGTGTGTGTGTGTGTGTGTGTGTGTGTGACCCCCACCCCATGTGTGTGTGTGTGTGTGTGTGTGTGTGTGTGTGTGTGTGTGTGTGTGTGTGTGTGTGTGTGTGTGTGTGTGTGTGTGTGTGTGTGTGTGTGTGTGTGAGAAGTGTGTCGTGTGTGTGTGTGTGTGTGTGTGCACACGCTGTGGCGTTCCAAACCCCGTGTGTGGCGAAGGTGTCACCCTGACCCTGACCCTATGACAAAGCATTATCTCCAGTGTGTCCTGCAGAGTGGAATAATCAGTGTGTGCGTGTGTGTGTGTGTGTGTGTGTGTGCGTGTGTGTGCGTGTGTGTGTGTGTGTGTGTGTGTGCGTGTGTGTGGGACACAGTAGCTTATTGGTCAGAGTGCTTGCCTTGTAACGCAGAGAGTCTCGGTTCGATCCTCCTCCTCCCTAAGAGGGTTACTGTGTATAGACCTTGAACAAGTCCTTCACTCACAATTGCTCAGCATCATTGATTGATGCTTCGTCATTAGATAGTGGCGCATCATGAATGATTATATGTATGTATATAGGTGTGGCATGCAATGAAACACTTAATACATTGCCTATTATAAGTGTAGTGCTATGAAAAGCGTTGGTGTGGCTGTTGCAGTGACCAGACCTATACAGCACATCGTACATGGATCAGTGCATTTGTCTTCTCCTAGCGATGGCCTTCCTTGTGTTTACGAATGTTTTCTGATCAGATGCTGATCTAATGCAATATAAGTCTGTGCTAAGTCGTTTCAAAAGACGCTGAACATAAAACTCGCTTCATAAGAAGACCATAAAAGCACTCGGATATTGACTGCAGGTAAATAGAAGCCCTGCCTTAAAAGCCAATCCTTTGCGAGGAGGCTTCTGTCACATAAAGCAACTTGAAGCACAGCTGAGAAGGCTTTAAATTATCTTCTGTTTATCGCCGCAGACAATTCAAGACTAGTGACATTGAATGTATACTATATCCTGTAGAGGTATCATCGGCCCTCCCTCCCTCCCTGCGACCGGTCATGGCCTCCTCTCCACTCCCATTCACGGCCACCCCCTCCCTCCCTCCCTGCGACCGGTCATGGCCTCCTCTCCACTCCCATTCACGGCCACCCCTCCCTCCGTCCTTCCCTGCCACCGGTCATGGCCTACTCTCCACTCCCATTCACGGCCACCCCTCCCTCCGTCCTTCCCTGCCACCGGTCATGGTCTCCTCTCCACTCCCATTCACGGCCACCTCTGAGTCTCCCTCCCTGCGACCGGTCATAGCCTATACTCTCCACTCCCATTCACGGCCACCCCATGGCCTCCTCTCCACCCCCATCACGGCCACCCCCTAAGTCCCTCCCTGCGACCGGTCATGGTCTCCTCTTCACCCCCATTCACGGCCACCCCCTAAGTCTCCCTCCCTGCGACCGGTCATGGTCTCCTCTTCACCCCCATTCACGGCCACCCCCTAAGTCTCCCTCCCTGCGACCGGTCATGGTCTCCTCTTCACCCCCATTCACGGCCACCCCCTAAGTCTCCCTCCCTGCGACCGGTCATGGTCTCCTCTTCACCCCCATTCACGGCCACCCCCTGAGTCTTCCTCCCTGCCACCGGTCATGGTCTCCTCTTCACCCCCATTCACGGCCACCCCCTGAGTCTTCCTCCCTGCCACCGGTCATGGTCTCCTCTTCACCCCCATTCACGGCCACCCCCTGAGTCTTCCTCCCTGCCACCGGTCATGGTCTCCTCTTCACCCCCATTCACGGCCATGCACCCCCTGAGTCTTCCTCCCTGCCACCGGTCATGGTCTCCTCTTCACCCCCATTCACGGCCACCCCCTGAGTCTTCCTCCCTGCCACCGGTCATGGTCTCCTCTTCACCCCCATTCACGGCCACCCCCTGAGTCTTCCTCCCTGCCACCGGTCATGGTCTCCTCTTCACCCCCATTCACGGCCACCCCCTGAGTCTTCCTCCCTGCCACCGGTCATGGTCTCCTCTTCACCCCCATTCACGGCCACCCCCTGAGTCTTCCTCCCTGCCACCGGTCATGGTCTCCTCTTCACCCCCATTCACGGCCACCCCCTGAGTCTTCCTCCCTGCCACCGGTCATGGTCTCCTCTTCACCCCCATTCACGGCCACCCCCTGAGTCTTCCTCCCTGCCACCGGTCATGGTCTCCTCTTCACCCCCATTCACGGCCACCCCCTGAGTCTTCCTCCCTGCCACCGTCATCTCCTCCCTGCGACCGGTCATGGTCTCCTCTTCACCCCCATTCACGGCCACCCTCTGAGTCTCCCTCCCTGCGACCGGTCATGGTCTCCTCTTCACCCCCATTCATAAATCATCCGCTCAAGTCAACTTAAAACGATTTAGCTATTCTCAAAAATAAAACCGAATTGCCTTTCTTCAAAATGCTCCTCTACCTCTTTTTCTTCTTCTGCTTTTCAGATTACGACTTCACATCCTGTGAGTAGATGATATGATTATGATGAGTATGATGATCACTCAATACTGGTTCATCACTTCTGCTTTCTTTTGTATGCACAAACACTGTGTGGTTCAAATGATCTCCATCACTGCTGTCAGTGCTGCGGGGCACCAGTCTCACTTCGTAACTGCTGCAGGGCACCAGTCTCAACCACTGTAGAGATTAGTTCATAGAATTGTATGCTTCAAATGAAAATGCTATTAAGATTGCTAATAAGTGTATTAAGATAAAATATGACCATGGTATGATGGCAGAGAGAGAGAGAGAGAGAGAGAGAGAGAGAGAGAGAGAGAGAGAGAGAGAGAGAGAGAGAGAGAGAGAGAGAGAGAGAGAGAGAGAGAGAGAGAGAGAGAGAGAGAGAGAGAGAGAGAGAGAGAGAGACAGAGACAGAGACAGAGACAGAGACAGAGACAGAGAGAGACAGAGACAGAGACAGAGACAGAGACAGAGACAGAGACAGAGACAGAGACAGAGACAGAGACAGAGACAGAGACAGAGAGAGACAGAGAGAGACAGAGACAGAGAGAGAGAGAGAGAGAGAGAGAGAGAGAGAGACAGAGACAGAGACAGAGACAGAGACAGAGACAGAGACAGAGACAGAGACAGAGACAGAGACAGAGACAGAGAGAGAGAGAGAGAGAGAGAGAGAGACGGTCATTCGTCTAAAGATGGCTGTATTCATTCTTATAATGTAGCCTTATGTAATATCTCCAACCGTCCGTTCCATGCGTAGGCCTATTGTCTGTCCTTCTCTGTCTTCCTCTCTTACACGTTGTCTTCCTCTTTGTCTCTGTCTCTCCCTCTGCCTTGCCTGTGCGTCGGAGTTTAATAGCTTTCCAATTATTACGTCGTCACATCAAACAAAGCGATGATTAAACAGAATTCGATTAATGTAGGGCCAACATATGCACACGTGAGGAGGAGGAGGAGGAGGAGATAGGGCTTCGAAAACACAGCGAGACGCGTTACTTCTTTGTTTACAAATTGATAAATTTCAGACAGATTGTCTCCAATTTCGCTTTCTCTTTCAACTGAAAAAACTCGGTTTTACTTTTTATACGGAGATTACAATGCACGTGAATTTACATTTGTCCGAACGGTGCAAGATATGGAACTATTGCTCATTAACTGATAAAAGCATGAAATTTGGTACATATTATGAACATGCTCTATAAGGGAACATTTTAGCTATAGGGCCATCGCTGATTTGCCCCTTGTCTCAATGGCAGCCATTTTTCCAAAATGGCCGACCGAAATTGAGATTTTTCAATATTTCGGGTTCTAGTTCACCTATACTATCCTATAGAATCCAATCCTGATCTTGGTGTCTAAACATACATATATTTAAGGGGAGGATTCCAGTAGAACTAATTCCAAACGCTTATGATACTGTGTCACATCCGCTAAATGCGGGTATGAAGGGCAAGGTGTTGGTGTTAGTGGCCACGATTGTAGAACATAATCCCCCGACATAATCCCCAAACAAAATTACAAAATTGTGCGTATAGGACATAATCCCCGGACATAATGCCCCTCTGTGCAATTAGCCTATTTCTGCATTTAATTGATTTACCTTAATTGCCCAGTTTTTGTTCATTGTGCCAGCTTGTTAATGTCGTTAATGTAGAGTTAATATTTTTTATTGTCATTTAGGTCTAAAGTTAAGACTTGTTAATGTCGTTTAGGTCTTAGCTTAAGTCTTGAAAATGTCGTTCTCTTAATTCTAAAATTAAATTTACAATGAATGAATGGTCTGCGAAATGGGGGACTCTGTGAGCAGTTCCTTTAAGCGGCAATAGGCGTCGCCAGTATGTGATGTGGTCAAACTTTAGACAACTTTAGCGTAAATAAACCATAGACATCATTATATTAAATGTAAGATGTCTATGAAATAAACCTACCGCACAACAGAGCACACATTTTACCTAGAGTAGCCAAACTATATCCCATCCTGGCGCCACCTATAGCAGCCATTTTTACAGAGTCCCCATTGAACGATCGACGGGTTGGAACAAAATCCGATAATTTATCGTTGTAGCGTTCTAAATTATTCGCCCATTGTAATTCTTGCTTAAATATAACTTGCATTGATGAAAATAATTCTTGTTTAAATAGAAGTTGGATTGATGAAAATAATTCTTGCTTTAATAGAAGCTGGATTAGTGAAAATAATACTGTTAATACTAATTGTTATTTTGCCGATATACATGTAACAATTTTGGACAATTTTTGGGCCGCTAGTATAATAAACATTTCCAGTGAAATCAAAAAATATTATATGATTATATCCTATATAGCCTGGGGAATAGTGGGGATTATGTCCTAGCTTGAGGGATTATGTCCGGGGACTATGTCCAGAGGGATTATGTCCGGGGGACTATGTCCAGAGGGATTATATCCGGGGGACTATGTCCAGAGGGATTATATCCGGGGGACTATGTCCAGAGGGATTATATCCGGGGGACTATGTCCAGAGGGATTATGTCCGGGGACTATGTCCAGAGGGATTATGTCCGGGGAACTATGTCCAGAGGGATTATGTCCGGGGACTATGTCCAGGGGATTATGTCCGGGGACTATGTCCAGGGGGACTATGTCTGCCTGCCGTTATCCATAGCAGCAGTTCAGCGGCTCAACATTGACGCACTGTGGGTTGGTTTTGTCCAAGGTAAAAGCTTCAGATACCAACCAACCCATGACATGGCACGCCACCACCACCACCACCACCACCACCACCACCTGGAAGTAGCCTACAAATAGCATTATAAAAATAGTATAATGAAATAAATTAGTGCAGCTTGGAATAACTATACTTACATGTATAGTCGACGCGTTATGAGCCTCAGCCTATCATAGATGATTTTTCAAACGGAGGGTTGGGGGGGAGATCTCTAGTTCCCTACCTTCCCCGAAATGGCGTCCCTGGTTGCAAATATCGTGTAGATAAGTGTTTGGAATTAGGCCTTAGTCTCTTGGAATACTTGCACCTAAATATGTATGTTTAAACACCAAGATCACGATTCTACATGTAAGTGAACTAGAAGCTGAGACAACGAAAATTCTCTATTTCGGTCGGCCATTTTGGAAAATGGCTGCCACTGAGATCAGAGGCAAATCTGCGATGGCCCTATATAGCTAAAACGTTTCCTCAGGGTTTGTTGTTACCATTTGCCAAATTCGATGCTTCTGTCATCAAGTGAACAATTTCAGACCTACCTGATGAGCTATTACATGTGTGTGTGTGTGTGTGTGTGTGTGTGTGTGTGTGTGTGTGTGTGTGTGTGTGTGTGTGTGTGTGTGTGTGTGTGTGTGTGTGTTGCGAAGAGATTGGATAATTGATATTGGTTGACACGCTGAGCTGTGTTCATTGTTTTCTGTGGCCTGTTGCAAAGGTCAAGTGTTATCATCGCAATGCTCACTCACTCTGCCTGCAGTTCACTCGAATGCTCACTCAAATGCTCACTCAAATGCTCTCTCGTTCGTAATCGACAAACTACATTTATGCAAATTACCAGTTCTTCGCCATAAATGTTTTGCCGAAATTTACGACGAGAAATCAAAACCCGAAATCGAATCTCACTTCAAGTGTCGCCTTGATCTCAGTTTAGTTAGTTCGATCGCAAAGAAATGCACCTTTTGTAACTTTGTTTTCCAAGTTGTTTGCGCTGGATTTCTGTACTTTCTGATCTTCAATGGTGTACATATGTTCTTGAGAAGAGTTCTTTGAAGTCTTTGTTGTCTTTTTCACAGTCATTCTGAACTTGAAGATAGAAGACGTGTTAACACATGTTCCTCGTTAGAAACTCCTGAGAATTGTGGTCCCGAGGTTGAAGGATTTTTTGCCTGAAGTGCAGATAATATGACGAGAACAATGGGACCCATTCCATGCTTTGTCTTTAACCCTAATCAGCTGCAAAGTCTTTCTTTCTGTCTCCTTCTTCTTCTGATGTTGATGAAACTTCTTCACTTCATTCATTTCGATGTTGATTCTGTTCTCTTCGTTGTAACACGAGCAGACAAACTTAGGTTGTGTCCAACTGCACACATGCACTTCGTGAGGTTCTTGTAAGGCGCTATATAAATGGCCATATAAATACATACATACATGCACACATACATACATACATACATACATACATACATACATACATTATACACACACACACATACATACATACATACATACATACATACATACATACATACATACATACACACACATACATACATACATACATACATACATACATACATACATACATACATACATACATACATACATACATACATACATACATTCAATCAATCAATCAATCAATAACTTTATTGCATCAACTGCAGCAACTGAACATCAGAGTTTAACAAACAATGCATCATAAAAAGTTAACATAATATGCTCATACATCGAGAGCGGTGTCAGTTGAGGCAAATGGTGTCCCCGAAGGGACCGATGGTCCCGCTAGTCGGGGATACCCAACAGTGTTACATACATACATACATACATACATACATACATACATACATACATACATGCCACATACATACATACACACACACACACACACACACACACACACACACACACACACACACACACACACACACACACACACACACACACACACACACACACACTGGGAACCGTCATATAAAAGATTTGACTGTTTTAATGAAGTGATGGTGATGACATTGTTAGCGTATAATTATTACTATAGTCAGGCGTTGTTTCTTTGCAACTGCTGCAGATGCCTCTATTCTTCGGGATCTTTCGTTCGGCCACGTCGACACCGAAAAGGTCACAGAACTGATCAGTAAGAACATGGCAACGCTGAAACACGCCCTCCAGTGTAAGCAACGTCGCTCCTTTATACCACGGGTCCATCCATCCACGCATCCATCCATCCATTGCCACTACTACTTACTTACTTACTTACTTACTTACTTCACTTACTTACTTACTTACTTACTTACTTACTTACTTACTTACTTACTTACTTACTTCTTACTTACTTACTTACTTACTTACTTACTTACTTACTTACTTACTTACTTACTTACTTACTTACTTACTTACTTACTTACAGAGTGCAATCCAGTTTCTGTGTTGTTGACAAAATTGGTTGAATAATTCTTCAACTGTTAATCTCTTTCTCATTCATTTTGGACCAGTTGGATTATGGCGGGGAGGGAGGGAGGGAAGGGGGTGCAGGTGGGGTCGAGATGTTTAAACTTATGCTTCTCTGTTGACTGTAGTTCAACTTAACTATATAATGAGTACACTGACCGTATACTGTCTGCTTAGAAAGATTATTAATGGCAATGGAGAGGCCTGCTCTCATATGCCAAGCAGTAGCTACACTGTAAATGAATCGAGTGTAAAAATAACGGTAGATCGACTGGCAGCTAAGAACACGGTGCAGAATGTAGAAATATACGGCAGACCGTTGCCATATATCGACCGTTAAAATAACTGCTGACGGCCGTAGATTTTTACACTGTATATAACGGTGGCCGACTGTATTCTAGCATTACCTGCAGTTTTCCACAGTAATATTTAACTGTGAAAGACTGTACAAACTATCCTATTCACAGTAGATTGTCGTTAGGGTCACCGTGAATGACTGTATTTAGGTTGTAGTTTACAGTAGTCTGCCGTTGATTATACTGTCAATGACAGTGGGCATAAACATTGTTACATTGTATTGCCGTTGATGGGTACTGCAAACCACTGTATTTCTTACGGTTGTCTAGTGTAGTGCTCTTGGTATTTACAGTCTTCAGCAGTCTTTTTATACAATGCTGCCGTTGATTTTTACAGTGAACGTCCGTTCATTCTGCTTATTTTTTTCTTTGAACCAGTTTGCAACTTAATCATTTGTTACAAGTAAATTGTGCAAACACTGCATCAGGTACATATAATAGCTAATTCAGTGAATGGAATAATTTTAAAATTAGTTCTGTCCCTGTTATTCTTTCTTTAAGCCTGTTATCTTATTCTAACACTTCATCCTTATGGCTGCCTCTCATGCTATGTATCTCAAGGAACTGTTCTTCTTTATCCAAACTTAACGGCTACAGTTCACTTAGAATAATAACAAATAACATGTACAGCATTTTAACTTTTATATTATTTATTTCATAATGACAAAAGTCACTTTAAATCAGTCAACCCAAAAGTTTTTAACAACACCAAAATGAAGACAAATACTACAAGAACTCTGCAAACATTACATCTCTTGACACACAAGATTTAGCACCAAAATTGTCCTGGACATAATAAATAAATGCAGTTTTAAACAGTATTATAAAACAAAGAACAAACTAAATTTAAACCTTATAGTGGAAAAACGCACAGCCTTGTGTGACTTCGGCCAAGAAAAGGGACAATTTGTCGGGAATAGACTAACAGTAACAGTTTTCATATGCTGATATCATAAGAATGTCATGGAGAAACAAGATATGTAAATGAAAATTACTTTCTACATGTTTTACAGCAATTCATAAATGGGCAGTCAATTGCTGTTCCTGAAATTATATGAGAATAATAACAAATAACATGTACAGCATTTTAACTTTTATATTATTTATTTCATAATGACAAAAGTCACTTTAAATCAGTCAACCCAAAAGTTTTTAACAACACCAAAATGAAGACAAATACTACAAGAACTCTGCAAACATTACATCTCTTGACACACAAGATTTAGCACCAAAATTGTCCTGGACATAATAAATAAATGCAGTTTTAAACAGTATTATAAAACAAAGAACAAACTAAATTTAAACCTTATAGTGGAAAATCGCACAGCCTTGTGTGACTTCGGCCAAGAAAAGGGACAATTTGTCGGGAATAGACTAACAGTAACAGTTTTCATATGCTGATATCATAAGAATGTCATGGAGAAACAAGATATGTAAATGAAAATTACTTTCTACATGTTTTACAGCAATTCATAAATGGGCAGTCAATTGCTGTTCCTGAAATTATATGAGAATAATAACAAATAACATGTACAGCATTTTAACTTTTATATTATTTATTTCATAATGACAAAAGTCACTTTAAATCAGTCAACCCAAAAGTTTTTAACAACACCAAAATGAAGACAAATACTACAAGAACTCTGCAAACATTACATCTCTTGACACACAAGATTTAGCACCAAAATTGTCCTGGACATAATAAATAAATGCAGTTTTAAACAGTATTATAAAACAAAGAACAAACTAAATTTAAACCTTATAGTGGAAAAACGCACAGCCTTGTGTGACTTCGGCCAAGAAAAGGGACAATTTGTCGGGAATAGACTAACAGTAACAGTTTTCATATGCTGATATCATAAGAATGTCATGGAGAAACAAGATATGTAAATGAAAATTACTTTCTACATGTTTTACAGCAATTCATAAATGGGCAGTCAATTGCCGTTCCTGAAATTATATGCGAATAATAACAAATAACATGTACAGCATTTTAACTTTTATATTATTTATTTCATAATGACAAAAGTCACTTTAAATCAGTCAACCCAAAAGTTTTTAACAACACCAAAATGAAGACAAATACTACAAGAAGTCTGCAAACATTACATCTCTTGATACACAAGATTTAGCACCAAAATTGTCCTGGACATAATAAATAAATGCAGTTTTACTGCTATTCCAGCACCGAACAGTATTATAAAACAAACAACAAACTAAATTTAAACCTTATAGTGGAAAAACGCACAGCCTTTTGTGACTTCGGCCAAGAAAAGGGACAAATTGTCGGGAATAGACTAACAGTAACAATTTTCATATGCTGATATCATAAGAATGTCATGGAGAAACAAGATATGTAAATGAAAATTACTTTCCAAATGTTTTACAGCATTTCTTAAATGGGCAGTCAATTGCCGTTTCTGAAATTATATGCGATTTCAAATGTGCAAGGTGAACAGTCAAATTGTTAGAAATAAATGAGCATAAGATAACGTAACATTACATACGAGACTTGTACCATAATGGTGTACCACCTTATGAAATTTTACCTTGTGGTTATGTAAACCATGCATTCATAAAGCATTGTGCATTAATAAAACACTGTAGCAAACTTGTGTGTTAATAAAACACTGTAGCAAGTGAGCTAATAAAACACCTGAAATACAGATTTCTGGCTTTACTGATGTATTGTAATACATGTGAGCTAATGAATGCAGAATCATAGCTGCAGACTCGAATTCGCAACCGTTGGGTCACAGGCTAAACGTGCTAATGTATTGCAGTAGGTAATTAATAAACAAGCCAGGACATCCACTGATGTTTTCCACATAAATAATGTTTAAGACGATGCTATAGCATTAACAGTAGGGTGAATAGCCGTGATAGCGAGCTATCCACAGGCCTTTAAATTGTTAGGGAGCAATAGTCATTGTAGCCTAATCAGGCTCAGAGAGAGTTAAAGATTATCAAGCGATCGGGTGCCTGTGCTTCTCTCTTTCTGATCGTACAGCCAGGGCTTCTCATTTAAGGCGATCGATCGATCGATCTCCTTGGTCGATCGCCTAGCAACGGTCTGGTGGATCGATAAATCGATCGCGCAAATCGAGCGCGATCGATTTACTCCAAGAGGAAACTGGAGCCATTATTTCATTTACCTAATTTACATTACTTTAATTTTTGCTTACTTGCGGCGGGGCGGTGAATGCGTTCGGAACGCAGCGCTTCGTGACCTAATAACTGCTGAGTGATAGCTCCAGTTTCGTGCAGTATGATTGGTCATAACAACACGGTGGACACCTCCTTTTGTAAGTTCGTAACGTCACTAATTTCGGAAATGATTGAAAGTAACAATGGCGACGACGGTGTCAAAGTGTAATAATAATGTAGCCTACAGTTTAGCACGCTTCTTTCATGGAAATTAGGTGACTCGTTCGATGTGGATGTAGTCGAGATAGCCAAGTAGCCTACTAGAGGCAGTAGGCAGTAGCATGTTAAAACTTATTACATGTAGGCTACAACTATGAATGATGCGGAACGGATAACAAGCAACGGCGCTCGTTTTCGGTTGCTGGCCTTAGTATACTGGAATGGCTGTAGCGCTCCGACTAGTGACTATAGAGTTCACACGTTCGCACAATTATTCTTTAATAACTTAACGACTGTTTTATTTAGCCGTGGCTGGACTACATTGTAGAAGCACTTCTGAGTCGATCTTGAAAGGGCGCAATAAGAAAACTAATAAATAATTCTATCAACAGTAAAAATAACGGAACTGAACTGCGATAGGCCTACTAATTTAGTAGCCTACTATATAATATGCAGCTATACGTACTATATAATAATTATGCAGCTATACGAATACGATACACAAAATGTGACCCGTCACCACAAAACCAGTCGCAACTTTAAAATTAAATTTTTTTAGTTTTTTACACCATCTCGTAGGTGGTTTATTTACCTTTTCAAAACTGTTTTCAGTTTTGTTATACCTCACATACAACCGAAGTTACAGAATTTTCAATCTGACTGTTTACATAGATTGTTAATTGAGAAAACTGCGTGTAAACTTAAGTCATATTATTATTTATATTCTCCTTAGTAACGGCTATTTCTGTTGGACCGATTTAGCTCAAATTTGGCATCCTTTCAGCGGCTCCCATTGCAAATGTACTGGCCAAATTTGGTGGCGTTATCTCAAGTAATAAAAAGTTATAAAAGTTATTACCGGCTTTACATTTCAGCCGCAACGCGTGACCCGCCCGCGAATTTCCATACCACGTTCACATATAAATATTCGTGCCACGACTCGTGAACTTTCGATCAATCCCATCCTTTAACATTAAATTTGATTAAACTCGCAATAATATCCTCCATTTCCAAAATTAAGTTTATTAAGCGAAAACTGGAAGAAATAAAAAAATCAGCTTGTTCATCCCGTCCACTCTGTTAATTTGACATTTAACTAGGTCATGCGAATGCGCCTGCTTACAGCCGGCCCTTCAAACCTTCAGCCAACCACGGTGCAAGATTTTGTCACGTGACCTGCGTTGCTAGTCAAGTATAGAAATGTTTACATAAGCCGACCTGTTTTGGGCCAATCCCTGTGCACAACAAATAACAGAAGGTCATATTTTATTAATAGAACGGGAAAAGGGAATTTCCTTCTTCAAAACGAGACCAAACACGCCAGAAAATGAGAACTCTAAGCTACTCAAATGCCTCAACAAAAATAGCGAAAAATTGACTTACATTCTGAATTTCCATCTCGAAACAGATATAGGGCTCTTAGTAAAAAGTGTTTTATATGCATTTAGATACATATAAGCAAAGATGTTCTGTATTATTTCAGTTAAATATATATTTTTGTAATTGTTTTTGCGTTAATGTCAATTTCGATCGGTTTGAGGTTTGCATCATATTTTGGCCGTTTTCTGCCTGATTACATTTTGCGACAAGCGACTGGTTTCGTGATGACGGGTCACAAATACGCTGCATACAAAAGCTATCCAGGTCGATCGCGCACCGATCGCCAACGCAATCCAGCGCGATCGATTTTCAGATCGCCTTCTATTTTCAAATGAGAAGCTCTGCGTACAGCCAATTAGAAATTATGCGTTTTCTTCAGACAATAGACATTTTAGGGAAATCGAGTATTATCTAGATGATTCAGTTGACTCACCCTTTGTTGCTGGTAGAAAGAGAACGTAAACAAAGAGCAGAAGGAACTGTAACTTAACATTTCCCATGTCAAGTGTTTGTCTCTACTGTACATTTGAAAACATTTTGATTTGGCAAGATTTATGTTTCATGTTTCTCGTTGTATCCATTTTGTACGGGAAGTCAATAACGTTATTAGCATGCAAGATGCTATCACGATCTTCCATATTAGATTACAATCTGGTCAAGTAGTTCATTAATTCAGTATAATGCGATCGCAATCAACTGTTGCGAGCTGTCAAAAATCAGGCGTTGGAAATAATTTTATATTTCCAGAGGGTTGTGTTTCCATGTCAGAGTTGGTATTCTACATATAGATGCGCTTTATGCTACATTGAGATCAGTTGAAGGCAGCATCATTGTACCCAGCCTATGTCGATGAATCATTGTGATTTGTTAGAAACATGGCCATAACAGTTTAACGTGAGGACACCTTTGTAGTATCTGATCTTATATTGATAATGACTATAATAACGATACGGTATAGCAAGGATGGATGGCTAAAGATTAGGCTCGATTATGTTTAAATGCACTCTGCCTCCAAGCATAACCAGGACCAACTGATCGCCCTTAAGTCATCAGTGACTCGAAGTCTTTGTGTTTGCGACGAGGCCTCGCGATCGATGCATCTTTGTCAAAGTAGTTCACCCGATCGTAAAATATACCAATTATAGATAAGGATAACTTTACTATCATCGAGCAGTAGATATCCACTTCCTGATCTGATTTGTTCCTGCATAAAAAGCTGTTAAAATTATTGATTGTTTATGTTGAATCGAGTCGTGTGGCTCATTTGCTTTTTAGAAATCTATATTCTACACGTGCTATGAATGCATCCGTATCGTCCTGCCCACTAATGTGAAACTGGCTGGTTCAGTAGCTGATCCATTGCAGCTATTTTGAGGGCAACGTCAATCAATATTCGTTTATTTTTAATACAGAATGACATAGACGCATTTGCGGCATTTCTGCTTACAAGCAAATTGATTCGGTGTCAGGTTCAATATACAGAATATCTGGGTTGTCTGTGGTCGTGTGACCAGGATTACTACATGTTAATGAAAGGACTCTAGTAATGCAATTTAGGTCATCCTTGCAAGGGACAGTGACAAAGCCTCACCATTCCGTAGAGCAAAAACTGCGAATCGTAAATGGTTTCGTCTGGGTATTTAACAGATAGCTTCGATAATTTTATTATCAATTTAACTGTGCGATTCTAGATGGTCATTATGATAGGAAGCAAAGCAAAGTTGCTTGTTTATATGCTTAGGCTACTCTTTTTAATCGTCTCCTATCTCTATTTAATACTACGAGCTGTAGTGGTTTCCCAGTCGTTTTTTTTAGTAAACTCCCGTAGTTAAAGTGTTAAACAAAGTGCTGTTAATTTTATCTTTCTTAATCGTAGCCTTAAAACAAGAATTACAAATTATTTACCTGCAAGACCACTGATACGGTTTTTGGATAACACTTGGCGTCAGATAAATTCAAATAATATGAATGGTCAGAGACGGAGTCTTTTATGAGCAACCAATAATTTAATTATTAGGCCTATTATAGCAATATGTTCATTGTCAGGCAGTCCTAAATCGCTAATAATTTCACGCCTTTGATAAATATACAAAATCCTGCAAGCATTTATATGCAATTTTGGTAATCCCGTAGTTTAGGTTGGTAAATTATTTGAATATCTTCAATACCGAACTTCATGTTGGTAAGTAAGCAATCTACCTATGTCCATGATAACTATCGTCAATCCCGCTTCCATTTCATCGAAAATTTGTTTTAATCAATCCAGCTTCCATTCCATGAAAAATATTAGCCAACTTCTATTTAACCCAAACAATATTTTTCATCAATGGAACTTTATTTAAGCAAAGAACTATTCTCATGGGTCCAGCTTCTACTTACGGAAACAATTATTTTAATCATTCCAGCTTCTATTGCATCAAAAACATAGTTTCATCAATCCAGCTTCTATTTACGGTAAAAATTATTTCGATCAATCCAACTTCTCTATAAAGACAGAAATGGTTTCATCAATCCCACTTCGAGTTAGTGAAACAATTTTTTTCTTTAATCCAGCTTCCATTTTAATTTCACGATATAAAATAATTTACCAACCTAAACTACGGGTTTACCGCAATTTTTATACACGAGATGATTTAGAGACACACTATGAGCTCACCTATAATGTGAAAATTGAAATTAATTCTTAACAACACCTTTTGTAATATCTGTGCTCAGCCCCGAAATTCCATTGGCGTCAACAGGAGTTTGCCTGATGGCGACACAAACGAGGTCCGCACTCCGCAGATGATTTCATACCCTAAACCCGATTTTTGAGAGATTGTTTTAATTTATTTGAACAGGTATAACCGTCATATTAAAGTAAGAGCTAAGATAATATATTATCTCTATCGTTCAGTTGCCAGTTTGGTAGGTATGTCTCGCTATATGTCTGTCCGTGTTTCTTTCTGTGCATCTGTTTCTTCTATCCATTGGGTAAACAAATTCGTAAGTGGGAGCAAACAGATTCTGGAGCCTTTAGAATTTTAGTTGGGTTAAATAAAAATAATAACAGGCTATATTCGCGTTTATTATTAATTCACCGTAGGCTATAATTATATATAATGATTACAGGTCATGGTATGAACGGATAATTACAAGTTACTACAGGAGTCGAATTTAATCGTATGGCAGCCATCTGTCCTAGTGCTCATAATACCAGCGCTATAATTATAGCGAATGGAAGGCTGGGTGGACCTTTGGGAGGGTAGCGCAATCGATCTCCGCTTCCATGCTGATCTTCTGCTCCTCGTGCCGAAGTGTTACCATTCACCTAAAGCCCCTCCCAAAAATAATGGATTGCAAATATAAAATTTAACGAGTATTTGAATATTGCATAACTTTGAAATAAGTTTAAATGCTATATCGGTTCGGATCGTCATTGCCTACAGTATAAATCATTAAGCCTAAATATAAACTGTTTCTCAAAACACCAAAATCATTAATTAATCTACTTTCGTGATTCAATATAGCTTCTCTAATGTCACAGCAACTTCGCAGTACAAATCGATATCCAAAACTTTCAGATGTTAAAGTCTTTGGTTGCACGTTGCAAGGCTGCTACAAACGGGCAGATTGTCCCTTAATTAACAGTGAGTCTGGTACATAAACTATGACAAAAGGTTATGAAGCAAAGCTAAATGAGTCGTGTTAGTCACATATGGTGAGTGTTTTTCTGACAGGTCCTGTTACTATGTCAGAGTCATCATTCTCTTACACGATTCGCTGCAATCGATCATATTCAAACCGCTATTACCTGTTTGCACGTAATCACTCACTAAAGATGTTGCAATGTTTCTACTTGCTAACAAATTCCAATCGCTGGACATACACGAGGCATCAACGACAATCATCTCGCATTTGTCATCATTACAAAGAGGATCGTGTATCAACCAACGAATGTTATTCTGCAAAGTCACAACAACTCCCCAGATGAGGTTCTTTGGACAGCATTTCTCGCCTCTTGCATGCAACTCAGCCTTCACGACACCTGCAGCGTAAATGCCCGTCAAATTGGTTCCATCTGTAACACAAAGCCACACATTCAATAATTAACTGCTAAAATATATGTTTCAATTACATGCAGTGAAGATCGCAGTATGTGAATTATTAACATCTAAAAGTGCTAGTCTCGTTGTCGAAGCTTCTTTAATGTGCAAAGTTTTATTTATTTGTTATGCGAGTAAAGGCCTACCTGACTGACATTCACTGGCCTTGTTGCAGTTGTTGTCTGGTGGAGGACAGGATGCACTCTGCGCACAATTACACCCTGTAAGGTTTTAAACAAACAATGTTTTACCATTGCTATGTACGGCAAGATGTTCACACAGATACTGAAGTGATGCTAGCATTTACATTAAAACAATAGATTATTTTAACTATAAGTTTAACCAAATGAATATCATGTTTACTCCAGATGCAAAATTTTATCTTCGACAATTTGATACATCTGAGCGAGTCATTATAGGTATTAAGGCAATACTAATAATTGATTATCGCATTTATTCTGAAGCGTCCAATGAAACAGTTATTTTCAGTAAGGCTACCATTATAGAAGTAAAATATGATTTTGTTTAATTTTATTAAATGGCATGAAGGGTAAGCTTTAGTTCGCCTCACAAATCAGAGAATGAGATGATCGCTAGCTCTAAGCTTATGAAAGATGTGACTAAGCAATAGCTTTTATCTGCATTTCACATGCTCACGTTCACTGTTTGGAAATAACAGATGTATCAAAAATCGATTATTCTATACGAAAAATAAGCCTCAATCGGCGTTCACGACTAAACTGCACGGTTAAATACAGCGATTCACAAATCACGTTTGAACTAATTTTGACTCAGTTGAATGAAATCGATTTATGGCAACTTGCTGTAGTTGCTTGATCGTGCACTTTCAAGATTGTAATTGTAATCGAACATTTATATAGCGCCGCTCAAAAATCAGCAGCGCTCTCGACCTGCGTCAGTGCCTGCACCAGGGAACAAGAAAGTCTTAAGATTGGTTGCATACCTATCGTCGAAGGCGTTGGAGACATGGTTGTTGTTGTTGATAATACTTTCGTATATCTTCGCGAAGTAATTGTTGGTGCATCAAAAGCTGAATAAATACGTAAAAGAAAAATCTCAAAGAGTAATGTGAATGTAAAGAATGCGGGATTATTCCAACCATACTAATGCTGTATCCTATTACAGCCAATTCTTATATTATTAAAGTTACCCATTTTTAAACATGGATGATTTTTTTGTGCATGCCATCGCCAAATCCGCCATGAATGCAAAGAAAGGAAAATGTGAATTGAAACAAGAGAAATTTCTTCGAGACCGTGAGATCATTATTTTGATGTTCACCAGAGCATGGTCCTGCTGCCCGACATTTCCGTTATAATATAACAACTCGACTTGTGATATAACGGAAATATCGTACCGTATTGTATCTATAATAGATCTATGCCTAAATAGCACCTCTCTCAGAATAATTATTCAGAGGCGCTCTCAGCACGAACAGTCGAACACCCGAGGAAAAGAAACATCTTTAAAGAACGAGAGACAAAAAGAGGAAAAACCAGTCATTAGTTTAGCCCATAGCGAGGGGAAGGTCATTCCAAGTAGAGGGACCAACCACAGCGAATGCCCGGCGTTGAGCCAAGGCAGTCCTAGTCCTAGGAACAAAAAGATCAAGCCAACCTCCATTGGCTCCCTCTTTCTAATGACCTCTCTCCCTCCCTCAGTTAATTCTACGATTCTGACTGGAGATCCCGTTACATCCCTCCGTTGTTTTAAATCTTGTCTTTTCTCTCGTGGTCCTTAGCACTGGAAGCGCCTCTGTTTGGTCTGAACTGCGAAAGGTGATTTAGAAATTATTATTTCCAATGCAATGCAATAAATGCAATGAAATCTGCCTGACAAACTCTTTCTCAGACATAGCCTATCTTTCGAAAGTGTTGAGCCGTAATCCCATCCGATGACTCTCCTAAATCTCCGTGAAAGTCTCATATTCTTTGTGAAATTAAACATCGTTAAAAAATGGTAAAGAGAGCATCGCTAACTACTGGATTCGCGCTATAGTAATTTCATAATGAAAGAGTTAATATAGTTTTCAAGAATCGTTGAAATTGCGACATACTTGATGTGGTCGTGGATGGCTGAGTCTCCGCAGGAGTCTCCGTTATTAAGGTTGGTTGCTTAGGTGTCGCAGGTGGTTTTGTTGTCCTTTTCGACAGCTGAGTAGTTGTTGTTGTGCTGCCTTTGGTTATAGAACAGCACATTAAAAACAGTTCTCACTCATATAACAGAGGCAAGTATAAAAACTTTTCATTGAATCTACTTTTACAATCCAAACATCACTTTATATAATGCTCATGGGAGCTTGCTCTCTTTTTCTGATGCCTTGTGCGTCAGAGACCGGCGCGATAGAAATTATTACTTACTAACCTACTAACGAGGTTTAGCTGAATATAAGTAAGTGTAGTAGGCCTATAAAGCCACGATCGAGAAACAGCTTCAGAGGATCCTTAAAAAGTAAAATAATTACATATAATAATTATATTTGATTAATTCACAAAATCACCCGATGTCTCGATCTTCCTAACACGGATATGAGCTGACACGACCTTAAATAACATTGTCTTTATTTCAAGAGCTATTGCCCTAAGCCTACATCATTTTTATCTGTATTCTCAACCGTCTGGAGAACAGTGCTACCTTAACCCTCGGGCTACCAAGGGGGGGGTTTGCCACCCCCTAGGTTTTTTTCATCTCAAACTTTTTCCGTATGGAATAAAAATTTGACCTTTTAGGTAGCTGTAGGGGGTTCATTTACACACGTTTTGAGGTAAAATGTGAGGTGATATCTCACACCGTTCAAAAGTTATACCCAATACACCCGAGGTACCAGAGGGGGTGGATACCACCACCCCTAGATTTTCGACTATATCTTATCCGTCATTTAATATTAAGAGACACAAATTATACTACTCTATAGAGGGAATGTGGGGCTACATTTCTATGGTCACTGAGTTGACCTGAGACAACCGGAAGTGCTCAAAATAAATAATAATACGCGTAATATGCGTGAAAAAGGGCTGAATGGAAGGACTCCCCCTCAGTTTTTTGTCTGTAGCGTATTCATTTGTCTTCCTGGAAGAAAAGAAAACAAAAATACCATTCTTTAGAGGGAATGTAGGGCTTCATTTGCGTACCTACATCTTTGTCTTTTGAATACCGGAAGTGATCAAAATAAATAATAATACGCGTAATTTGTGTGAAAATGGCTGAATACAGCATTACAACGTAAACCGATATATATGTATGGATATATATGTATGGATGTACATTTATACTATATAAACATGTGTAGGGATGATTTTGTGTATCTTTTATACATAGATTAGTTTCAAAACACACATAATCTTATATTTGTTTATCCAAAAAGTACAAAATGTACGCAATAATATACAATATTGCTAATTAATGGGTTCCGTTGTTAAAAGTGATGTAATTTCGAGGTGCATTCACATAATGTACAACTAAATATACCATTCTGTGCAGAAATGAATGCTGAATCCAATGCTATATTACAAGTTATGATATGTAAAACCAAACACGAAATCCAGGGGGGGTGGTAACCACCCCCCTTGGTAGCCAGTGTAACAAAAAAAGCTTGGTAGCCCTAGGGTTAAAGTGACATTTTTAATTTTGTTTGTAAGAAATTAACCTAATAATAAAATAGTAAAATCAAATGTGTGTCAATTCCTTTATTGATCTTACATCCTCCTGGTTGTGTTGAAGGTGATTGACCATATGATAGCAAGAACCGATTTCTTCCATCGACTCAACATATTTTAAAAATAGCTTGTATAGTGTTCATAGTACTTCATACTGATAGCAAGACAATTTTTTGATAACCATCTGAAACGATGTGATTACATGAGGTTGTTGATGATAGAAATTAAATATTCATTATGTTACGATTTTTCAGGAATAATATTCGAAACCTTCTACTGATATGACTTCCAATAAGAAGAATGCAAGAAGACAGAATGCCACTTTAAAAATCATTTCTCTGTTTCTGTCGCCGGTCACGTTGAGTCAGTTCCTTTCCTCAATTCCTCGATTCCGTCTTTAACTGTGCAAACATAACATGGAAAGTGAAGTTACATATTTGAATAGGAACCGTGCAAGGAACAAAGATTTTTTCAATTTTACAGTTGGCTCAACCAACAAATGGAATTGCAAGCAACAATGATGTAGCACAACATATTGAATAACTGTAACCTACAAGCACTAGAACGACAATGAAGCATCAGAGCTTCTCATTTGAGGCGAGCGATGCGGCGATCGATCTCCTTGGTCGATTGAGGTCTGGTCGATTGGTAAATCGATCGCGCTCGATGTGTTAGACTCCAAGAGAAACCTGGAGCCAGACCATTATTTTATTAACCTAATTTAGGCCTACATTACTTATGAAAGTTCAGGCTAGGATCGATACAACACTGCATCGACAAGCAGAAGAGGCTTATCGACGGTTAATTATAAGTGTTGCGCATAATCTAGCAATTAATGGACAACCGTATAATAATTATGCAGCTGTACGAATACGATACACAAAATATGCTGTAAACACAAATTCCCGAGGTCGACCGCGCATCGATCGCCTACTCAATCGCCTTCTATTTTCAACTGAGAAGCTCTGCAAAGCATTCTCACTTATCATTGAGTTGATCTGTTTTGATCTCGATCTAGTATACTGTTCAAATATCGTAAGAAACACAATAAAGCTTCAAACGAAGTTTCTTACTTGTCGATTAGTAAAACAGAACAAATCGTTAGGCCTACCTTAACTAAAACTTTACATCGGTTTTCGAACCGATTTATAACATGAAAGTTATGTACACAACGTATAGTAGCCTAACTGCATTATCAAGTTAACTTGAGAGGTAGCCTATAGGGCAAAAAACCGTGGCCTGTTACCTCTAACGTCATTGCTCTACCTCGCCCCTTTGTCAGACGAATTGTAGCCAGGCCATTAATTCAATTGCACGACTGACGTGTTTGTATTTATCGTACAGACTAATAATTATACGACCCAACACGACTCTGTAACAGATATGGCTACATGTGTGAGTAATAGTGTCAGTTGAAAGTCACGGGTCACAGAGTTTCATTGTGAACCATTAGCTTCATGTCTTAACGAGTCTATTAAAGGTTGGTGGATATTCACATTCCAGATGCACCGTATAAACGTTAGCCGACGCAATGTCTAACCCATTGCAACATGTCTAAGGCACCACATATTTTGATTTCCTATGCAATGTCAAAATCGCAATCTAATTCAAGATACAAAACCAGTTAGGACTATTCATGTAGAAGAATTGTTGCAGTTTAACAGTGTTACAGTGTAATCTGGTTGTTCCAACGCAGAACCGACGCCACCAACATAATTATCGTTGTCAGAAGTAAGAGCAACAAATGTGTGGGATTCCGATCACATTCTCAATATCCAATGGAGCAATTTCACTATCTTCGATCTGGAAAGAAACAAACAACAACCAGCGATTTCAACGTCTTTCCAATTTTGTCAATTCAGTAAAGAATAATTCACTAACATGTTTCAATACATCGATTAATCGTATAGAAATGCGGTCTGGACTAGGCTACATCAGTTCAATGCGGTCAACAGTAAGTAAGCAGGTAGCTTTTATGTGCATTATGAGCATAGCCTAAGTGTGAAAGCTGGTCCGTTGGATTGCCCAATCTGTATGCAGGCAGTTCTTAGGAGTTACCCCTCTTTAGCTTAATAATATGTCTTGCTTCTTTCAGCATGCAAACTAGACTGTGACCTGATATTTGAAAGGCACCACAACTAGGCTATTATTTAGACTTGTTTCTTGAAAGGCATTCTTCTCTTCTTTGAGTCTCTGCCATTTAGGCAGATTCAAGCTTCCAATATCGCCATTCTTCTCGTTGTTCAGCCCTCTCCATTAGCTTGCTATAACCTCCGTTATCATCCAGTCCATGAAGGGCGTTGCATACATTTGAATACAGTCGGGCAAAAAGAGAAAATTATGCATCAGTTGACGCTTGCACTGTGTAAGCAACCCATCAAACATATAATTGTGGCACATGACCGACGAGAGCTGAATATTTATGAATGTGTGATGCATGACTGTAGCCTATGTGGGCAGGAACTAAAATTGCATGCACATGTTGAGGGTTAATGTCGTCCCTTAAAGAAATAGGCTGCAGTGGAAAACATGGGTGCACAAATAATTACTCATAAAATTCTTGTGCATATTATTATGTGCAATGTTTGGACGGTTTTATAGCTACTCAGTTTGCGAAATTGCTGCAAAAAGATTTGCGTTGCCTACAGCATAGTATTCACCGATTTAGTCCAGGATACTAATGGCGCAGATGAAGCCTCCTAAAAAGCAGTTGCGGTAGTTGGGAAAATTGATATGAATATTTTGCCTGGACAGCTTTTCAAGTTTTCATAGATTTTGTAAATATTCAGACTTGTCTTTCGTACGTTGATGAATTCAGCAGAGCTGATATTAATTGTTGTCCATTATGTTCACCTTATACAATATACATTAGCACACGCTATTATAGTCTAGTGATTAGCGTGCTGGACTGTCAAAATAATGAGCGGTTGAGAAATTTGTCTCGAGTTCTTTCTGCTCCGCCAAACAAACTCAGCTATAATAAGAACACTGACCGGTTCTGTTGCTTAAAGCAAAATTAAACTCGACCCTATTTTCTTATGTAAACTAAGATTGTTTATTAGCTTAAAGTATTATACATTTTTTTAGTGTTAATTTAACTACACTGTGTGATAACAAGGATCATTAGCGTCTCCCTCCTCCTTTATCCAGGCTTGGGACTGGCACTACCAAAGTACGAGCAGTGGCGGATATGATATAACATTTATTTGTATTCAAATTATTACCGTATAATCTTATCTACGCAATTGTTTATAGGCGAATTGATTTAGGGCCAGTTGAACAACGTCTCTTGAAGTAAATGGGAATTCTGAAAATAAACATTTAGCAAAAAACTTTTGAACCTTTAAAAACGTTTCCATCTCTACTCAGGTCAGTAACGTCATTGGCTCAAAAAGCATTTTGCTTGATGTTGGTGCAAACTAGGTCCGCTCTTCCAAAGGTGATTTATTAATCGTAATCGCATTTTGTTCTTAGAGACTATTTGTACTTTATGTGAACAAGAATAATAACGAAGCTTTCATCAGGTTTCAATTTCAACATACAGCCAAAATATTATTGCCTGCCTGTAGGCTACGTTCGTCCATCTCGGTGTCTGTCTGTACGTATATTTTATATATGTCTTTCTGTAGCCTACATCTATGTGTCTTCTGTCTATTGGATAAACAAATTCGTAAGTGACAATGAACATAATCTGGAACACGTTACGTTTTTTGTTGGGCTTAGTAAGTATACGGGTCGAAAAAACAATAGTTGTTAATTATTTGGATGAAGCATAACTCAAAAATAATGTTCAAAATTATTTCATTTCGAAGTTTATTGCTTTTAGAATAAATCACTTTAAGGATAAACTGTTCTTCGCAAAACAAAACCATTCATCCTTTTATACATTTGGACACAAGTATCTTGTCGCGTTTGTAATGTTCTATCTGTTTGAAATGCATCAGGTTTCCATTGCACCTGTTTTATACTTAAGCTATAACATGAAACTTCAAGGTAGCGTTTCTCTAGTGCCACAAATATAATTATCGCATTTCAAGTATATCTCTCAGATGCAGAAATCTTTCTTTCGCTTGTAGCAAGGCTACACCGAAATGGATCCAGTCCTTAAACACTTTATCGACGAGCTACATTGGTTTCCAAGTCATTTTAAGTACACGCTCATCCTAAAAGTGTTAATCAGCTGGTTAAGCGCCAATTTTGGTACAAGAAAAATATAATAAAAGCTGTTTCATTTAGAAATGCATTGTATAAAAATGTTATGAAGCGAAGCTAAATGGATCGTGTTAGTCACTACTGCTGAATGTTTTTCGAACCCGTTCTGTTTTTTAAGACAGGTTCATCATTCTCTGACATGGTTCGTTGCAATCGATCATATTTACCCCAATCACACTGTTTCCTGTTTGCAGGTAATCACCCACTTCAGATTTTGTAATTTTTCTATCGGCTAATAAAGTCCAATCGCTGGACATAAACGAGGCATCGACGACAATCATCTCACATTTGTTATCATCGCAAAGAGGATCGTGTATCAACCAACGAATGTCATTCTGCAAAGTCACAACAACTCCCCAGACGAGGTCCTTTGGACAGCATTTGTCGTATCTGGTATACAACTCAGCCTTCACGACACTTACAGCGTAAATTCCTGCTGTCAGATTGGTTTCATCTGAAAAGCAAAGTCATAAAATTTTATAATTTAGGCCTACTAAAAAATAGTTGTCATGAAGGCAATAAAGGATCGTAGCAAATGAATTACTAATGCTTAATAAGTGTTTTCTCACTTTCCAAGTTTGAAACATGTAAAAAAAGTAAAAAGTTTTATTTTTTAGTGTAATTTTGGATGAAGACATACCCGTCTGACATTCACTTTCCTTTTGGCAGTTGTTGTCTGGTGGAGGACAGGCTGTATTCAGCGGGCAATTACACCCTGTAATGTTTTAAACAAGCACTGTTTTAGCATTGCGTTTGCAAGATGTTCATACATACACTGAAGTGGTGTTAGCATTTGGACTTAAACAATAGATCCATTTCAACTCTATATAAAACCAAATGAATATAATGTAATCTGTATTCTATCATTTGTTACATCTGAGCGAATCATTTTAGGTATTAAGACAATGCTCATAATTGATTGTCGCCCTTATTTCTGAAACAGTTTTTTTTTCTCAAACTACCACTGAAGTCAAATTTGGTTGTAAATAAAGTTATCAAGCGGCTGGATAGGTTTAATTTGGCTGTAAATCCCTCCTCGAAATGAGATTATCTCAAGCATTAGGCTTCAGATAGATGTAAGACTTAATTTGTCTTTACCTGCATCTTACAATCACCCATGCATTGCATGGTGTAGAACAATAATACATCAGTAGCAACAACAGATTTTTCTACAAAAAGAGCCTCAACCGGCGTGTACGACTAATTGCAATGCTAAATACAGCGATTCACAGACCAAGTCTGGACTTAATTTATTGCAACTTGCGGTAGTTGCTTGCTGGTGTACTTTCAAGGTTGGCTGCATACCTATCGGCGAAGGCGTTGTGGTCTTGGTTGGAGGCAGGACTGTTGTAGACAATACTTTCGTATATCTTTTCGAAGTAACTGATGGTAGATCGAAAACTGAAAAAAAACGTACAAGTCACCGATGCTGAATATGAATATGAAGACTGCAGAATAGTTCCAACCGTACTAATGCGGAACCCTATCAAAGCCAATTCTTATAGAAAACTATGATCTTTTCACAGACTATTGATCATGATTAAAATACCAAAACACGAATATTTTTACATTCTCTCAATACTACACAGTCCATATTTTATTTTCATATTCTGACCATTTTTAACAGAGGTGTAGGGTCTCTCCTGCAAATCATAGTAAAGGTTATCACCAAAAGGATGAAAAGAGAAAGTAATTTATTAGTTCTTCTGAGACTATAAGATCATCTGATGTTCTTCAAAGTATGATTCCTCCGCCATCTGCCTAGTAGATGTTCCTTCCCAAACGTAGCCTATCTTTCGAATCTTGACCATAGTAATATAGTGGGGCGCGGTGGTGTAGGGGTATGTTCGTTGCCTTGCAGCCGGATGGTTGCGGGTTCGAATCCACCTGAAGCCGCCGCGTATAAACCCTGGGCAAGCCCTTCAATCGCAATTGCTCATGCGCTGCGGCGTGAAACTCCGATTCAGTGTCCGCGCTGTAGTTGGGAGCGCCTCTGAGTAGAAATCTTAAAGGGACGCTATAACAAGTGCTCATACATACATACATGAAAACTCTCTTCGATCTCGGTGCACTGTTTACTTACTGATGAAGTTACTGTTCTGAGTTAAATGCAGCATCATTAAATATAACAGAAACGTCATTGATTACTGGGGATTGGCATGACTTGAATGAATACTGTTGAGAGCGGCGCTATATAAATTAATAAATACAATACAGTGCAAAAATGCACAAATTGATCTTGTTTTACAATCGTTAAAATTGCGGCATACTTGATGTAGTAGTAGATGGCTGTGTGTTCGTAAATCTTTCCGTAGTTGAAGTTGGTGGCTGAATGGTTATTATCGGTGGCTGTGTAGTTGCCTTAAGAGGTGTTGTTCTTCTCGATAGCTGAGCAGTTGTAGAAGGTGTCTGCGTAGTTGTAGAAGGTGTCTGCGTAGTTGTAGAAGGTGTCTGCGTAGTTGTAGAAGGTGTCTGCGTAGTTGTAGAAGGTGTCTGCATAGCTGTAGAAGGTGTCTGTGTAGTTGTAGAAGGTGTCTGCGAAATTGTAGAAGGTATTGTAGAAGGTGTCTGCGTAGTGTTCGAAGGTGCCTGCGTAGTTGTAGAAGGTGTCTGAGTAGTTGTAGAATGTGCCTGCGAAATTGTCGAAGGTATTGTAGAAGGTGTCTGAGTAGTTGTAGAAGGTGCCTGCGAAATTGTCGAAGGTATTGTAGAAGGCGTCTGCGTAGTGTTCGAAGGTGCCTGCGTAGTTGTTATAGGTGACAGAGTGGTTGTAGTTGGAGGTGGTGTAGTAGTGATTGTTGTACCGCTTGTTGTTGGAACACTGCACACTAAAAATAGTTGTCCATCATAATATAATACAAGTTAAAGATCTCTTCCGAAAAACATCTTTTTTGAAGTCCAAATAATCATCTTATGTGGTGCATATACTAAGTTTTCTCTTTATGGGACTGGATCTCATTTGTATGCTGATGAAACTTGCGGCCAAACTGTAAATGCATTCACCTCAGTTGATAAAATATCTGAGCGGTTGTCCGCTGCAATCGTAATTGTACTCAGATATTTATATAGCGCCTCTTAAAGAAAGACTCATCAGAGGCGATTCAGATCTAGCGACGTAAAGCCAGGATCGTAGAAAATGGTTTTCAAGCACTTAAAGTGAAGAGGTAAAGACAAACAAGAAGCTCCTGTCGTAAGATGGTAGGCAACCTATCGCAGAAAGACGTACGGACCACTGCGAAGCAAATGCCCTACACTGTTGATGTTCTACTTGGAGGAACAAATAGGTCACCATGTGCAGCAGAGCGAAGAAATCTACGACCAGGAACGGATGAGACGGAGACACACAACTCCTTAGCATAGGATGTAAGGGAGTTACCAGCAAAGCAATTCCACCCTAGCAATAAGGTCATAAACTCAAAGATTTTATGCATCGGCAGGCAGTGCAAATCCTCCCGGATGAAGCCGGATAAGTATCTAAACTTATGTATGCCTCCAATCGTATATGCCTTGTAACCGCCTCCGCTTAGTTCCTCTAAAACCCAAAGGATCCGCTATCAGTTTTTAAGATGCACTTAGGGAGCCTGCATTGCTTGCAAAATTAATTTTCCAAAGGTTTCCATTAGCAATTATGTGCGTGACATGAGAAAAGGAATTGATCATGCTAATTATTAAACAATTTCATTATTAATTATTTATGCCTATTTTAAAACATTTCCATTATTTAAATGTCATCTATGTATACCCATCTTTCGCATTATCCAATTTCATCTGTTTTAAAAGTTGCCGCTCGGTTCATTGGCTGCATTCAAGATATCAGTTATAAAGATAGACTCTTAATTCATAAAGCATGCCTTTCTACTCATATATACGTTAGGCCTACGGTAACCTAAGTGCGACTTTAGACTTAGCACTGACCTTCTGTGAGCGGGTGAAGGTAGTATGTAGAGTCATGTTTAGACCATGCTAATTTTAAACATGATCAGTGTTTAGATGCCACCTTTGAATTAGCCAACTTCAATTTGGCTTCACTTCAATCTCATACTTTCGCAATGCAGCATGGTAGCTTCACCCTTCCCTTTAGAATATACTGCTATGAGATATGCGATGTGAGCTCTTCACTCGCTGTCTTTCTCTCTGCCTCTATTTCGCCAGTGACTGAAGACCTTTCTATTCCATCAAGTTCTTGTGTTATCAGATCTGAAGCGTTTTTGACTAGTTGTCTTATTTATGGGCTACATACTGGTGCAATTTATGACAGCAACTGCGATCACCATCATACCAGTACTGTTGTAAACCTGTATATTTCGTCCTGTGCTATGAATGCGCTTACTTGTTATAATGCTTGTAATAATAATCTGCTATAATAATTTACATTGTTAAATGCCACAGAATTTTGCCATAAACTGTAAAACTCACCTTCCACAGAGCAAGATGCGCTGAACTCTGGTTCATTCTTTGCGATGAATTCATACTCAATATCAGTTGGTTTATTAAAAGTAACTGTGCATGTAAATTTGTTGGACACGCTGCTGTCCACTGTAATTGTTGATGTAGCTTTGAATACAAAGTAATCAATCCTGATCCTGATTGGACTGTCCGTAATGTAAACGACGTCACCAATTTTCCAAGTCATATTGGCGTAGATCGGATGTAGTGTGCCATCGGCGTATAAGATACTGCATGATAGTTGAACGTAGGTTGGTGAACTTGCATTGCATGAACATTCTGGAGCATAACCTGTCACAGTGAAAAACGGATATACATGTATAATAATAATAATTTAGTTTAGTTAAGTTATCGGAAATAATCTGAATTTTCCAATCTTGAGAGCAATTTTGATATAAGTCTGTTTTCTGTTATAAAATATATTGGATAAAAGAAGTAAACTTGTTCTGTTGGGAATCAAGAGATTTATATACACTGGCTGTATGAGGTCTTGTCGCTTTTGCTCAACGCAATGTAGCCTATTAAACCTGAAGCTAAATATTAACACTTTTTGGTTGTAGTAGAAGTACAGTTATGGATGTCTTGCAGTTGAACCCAACGAAGACGCAGTTGGCCTATCTCCTGGTTTGGCACAACTCACCGGATGCGCTTCAAGAACTTCTTTCAGGTATCTGTTTATGTAAGTGGACGCAATCCATTGGCATAATTCCGGATTCTCCTCTTGTACAGGCCTCGTTTCTCGGTACCTCGCACACATACATCGAGGGGCCTTACGTTCCAGCCTCAAGCCAATCGGGTAGACGATTGTTGCGGTCTGCAGCTGGTGAAGATACTCTGCCACAGTCTGACAACTAATATTTAGCCAGCTATAACTGCCTCTCAACCACTGCTGCAAAGCAGATGCCTTGCTTTGGTGATTCAACTCCAACCCTTTGTACCATCTCATTCTCGATGTTTCTACTCAAAACAGCCTTCCTCTGCACGTGGGCGATGTTGTGTATATCTCCATTCAGCAAACATTTTCAAACTGTTTTATAACACACGTGTTTAGATCAAACAGATGCGTGCAGCAACTTCCAGAAGTACTTAAAACGTATAATATTATGTAGATCCATAAATACATACATATTTAGATACGCGCCAAGTCGGTTTGATATTTAAAAACCTGCTCGATAGACTGCTACATCTAAATGGGTCTCTCGTTTTCAACATTCCAGGCACATAACACGCTTTATACTGAGTTGTGTGATACATACAATACCTGCGCACAGAGATGGTGTGCTACATTGTAAAATACAAAAATCCAGACTCTCGTTTTCCTAACTCTGGTAGCGTTACTGCAACTTAATAAGTTAGAGTTAGCATATAATTTTAGTCGATGTAATATCAATTCAAATTACAATACTCACGGACAACAAGGAGTTTGGCTGCTGTCATTTTGCCTTTGTTCGCACACTGTGCGATGTACAGCCCAGCAGTTGAAATCGGATGTAGGCCTACACTTGGAGTCGTTGTCGCCTCAAGAATCAGTAGTCCGCTTGGATTAAAAAGGAAGAGTCCAGTCAATAAGGGATCCGTGATACTGTAACTACCAAACTCGTCAGAAGTTGGGACCATTGTCCAATCTAATGTCCACTCTACGATCCGAATGTCAACGGTTAGATTTAGTAATATGTTCTTGTCTCCTTCGTAAACGGCCAAATTCTTCAGGTTCGGCAAGCACTCGGTACCTTACAAAAAAGACAAGAGTTTGATACTGAATTATCAGAATATCTTCAAGAAAACATTGGCTTTGAAGCTATTTTGTTTTGACTCTTTGTCGTTTATACTTAAGACACAGAGTATAAGGATAAAGCTTTTCTTTATAATCACTAGTGTGAATATTTTAAGAGAGAGATACCTTCTATTTAACGGTTGACTGGTTTTTCAAAAACTGTGTAGGCCTATTAAGTGCTGGTGACATGAATTCATGCATATAGCTGAAATTCAAGAAAAAGAAGATGACGTTTGCGATTTTATAAAGGCCACATGAGAATTAACAACAAATAATTATGTAGGCCTACACAATGTGGCAGGTTTGCAATAAAAGAGCATTACCTCGACTACCCATAATTTAGCAATGATTTTCACTATGCCCTGATTAACTATACACTACGTATAATTATGAAAGGAGTGAAATAGGTTTAAGGACAAGATGAATGCAGCTTCCTATTTCTTTCTAACTTTTAGAATATAAATAAATTGTGAAAAACCCCACGTTTTGGGAAAATGGTCTCGGGATCGCTCCACTTCTCCACCCCCTAGCTTATCCACTGGTGGCTGTTGCTCTATGAAACTGCAGCGTCACAAATAAGCTCTAGAATTTTACATGTATCTTCGAAGAAAAACTACAGCAAAATATGAAACCTTCTGTTGATATGTCTTCTAATATGGAGAATATTAGCAGACTGAAGACCACTTTAAGAATCATTTCTCTGTTTCTGCCGCCGGTTACGTTGATTCCGTTTCCTTTGCCCACAGGTTTCGTCGATTCGATTCTCTTTTCGCTGTGCACACAAAACAAAGAACATTAAGTTAACAGTTTGAGTAGAAACATTGCAAGGGACAAGGTTTCAATCTTTCACTTGGCTCGACCAACAACAGATAATGCAAGTTAAATAAATATAGGCTTACAACGACACATTGAATGGCTGAAGAAGGAATTGTAATATTTCAAGTTTGATAAATTCATAGTCATAAGGAAAACAAAAACGCATTCTCATTTGTGCATGTCATAAGTAAATGACCAGAAGTCAGTTAAACTGTTTCGATATCGGCCTATCTAACTATATTTTTGAGACATTGCTAGAAAAAAAATCAAATTTTAAACCAATAGTCTCTTTCCTTACTTGTGGATCAGTAAAGCATGCAAAATTGTTAGGCCGACCTTTACAAAACGTTTAATCCGTATTCGAAGCGATTTAGAAAATAACAGTTAAATCAACAGCTTGCAGTAACTACAACACCCAGTCTTAAGGCGAGGCTTGCTTCTTGCCCTAAAAACTCTCGAGTCCCTGCGCTACCTTGTCCTTTTGTCGGGCGAGTTGTAGCCAGGCCATCAATTCAGTTGCACGACTGACGTGTGTATTTGTCGTACAGGCTAATATACGACCCAACACGACTCTGTCACAGATATGGCTACATGTGTGAGTAATAATTTCAGTTAAAGGTGACTGTTCACGGAGTTTCATTTTAGGTCATTATGTTCACGTTTTAATGAGTCTATTACACTTTGGTGGATATTCACATTTCAGATCCTGTATGCACCGTATTTACGTTAGCCGAAACAATGCTTAGCCCACTGCAACTTGTCTTAAATATCAATGTCAAATCCATTATATTCATAGGCAATACAAACCACAGTTACGACGAAGCAGTTAGAAGAATTGTTCTGTTTTCTGATTGTTGCGTCGCTCGAGAATTAGCTGGTGGCCTGCACTTGGCACTCGAGTGGCGCTTTAGAAGTTTGGAGTTTACGATTGCGATTACAATTACGACTACGATATCTAATCGTCTAGGGCTGCAGTTCAATGCGTTCAATAGTAAGTAAGCAGATGATCTTTATTTACATCTGAGAACCGCACACGTGAGAAACCTATTAACTGTTAATTATAGTTAATATCAAAAATAAGTGATATTTTTTATGTACGGATTACATACATTACTTGTATGTAATTGTAAACTGAACATTTATAAAGCGCTACTCTAAGGCTTAGGGCAAAGCATTGGCTTATTCATGAGCGTTGAATGTATGTAATCTTATATAAATTTCTTCGGACTTGAGGCTCATTGGCAAATGTCTAGCTTCTTTCAAAATGCAAACTCGACTGTGACCTGAAATTCAAAAGGATGCACATCATACTTTTGAGAGTTGCTTCTTGAAAGGCGTTGCTTACATTTCAAGTACTCATGGGCAAAACAGAAAATAATGCATCAGTTGACGTATGCATGTTGCAAGCAACCAGGTAAACACCCTATCATAGCACATGACCGACAAGGCCTTATATATGTGAATGTACGATGCATGAATGTATGTGGGCAGGCAAGTATGACTGCATGAAAAAGCAAAGGTCGTCATTTGACCATTCAAGTATATTAGCGAAACGCATAATAGCCGTGCTACAATATCGCCCCCATTATTGTTGATGTATAATTGCTGGGCACATATCATATGCTTTTCTGCAGAGGTTTTTATAGCGACCTACTCTTATATTGCCTACTATATAGTATTCGCCTATTATACCAAGGATTCACATTTCATAGGTCACATAAGGAGTAAGAAGGAAATTGCGGATGTTGGAAAAAAATCATATGAATATTTTGTCTGGATTGATAAACTTAATAGAGTCGATACTATTATTGTGGACTTTTATTTTCATTGTTTAGAGGAGGTAACATTTAACGCAAAATTAGACTCAGATGTTGAACTCCACAGTGTTAAAGTCTTAACCCTAACCCTACAATTGCTCGTCTTAAGTGCTGCGCAGACATTATAATCATACATAGACACATTCTTCGTATGTAGTGGAGACTGTAGATTCCTCGCTAGAACCACAAAGAAAGAGAGAGAGACAGAGCGAGGGAGACAGAGATAGACACAGTTTAACAAAGGCAGTGACTCCAGTGGTAAATATTCGAGGGGGAAAGCCCTCCCCCGAACAAGGGAAAAAGCAGCCTTACAATGTATGCTTTACCAAATGTGGCGATGCAGATGGAATGGACGCAATTACCTGACCAAACACGGTTAGGTCTGTTGGAGCAAACCTTGGTCAGTAACTAGGCCATCCACCGTCCCTCCTCTACAATACAAGCTGTAATCTTAAGCTCATAAATGTTTCCTGCTGTGCCGAAGGTTTGGGTGAATAAGTGTCTTTGCTATAATAACCGAGTCTTCGTTCAACTGTTGATCGGCTTTCAGTAGGGATGGTCGCCTTCCCCCATTTGACGGGCGGCAGGCCATCCGTCTCAGCGCAGCCGATCGTCGTGCCACTTGGGCGAGACTCGGCTTCAGTGCAATACAGATTACTACAGCAACTACGCCCTAGACGCACATGCACAGAAACAAACATGCATTCATACATACACACATAAATACATTATATAGATCTAAATACACACACACACATACAAGTATACATAACTAAAAACTTAAATAATATATACATACAAACATTCCAAAATACATTCATACACACATAATTACAGAGGTGGTCGTCTTTGATGAGAAATGCATTATCGTGGTAATCTCATGACACAGTAGGAACCATCGACCTACTAGATTCATCTTGGTGTAATCGTAGTCTTAAAACCCTATTATGGCACACGGAAATCCTGGGTGTCATATTGTACCACTTTGTTTTGTAAGATAATTTACGCACAGGATTTATTGACATTCACCAGATGGCGATAGCTGCAAATCTAATTGTTGCTCTCACTTAACAGCGTACAATTATATCTCCTGATACAGTTATGTTTCCCAGGGTAAACGTTGTGTCCATTATACGGCTAAAATAAAGTACAATTATGGAAAACTGTAGGACTGATGATTAGGTCTAGTTGTTACCTCTATAGCTGGCTTATGATAAATTGAATTAGAGAAACAGTTGCGGTGTGAACGTCGAACGTCTTTTATTTAACAATTTACTACTAGACATTTGCGACCAGTTAACATTCAGGTAGTCCTGAATCGGTAATGAAATAAACGACTTTGTTAAATTTAGAGCTTATCAGTATCTATGTAGGCCTAAGCCTACGCTATTGTTTATCGGCGAGTTCATTTAGAGCAAGACGAGGAGCTCTGCTTGATAGAAAATATCATTTTGAAAATAAGCACTAAACAAAAGGCTTCCGTTCCTTTAAAAACAATTTTCATTTCTGCTCAGCTCAGAAACTCTTTTTGGCTTCAACGGCATTCTGATTGATAGCGACGCCAGTAAGGTCAACTCTACCATAGGTGGTTTAATCATCGTATTGTATCTATAGATTATTTTGCATAGTGGCTCTCTTAGAATAACTATTCAGAGGCGCTACCAGCACAGGAACCCCGTGGAAAAGAAACGCCTTTAAAATGTGAGAGGTCAATGGAGAGAAGCCAGTCATTAGTTTAGCCCATAGTGAAGGAGGAAGGTCATTACATGTAGAAGGACCCACAACAGCAATCGCCCGGTGCTGCGCCGAGGCGGTCCTAGTCCTAGGAACAAACAGATCAAGACGATAAGCAGAGTGCAAGGAACGGATTGAGGTTGCAGATAACGGTTTTCGCATATAATCAGAAAGATACTTTGGGGCACTGCTCAGCTGCGTTTGGAGACCAGAAAGAGGATATTGTAATGGATGCGAACAGTGATAGGAAGCCAGTGCAAGACATCAAGCATATATGTAGAGATATGCGTAAAGCGAGGGAGTCGGGCTATGCGCCTAGCTGAAGCATTTAAGACTGATTGAAGGGGGGAAAGACGTTGTTTCGGGAGGCCCATAAAAAGTGAGTTTCAGGGACAGACAAACGATGAACTGTGGTGGTTAAGACAGAGCGAGAGACCGTTCGTCTGATGGCCTCAGTTGAAAGAAGCAGAAGAGGATCAGGCTAGATATGTGCTCTGTGAACGTGAGGGACGAGAGTCAAGTGGGAAATCATATTTTGCTTTTTTAGACAGGTCATCTCTGCTTCTTTGCTTTATGCGAACAAGAATAACATTCAATTTTAAAACAAGAGCCGAGAATAAGATATCCCTTCTGTCTGCATGTCCGTCTGTCTGTTACTCTGTACCTCTGTATCAATGTCTGTATGTCTGTCTGTATGTGTTGCTCTGTGCGGCTGTTTGTCTTGAGACCATAGGGTAAACACATTCGTCAGTGACATAGAAGAGAATCAGAAGCTCGTTACTTCCTAAGTTGAGCTTAGTAACAGCAAATATTTATTTATAATATTAATAATACATATCTTTAAAATAATTTTTTATTGCAAGAACAACTTCAATCATACGTTGCTTAAATTCTATTATTTGGGTTTGAACGGTCATCGCAATTTGGAAAATCAATATGTTTATCTGAGCCACCATAAAATGCATTTCGAAAAGACCAAAATCAATCAGTTTGTCTTTCGTTGTTCGTAACCTCGTTACTGCGAACGAGTGGATTGGTCGTTAATAAGCCAGTAACGCAGCCATTTGAATATAAACGAAAGCCATGTTTCATTTGCAAATGCATTATGTAATAGGTTATGAAGCAAAGATGAGTCTTGTTAGTCACAACTAGTGAATGTTTTTCTGACCCATGGGTCATAAGAAGTGAGCTAGGTTGCTACGGCAGATTCATCATTCTCTTACACGATTCATTACAATCTGTTCAATTCCAACCAATTTGAACTTGATTCTCCGCGTTAACGTAATCAGCGAATCCGGACTTTATGACTTTCTTCTCAGCCAACAACTTCCAACCGCTGGACATACACGTCGCATTGACGGCAACCATCTCGCATCTGTTATCATAGCAGGAAGAATCGTGTATGAACCAACGACTGTCGTTCCTTATTGTCGCAACAACTCCGCAGATCAAAGCCTCCGAACAACAGTTGTCGCTTTCTGCATACAACTCAGCTTTCGCGACACATTCGTCGTAGACTTCTATCAAGTTGGTTCCAGCTGAAACGCAAAACCACAAAATTCGATACTTCAGCACTAAAGTTACTGAAAGAGAATAGTGTTAAAAAAACTGCATCGGAGCAGTGCTTGGTAAAATAATCTGTAAATGTATTTAAATACTAAGTACAAATACACTTTTCAAATGTATCTCACATTGAAAACACAAAATACATTTTTCAAAATGTATTTGAAATACAAATACATTGCTGCATTTTCTACTTGAAACACTAAATAAATGCACCCTAGCCTAGGTAAGGCTAGACAGCAGAACCACACTTCAGTACTACTTGTGAAAATGAAAATGAACGTTGTTAAAATGTCTAATTAATTATTAGTGAATCATCTTGCAGCAAAATAATGTCAAGTTGGCAAAGTTTTCAAAGAAAAAGTCCTTGTACTTCTTCGAAATCAGCAGTTTCTCAAAAGTTCTATCAGACAAACAAGTTGTACCTAATGAAAATGTTTTAACACTGGGAAGGATGTGACTGATTCGAGGTTTCGTGATGGATCTTCATAACTAGCAGATTTGCCTGACTACCAGATGAATCAGCTGAATGAACGTCGTAGTTAAAAAATAACGTTTTCTGCATTCTTCTTAGTGTTATTACGGGAAATATTTGTTGCGCAAAATATTATGAGTAGGCCTAAGTAGGTTCTGTAGTCTGTAGGTACATTAGGATCCTGTAGTTCCTAATTTTTAACGAAGTGTTTCATATTCCAAATGCAAAATACTCCGAAAAGTATTTAAAATAAAAATACAAAATGCGTCATTTTTAATGTATTTGAAATACAAATACATAAATACTTAAGATTACATGTAATTCAATTACTATTTAAAATAGGCCTACTGTGTCTTTCAAATACGCCCAGCACTGCAACGGAGGAGCTATTTATTAACTTTTTATCTCATTCTTCAAGTTTATACACGTGAAAAGTGTAAGTTATTTGCCAAATAAATCTAGGCTTACCAGATTGACATTCACCCGGCCTTGTGCAGTTTTTGAACGGTGTAGGACAGGCTGTAGTCTGCGCACAATTACATCCTGTACAGTTTGAAACAAATACAGCCTTACTAATTTATAGCATCTGATTGAAATAGAATTATTTTAGGTGTTACGGCAACTTTCATAATAGAATGCCACTGTTGTACTAACATGAGTCATAAAACAGATATCTTCTTACTAAAATGTAATATAATGTTACAAGACATTTATAAAGCGCCACTTAAGGGTATCTCAGAAGCACTCAGTAGGCATACGTGGCCATCAAACAGCTGAAAAAATGCGTCTTTAAGAGTCTAAAGAAACCATAAAATTATAGACGCATGTAGCATCAGTGGCACGGATAGAGAGCGGACGAGCATTCCAGCTCCGCGGTCCCGCAATCGAGAAGTCCCGACGAGCACTAGGGTGCATCATGTGCCCCAAAATATTTCAAAAGTGTCTGTCCCTATTTCATTTCTTTTCCTATTACTAAAAAAGTGTGCTTACCAAAATTTGACAATATTCTGACATATTCTAGGTATCCCACCCAACAATTGAAGTTTTACAATAGCGATCCATTACGAGGATTCAAACAAGTTACACATATCATGCCGCACTGAGCAGACACAAGAAAGGAAGTAAAAAGCTACAAGATCGAGTAAACCTACTTAAAATAAACTGACAAGTCGGAGTAAATGCAGGATTTCAGATCCTTACAAGAACAAGATTTCTGTCTTTAACACCAACAAAAGGATTGTAGGATTAAACAATGCAGCTGAGAACGTTCAATCGTTACATCTAAATGTCAAATTCCGAGATTTACTGCTTCATAATCGCTGGAACAAGACAGAGCACTCTTATTTGTTAGGGATTTGCACACATTGCATATCATTGGAGTAAATGTACCGCCTCTGAGAGGCCTCATAGAGCGTCAGCTAATGCACTTCGATCGCTGCTTAACCCTCAGACTACCAGAATTTTTTTGATACACTGAGTACCAGTGGGGTCAAAAATGACCCCAACACAATTTTTACAATAAGTTCTTTGTTTTTTACATTTTTATTTATTGCCATGAAAACAAATATTAGTAAAGTATTTGGAACATGATTAGGCTGTTGAAATGAATAAATTTTTAATTTAATATTTTCAGATTAGTGTTCAAAGTGTTCGAGTGTTCTATGTTCAAAACTAGTATTGACAATATCCGGTCATTACAGTTACTGTTTACAGTTTATGCAGGTATACTCGGCAAGAACGACATAATTGCGCTTACTTTTTGCACAGATTATATTCGATTTCTTATCATTTTCTTATGATTTTGTCCACTTGTCAAATAAGTGCAAGTTGTTTAGGATATTGACTTTCTATTCTATCGTCAAATCTAAGGGTACGTGATAATTTCTGGAACCGATTTCTAGTCATGCTGTCGCTGAAACAACGTCTAAACTCTACATTTTTGCTGTACTGCTTCATTTCTAGGTTTGTCAGATATATCTCTCCATGTTTCACCATAAATGGAACTGCCTTCCTTATTTATCCACTTCCGTTTCCTTTAGAATTGTTTTTCTCACAACTAGTTTGAACCTGTTAGCAGACTGTCAACATTTTTTGGCAATAAATTTACTAAGTAAACAATATATAATAGTTTATATTTGTTAAAATACATTTAAAATCAATGTTAGCTCAATAAAAACGCATTTTGTTATTTTTACATATGTCAGAATTATTGAGTTTACACTGGGGTCAAAAATGACCCCACTGGTACTCAGTGTATAAATGGTATACCAGCGCCATCTGGTGATAGAAAATGTAAAATAAAACTTGGAATTTTGTACAAAACAGGATTACCTATAAAGTCATAAAATTTCATTGAGATATCTCTTATGGGGGTGAGCAGCACTAGTGCAAACTACCTCTGGGGTCATTTTTGACCCCACTGGTAGTCGCAGGGTTAATTAACAGTTTCTAAAACATTGCTGAAAAACCAAACATCCAGTCAAAAGTCTCTTTTCTTTGTTCTCGATGAGTACAAAGTAAAATAGTGTACCTTGTAAATAATAAAACTCAAAGTTACTATCCGTATTCAAAAACGCTTCGTAAATGACAAATGTGCACAGCGTATAATAGTATCTGCGACACAGGCTATTTATTCGCCAATGCGTCGTTTGCTATTTTAATTCTTTGTTCGCAGTCCAGTCGTCTCATTGCATCGCGCTTTTGTCGGATGAATTATGGCCTCTGCCGCATTTCTTCGGCCTTTTGAAAATCACGTATATGGCGCGAATGTATAAATAGACCAGAGTCAAGTCACTGCTGAACAGAAAACTGATCTCAGACCAACAGGCGATGGCCTACTGACCTGGTTTAAAGTCTTCCATTGTCTACTGACGTGATTACGCTGAAATCTCAGCTCGTTTTAAGATATGCAGTCTAAGTATGTCGCAATTGTAGTCGTAATTTCGAAATTATTGAAGCACTACTTAAAGCTCAGGGCAGGGCGCTAGCTTATTCCCGAGCGTTGCGTCGTATCTGGAGAGTTTTTTTGCTTGTCATGTTTTATTTAACGAAATGTGTTATGCAAGGATCATCAGTTTCTCATTTAAGAATAAATCCTAACGTACAAAACTACATGTTTCATCAAACTGAGGTCATGGAAATCTTGAGCGATGCTCCTTCTTGTTTACTATGGCAAACGTTTTGCTAAATGTGGCAATATAAAACGAAGACAAAAGTTTGCAGGTACTAATTATAATTGTAACAGAAGAGTAAAGAGAAGCCATTGCTTAGATAAGTAAGGTCGATCGCACGTTTTATTAGTAGAATGAACACACATAATTCTATCCTACATCAACAGGAATATAAAACTGACTGTAAAAGCCACAAACATGATATCAAGTCCTCTCTTGTCAACTACTCACTCAATTTAATCTGGTAGCTTCTGCGGCTTTAGTCGAAATATGCACAAGAAATTAATACGGTTAATGAGGCAACAAAATTTAACCTAATGACAGTTGGTCGACCGAAAGAGAGAAATCTAAAAGGAACCTGTGAAATTCTTAAACACGTACGCAGAATAAGAACAGTCTATGAGTGGATTGCTTGCATGAATGACATGTATGATATATAGTCTTGATGTTCGGCAACAGTCATATAATTCTTCGTACAATTCAAACCAAGCCGAAATGAATAGGCGTTTGCAAGCTACGACCTAAATATTCGACATATTCAACCCCTTGGTTGAAGACTCTCCGCTTGAAAGCACCTATGCACATTCTTTGATATTGCCATACGATCAATCACAGTGTCTCACCTTCACCGCTTCTATTCTGCGAATGACATCTGATATATGTCAAAACTTGTGCAGAACTACGTATTGACGCAAAGTGTCATTGGAGAAAATGAATGGCCATAGGACTATTCCTTCCTTTCATAGTAATGAACATAGTGTACTGTAATAAAATAGGAAAACCTGCTGACCAGCGAAATCACATTCGAACTACAGGTTCGGGTTACGCTGATGATAGCAATTATGTAATTAATTTTTCCAACGAGAAGCCAAACTCTGATTTCATATCACCTGCTTATTACAAGTAAGGTTTCATTATTGACTATATACAAGAAAAGAAATTGGACAAGAAACTATGATAAAGAGTATTAAATGGAGGTGATTTTCGAGAAAATGAGAAATTTCTGATATTCATGTTCGCGTGCGTCATAGGAGTGTATTGTTAGAAAGTGTATATCTCATTTTTAACGGACTACAAAAAGTCACACTTAGAAAGGGATGCATAATTGTATTAACTGTCAAGATGATAGGCCTATGTACAGCTTAAAACGAATCATGAGCACATGATAGATGACGCGCTCGTACACAGCCGAAGAATGACGAATTCCTCTCTTTGTTGCACGAGATAGCAACACCCTCGATTCATAAGAAGAAGGGACAATTAATACTACTCGATTTCTTTGCCACGCCTCACCTAAGTTTGCAAAAGATTTTTCCACGTTACTTCAACTAAATCACCGTAAGAAGTCGAGTGACTAGAATTCAGTAAACAGTTTGAACATAAAACAGGGCGTTAAGACAGCCTTATGCCCAGCTAGGCGTTTTGTGTCTTTTGTCAGACGACTCTCTAATGTATGAAGCAGCCAAATAAGAACTCGGAAACTTTGGATGTCAAAAGCTTTTCATTGACGCCTTAGATTTAATGAAGGTCGAGCAAACATGCTCGTATATAATTATGTCAAATGCATTTAATATTTTTTCAACATGACGTTCTTCGGTAAATGCATGCCATACCGAATGGCCTGTTGTTTGTGGGTGAGCACTGAGCATAGAAGATAAAACGCTAGTCGAGTCTTTCTACACACACACCTTAAAAATCTTTGTGCCGGGGAAATAAATCTGGAAAACAATGTCATGAATTCTTTTGAGGAATTGAGGATGGATCGTGAAACCAGTGTTCCCATGAAGCTCCTCTCTGCTACCTAGGCCAGAATTACCTGCGATTCAGTTGAAGTTCATAATTATAGATGTACATGTATATGTAAATGTATAAATAAGTTGTTAATTGTGGTCGCGGTAAAATAGAAACACAACTTTCGTGCAAGTCCAAACGGACACTGGATGATTACCACAAGGCTCTGCTTGCAAGAATGCTGCCTGCTGAGTAGATTATCTCTGAACTGGAGCGATATGATTCTCACAGAATATTGCAGTAGATTATGATTTGATATGTACCGGTATGTATGTATGTATGTATGCATGTATGTATGTATGCATGTATGCGTGTATGCGTGTATGCATGTATGAATGTATGCGTGTATGAATGTATGCGTGTATGCATGTATGAATGTATGCATGTATGCATGTATGCATGTATGTATGTATGTATGTATGTTTGTATTATTATAATGTTGCTGCAAAAATGCGTTACAAGTTTCGTATCAACACTTTCAACTGACACACATCTCAGTTTTGTCAACTGAGCTAAAAAAAAACTTGTAAACAGTATTTGATAAAAACGACTAAAATCTCTTCAACAGGTTCTGCCATAATGCTATACTTATTCCTGTTCTACTTATCTATAATATCATAACCTCATTCCTAATGAATATCGACAGGTCATTATTAATTTAAAGGAGTGACCAGTGGTTGACTCATGCATGCACACATGGATATCAAACGACGGATTCCTATTCAGAGCCAATAGATTACACCGTGTTCAGAGTTCTCTGGAAAGCGATAGTGCCGCGCGACGGATTTTTAATGTTGATCAGTTAAAATGCTCGCCGTGTAACACTGCGAGTACGGTTCAAGCTTCCCCATAGAACGTTACTGTGTGAGGACCTTGACTTACTATTGCTCAGCGCCATCGATTGATGCTTCGTTATTAGATAGTGCGCTTATTAAATTCGCAGTAAATAAAAAGAATATGATAGCGGTAAGCACACAGGTGTTAAGCACAGACCTTTGTGAATATAACCACTAATCAGTTTGTATTTATTGTACGCGTCCTCGGAGCTTCATTTAGAAGGGTTGCAAATTCAAGACGGTTCCATGTGGTTGCATGTACTTCCTTGGGCTGAAGACTAATTAACTTCTATATAGCTGTTTTACATATTACCGACTACATGTATAACGACGTTTCAATCCTTTGCATTGCAAGGCTGAGCAGTTCAGAGAGGAAATTAGACCCATGTGCTTTTGTATATCCCAGATCATTGCCAATATACCAAAATGCAGCAGGCCTAGGCATGCTAATTGCTGTGGGTCTCTTAAACCTAGATTTTAAGAAAAGTTTAATTATATTATTAAATATCTTAATCTCGTTTTAAATATAGCCTTTAAGAACAGGAATTATAAAGATTTATGAATAAACCATGCAATTACCTTAGTACTTAAAGATTTACCAGACATACTGTACCTCTGTATGGTTCTAGGACAATAACCCCCGGACAATAACCCCCCGGACAATCACCCCGGACAATCACCCCCGGGACAATAACCCCCAGGACAATAACCCCCGGACAATAACCCCCTATACTGATATATTAATTATATAAATATACAAATAATGTGTATTAATCATACAGTTTATATTTGAATTTATTAAACATATGTATAAGAGAACTAAAGAACCATGAAATGTCACAGTATGAAATTAAATGCTGTTTATTGTTAATTAGTTCGTCGAACTTAAAAAGAAAGGTTGTGAGCGATTCCACGTAGATAGTCAAGAACATTGCGCTCACTGTAGTTGCTAACGACGGCCAGAATCCGTGCATTGGAGTCAGCATACTTCTTCCTCGGAGGTTGTGATGGGTGACCAGTCAGAAATTGGCTGCAGTGAACTTGTTGTAATGCTTGTTCTCTTTGAATAAATCCAAAATGGTTGGATGAAAACTTTATGTCTTTATGTCTACTCTTTGCCCGATTGACTACTGATTGTCTAATAATTAGTTTTTGATGTTTGGTAACTCTTTCATGTCTACTAATTGTCTACTAATTGTCTAATAATTAGTTTTTGATGTTTGGTAAGTCAGTACGGGGGGTAATTGTCCGGGGGGTTATTGTCTCGGGGGTTATTGTCCCGGGGTGATTGTTCGGGGGTGATTGTCCGGGGGTTATTGTCCGGGGGTTATTGTCCTGTTACCCTCTGTATGTATGAAATATTATGTTTACATTCCTATGCGTGGATAAATGTATACATGCAGATGTGATGATTAGCACTCGTGCTATAACGAATTAAATAACATTGAAATATATGGACCATCTACTGTAACACTATTGTTTCCTAATATATTTGGTTCTGCCTTTGTGTAAGTGTCATGAAAGTGATACCAATCCTCAATAAAATTAATAATTATGAACATTTTGTCTGAACTGCTGTTCAAGCCTATACAGAGTTTCTAAACACTTAGATTTGTGGCTTATTATATAGGCTACTTAATGCAGTTGCTAATTATCGGCTTGTGTTTCCACTTTCTTGCAGTAGGCCTACATGACATTTGACGCACCATGTTAACTGCACAAGCCTATCCCTTGCTCAGACATTTCCTACAAACTAACTATTGTATTTATGGATTGCTAAACCACCTCTCACAGTACTACCCAATCACAGGCGCTCCCAATACGAAGAGCCCCGCGAAAAAAGAAAAGATAAAGGACAGAGACAGCAATAGATTGCAATACTCCCACTAAGATCATAGAGCAAATCAATGAGGTAAAATTATTCCAAAGCGTAGGGCCAATAGAGGCATAGGCAAGAAACTGGGCAGCAGCAGTCCGAGTGCGAGCTACCAAGATGTCATGCCGGTCCAAAGAGCGACGAGGGCCACAAGAGAACGCAGAGGGAGACGACGAATAAAATCACAGTGGAGCTTGGAACAGAAACTCTCTAGAAGAATTTTAGACTGAATACGGATCCCAAGCGGAAGCCAGTATAGATGCTCAGTCATGAAAGGGATACCAATCTTCAATAACATTAATATGGATATTTTGTCTGGATTGCTGTTCACGGATATACAGATTTTTTAAACACATTTGTCGCTTATATACTTAATGGAGTTGCAACTAATTGTCGGCCTGTGTGTCATTCATTTCAGATATTTATATAGCGCCCCTCAGAGATTATCTACTCAGGAGCGCTCCCGACCCAACCCCGGCTAAAGAGAGCACTCTTAAGGTTAGAGAAGAACGTGGCAGCAAGGGTTCTAGGCATTAGGCGTGGAGCCACAGGGGGCCCATTCCAGATTGCAGGGCCAGCAACAGAAAAGGCACGGCGCTGCATAATTATAGATGTCCGCGACCGGGAGACAAGAAGCTCAGCCTGCTTAGAGGAGCAGATAACATTTAACACACGATGAGCTTCAACCTACTTGCAGATGTTAACTGCACAAGCCTATACCTTGCCCAGACCTTTCCGACTTTCCCATTGTGCAACTACAGTGGGCCTGATTTTAGAGTTGTGGAATGTGGACATGTAAACAATATAGGGGTACATCTCCAAAGCAATTCGAAAAGACTTGCACCATACGTCGTAGGAGCAACATGGAAAACGAAGTCAGGTTTGAATCTCAATTATTTGTAAAGCGTTGCGATATACAGTACAAGAAGCTTGTGACCGTGAAGATGATCGAATTCGGTCTCTGCTACCTAGATTCTACTGAGATTAACGATTCAATGACACCCCAATTGCGTATTCTAACAAAAACATTTCCATTCAGCAGAGCGTACACGAATAGCTTCAAGTAGAATAATACTTTCCAATTGACACTGGCAGATCAACTGAACTGAAACTGTAAAATACCTATGTTGAAAGACTTTGACTGATTACCCCCGGTACCTGGCTGTGAAGTATTTGCTTATGTATACTTAGGTTTACAAAGCATCTTCTTGCAATTATGTTATGCTATCTAGACATTAATAATGAAGTCAATGAGTCATTGTAAGTACAGGCATTGCAAGAGTTCCTAATCGTCACCATACAACTAGACGCATGTTGAACACACAACATTTATCATTTAATGGTCTAATTTGCACGTTTTTTAAATTCTGTACAAAATTTTTAAAAGCTGTTAGAAATTCCGTCTGCAGCAAGTGTATAAGAACCACTGTTCTATGCCTCGATTTCCTCTCCTGGTCCGTCGTAATTCCATAAATATTCTTCATTTGTATCATCATCGCCGTATCGTGGTCTCCAGTGCAGATGGGATGTTGGAGCCATTTTATCATTAAATGTATTATACTGTCTATTTCTGATTTCCTGTCTTCCAGGGCCTTGGCCTTCGTCTGTGAATTGACTTGCTTTATTTCTACGCCATCTACAGATGCACACAATGAGTATGGTTAGGAGAATTGCAAAACCGACCAATCCTACGGTCAGTCCAACGATGAGAGCGACTCGGTTTGTTCCTGACTGTTCTGTGTTCGCGTTTGTTGCTGGATGCTCCGTGTACTTCAGACAGGCGTATTGATATTGCTTGTATCCAACAGTTATCTGAAATAGGACAATGCAGATCAGTACTAACACGAGTCATGTTATATTTATTAAGTGCATTAATTAACGGTGTCGCTCATTAATTCTAAATGCATGCGACACTAACAGCTGTGTAGAATTATAATGCACTGATTTTTCAAAGCGACTCTTAAAATCAATTCATGCTTCTATTACTAAAGATTTTTGCAGATAGATTATTAGTATCTGGCCAATTATTGCCTGATATTACTGCCACATATAGCTTAATAGAAATGAAAACGGTTTTTGGTTATCAGCCTCATTGACGAGCAGCGATTAGTAAGTAAGTAAGTAAGTAAGGTTGTCAGCCTCATTGACGTGGAACGATTAGGCCTAAGCGTAGAATCATACAATCATTGAGCTCCATACCAATGGTTGAGCCATTGTACGAATATTATGCATTTCGTTCTGAATTTAATGAATCCGATATGTAAACAGCATTGCCATTTGCTCATACTAACAAATTCCCTACTATAACTGGAGTGTAGTTAATATATACATGTAGGCTACATGTATATTGAGTGGTTAGTTTTGACATACCGTGATGCTCAGATGTTGACCACACTGGCTCGCATCGTTCAACGTTGACGATGGCTTTTCTTTCGGTGGTCGACAGCTCAGCTGGTTGCCCTGTAGGTCACTGTTGTTACAAATCTGATTGCCAATGTGGACCACGTAATCTCTTAGGCGACATCCGCGCAACATGTACTTTCCCTAACACACAACATACGTACATGCCGATAAATCCAAAATAATTAATTTTTGTAAGTTACTGTGGCCATTGGTGCTAGTGTTGTCTTCTGCCTATCATAATATAACTTAAAGCGCTTTAATCAAGTGAACAGAAACGCGACACTTGTTCTAAACACAGGTGAAGTCACAGTAGACTTAGGATATGAGTTGGTTTTCAACTAAAGGCTGTTTAACTGTAACCGGATATTTTCTTAGATTGTACATTCCATTTCGTAGCCTTGAACACAACTCTTCACAATAATTACGTCAAAAGTCGAATGGCAGACGACATTTCGAATGAAACGATTGAACCTGGCAATAAGCGTTGAATGCCATCGACATTCGCGCAACCGCTCGTAGGCTACACACTTTTTAAACACTTACTTTTTGTATTGTATTGTATTTGAACACTTGTTATAGCGCCCCTACCAGATTGCCTATTCAGAGGCGCTCCCGACTACTGCGCGGACGCTGAATCGGAGTTTCACGCCGAAGCGCATGAGCAATTGTGAGTGAAGGACTAGTCCAGGGTCTCTACGCGGCAGCTTTGAGGTGGATTCGAACCCGCAACCCTCCAGCTGCAAGGCACCGAACATACCCCTAAACCACTGCGCCCCAGGACCTCATGCATCGTACACCAATTCACGCTTAAGTTCATGAAGACATGATTTATTCTTAAAGAATGCTAGCTAACAAGCGTAACTCACCTTCACGTAAATCAGTTCGTCTTTGGTCGGATCGAATGAAAGTAGTTGATTGGATGAATTTATTTCAGGAGCCGAGTAGAAGCTGAACTTTGTGTCTGGAAGAGCGTCATTGATGTTTTCGTATTCCTTGTTTCCGTCCAGAATGAATCCAAGATAAATGTCGGCTCGATCAACGCCATTTGGTCCATGCACTGTTAGGACGTTAACATCGCGTTTCAGGCGAGAGAGATGACGCTCAGAGTTTGAAGTGGGTTGATTTATTGACCATATGCTTCGGCGTCTTCTGCTTACGCTAGTGCTGTACAACGAGTTCAAGATCTCGAGAAAATCATTTGGGAGATTCAAAGGAGGCATTGGACATTGCATAAAAGTATCGTCTCCTTGTGGGACTGTGCAGATCTGGAATGCAAAAAATATTAGATTACGATCTTATAGTTGGTAGTTGCGTAAAGCAGGTCTAAAGTATTAACATAATATTCTAAGTACCAGTAGCTTAGAAGTATGAGCGTAACTAAGCCAAGTTATAAGTAACAATGACCGATTTTCTCATAAATATTCAGTTGTATGATGATGTAATGAAAATGTTGTAGTAGGCCTATTATAATTGATATCGTATGAAATGGATTAGCACTTTAACGAAGAGCTGCGTTGGTTTCCCAGTCATTTTTTTGCAAACTCTGCTCGTTGAAGTGTTATTCATATTACTTTAAATATCTCAAGTAATCGATAGCATAATATATCCTTCATGTGAAATGTCGATTACCCTTGACGTCGATGTGGTTGATGTAGTTGATGTTGCGCTGTTTTCAGCTGCTCTGGTTATGAAGACCGTCAACTGGATGATTGGTTTAGCCACGGATGATAGACTTCGCCCGGTTACGTCCACTAGAATGCCACCACTGCAACGAAAGGCAAAATTAATGCTATTATTTGCATTCCACTGGATAGATTCTTCAAAAGAGTGTGGTTGCTTGGATTGAAAAGCAATCCAATGATGGGCTGCTATGCCTTCCAACTAACGCTGGTTGCTTATCGACCGACCAGAAAAGAATAAAGATTAAGACAAACGGTGGAGGGCCTGGTATTCCATAGGCAGACACCCATTTAAACACTAACCGTTTATCATGTTGCTCATCTTTATTCAATCTTGTCGTGGCAACAATATCAAGTGACCGCTTGATATTGTTGATTCGACTAGATCGAATAAATTTGAGCAATAATTCAATGTGGAGGCAGCTGACGTCTTTGAAACTATTTATCATCAGTGCTCACCATGATCATCACCATTGTTAGTTTTATAACAATCGTCCTCATCATGTAATCATCATCACCATCGCCATCAATATAATAATCCTCAGCGCCACTAACATATCGTAACGCAAAGCCATTCTACAGGGACATGGGTGGATGTTTAAGTACAACTGCTAAGGTTTCTCAATAATTGATGGTAGTCCGTATACATGAGGTTTACACCAAGTTCTTTTTACAAGATTCGTCGGCTTTAAAAGAACAAACGCATTTTTGATGCTTCAGACCTGGTCGAACTTATTACCATGCCAAAAGAATACGTACTCGACAATGAAGCTGTCCGGGTAGATGCCTGTAATTTCTGGATCAGGCAGATAAGTGAACGCTCTGTTGAAGGTCACATTGAATGGAGTCATGTTGAGCAAGGTTGGCGAGAATTCAATAATAATAGGCAAAGGTTGTCCAATTGATTGTTGTGTTGTGCTTGGAGTTACAGCCATACCATCGATTGTTGAACTGCAGTTGGAAAGAAAAGTTTAATTTTGTTAATACCTCAAAGCAACAAAAGCCATTTTATATTAAACTGTATTGACTATTCATGGAAAGGCTAGGATATGATATCACAACAGTTTAGATCTAATTCTATATAACATCTAAGCATCAATATAATACTGCACTTGTAGTGTCTATATTTGCATCTCAAAAATCACGTTGATATTGGAATACATTACAATAGTATCGGAACCAGAGCCAGAGTAAAAATTGCTGTTGCTGAATTTGACATTATCACGTGCGAAATGACTCCCGATAATTATGCATAACTTATCAAAACAAGGTTTTGGAGAACAGTGATCAGTTAAGCTACTAGAAATCAAATAAACAGAATTTATAAAATCCAAGGGAAAGTTTGTTTCCTTATTTTTCGGTTTTATGTCCTGCCTTCAGTCGAAAAGGCACATATTATTTAACCTGCATAGGATAACGTATACCTCTTACCTGCCATTAGGTAATAGGAACAAGGATGCTGCAGACAAATCATTTCCGATATAGACGTTTCTAACATCCCTGATTTTTGGTAGATACGAGCTGATGTATCTCGACGAAGGATCAATTATCGATGAACCAATAATCGTGATGTTTGTTCCACCAGACACTGGACCGAACAATGGCTCCATTGAGATCGGAGAAGCTAATATAAAAAAAACATTATTAAAATTTATCCAACACTTCGTAAACCAAGTCAGGTTTTATCTTGTAATAGGTATAGGCTTGATATAAAATTGACTAAATACGAGGTTTGATCAATAAGTAATGAGAAAAATATGTTAGACAGCAAATCTGGACCAAAATTGTTTTATAGTTTTTAAACATAATCTCCCTGAAGCTCAACACATTTTTCCCAGCGATGTTCAAGTGCTTTTACACCCTCCAGGAAGAAAGTTTTATCTAGCTCCTGAAACCAGTCATTTATGGCATGGATAACACTTTCATCAGTGTCAAATTTCTGTCCGCGAAGCGAATCTTTCAGATAACGAAACAGATGGAAGTCATACGGTGCCAGGTCTGGAGAATAGGGTGGGTGTTGTAGCAGTTCGAAGCCGCACTCGCGAATTGCAGTCATTGCAACAGACTAGGTGTGAGCTGGAGCATTGTCCTGATGAAACACGATACTCTTGACGCAACTTCCCTCGACGTTTTTCCTTAATAGCCACGCGAAGTTTTCGGATTAACTGTGCATAGTAGACACCCGTGATAGTCTTTTCACGCTCCAAGTAGTCAATCATCAAAATACCTTCACTGTCTCAAAATACGGATGCCATAACTATACCCGCTGATGCAATTTTGCGGAATTTGACCGGTGTCGGGGAATCGACGTGCTTCCACTCCATACTCTGCAGTTTGTCTCGGGATCAAAGTGGTGAGCCCAAGTCTCATCCATAGTGACATATCTACGTAGAAACTTTGCCTGGTCTTCTCTAAAACGGTCGAGATTTTCACGAGAAGTTGTTAGTCGGACTTGCTTGTTTTCATGTGTTAACATTCGTGGAACCCATCGAGCACAGACCTTGTTGTACCCCAAAATATCTGTAATAATATGATGGGTTGTGCCGTACGACAACTTCAAACAATCTGCTACATTTCTAATATTAACCCGCCGATCTTTCTGTATCAGATCCTGGACGAATTGAACGTTTTCATTGGTACAGGTCTCAATAGAGCGGCCAGAACGGTGCTCGTCTTCAGTTGATTTGCCTACCGCGATTATATTCAGCTACCCACCGATAGACTGTAGCCTGTGAAGGGGCATTGTCCCTTAAAACCTTCTTCATGTCCGTTGCAATCTCATTTTGAGTCAATCCTTTTAACTGCAAATATTTAATAACCGCACGTTTCTCGTGTTTATCCATTATTTACAACAGCCGCTGGGCAGACGGCTTCCGGCAGTTGCCTAGCAACCACAGTAATGGCCCACGTGACAATTTAAAAATAAAAACTCTGCTAAATAAGTAAGCTAGTAAATAAAACTAGAAAAATCTGCCAAAAAACTGTCTAATATGTTTTTCTCATTACTTATTGATCAACCCTCGTATTTATTATATCAGATGAAAAACTGTTTGTTCTCTGGTTAGGTGAAATACACTTCAAAGTCTCTGGTGGTATTTCAAACAATCTGTAAGATTACAGAACTTATATTAGATCATACAATTTATCGAATTACTAACCTCTCTACTATGTAATTAGTAGTGAAATATTAATACGCGTCTTGGATCGGAAACAACTGGACCAAACAATGTCAAACTATAAAGGGATAATCGGGAAATCTATTTGCCTGAATAAACCTAAGATGATATAAATTAGTATAAAAGGGTTGGTTTGAACGCATTCAAAATTTCCCTTTGACACCCTCATAATCATTAGAAATCAGATTAGGTCAGAATTGATTAGATTAAAACGGACAATAGTACATACGAATCACGAGTAGCAGAGCCTTAGCTGTTTCCACACCGTCATAGCAACCATAAGTTCCCTCGGTCAAACTGGACAACTGACGAACGATGATTACCGATGAACTGACCGTCGCACGGAGCACATACTTCTGCTGATTGGTCGTGATTATTTTGTATCCATTGGAAATCAGAATGGTTTCATTGTTGAAAGAACCCAAAGGAATGAAAGACCAGAGAACTGCGTCTGTCCCATAACTGGAAGCACACTCCAACGTAATGTCGCTTGATCCAGCAACAGCTGCAGTATTAGTGGGCCTCCTGGTTAGAGTACCTGGACATAACAGAACACAACATCCATCCCGTTAGCCATTATGAAGTGTGTAGACGTTACATAAATTACCAAATAAACATACATACACAATTACACATATTCAAATTCATACGGTACATGAAAAGATTCACATAATATTATGTACAATGTACAAGCATACATACCGACCTTTACAGCTAGACTATCACGACAGTGACCTGATACAATTTTACGATAGAAAACCTTTTGGAGAGGCACTACCACATACACATATTCTCCCCACACACCACTTTGCTCGTGAGAGGCGTATCTATCTTGCGCTAGATGTGCGCATATCATGCTAGAGAATAATTTGTCTTGTGGTGCGTATCATCTGTATTGTTGTTATTGCTGGAATAGCATTGTGAATGCTTGCGATGCTATTGTGGGTCTACCCACGTCAGAAGTTTGCATGGCCAAACTTGACAGCTTTTTGAGACACTGAAAGAATCGAGTGAAAGGTATGGATACTCATACAAGCTCGATGCAAGGTGCAAGGGGTAGAGATGTTTGAAAGAATACGCAGCCTATCTCGATCACGAAGGACATGTGCGTTGCAATTTATCTAAAATATAACCTAGAGTCCTACGCTATGGACATATTACTAAATCTCCTAACATGAGCATTATTATCTGTATCAACGCTGGTGAGGGCCAGAAGATATTTTGACTTTTTGCTGGTGACTGTGGAGTCAGACTGTTGGCGATCTTTCCTCTATTCATTCATTCATTCATTCAGAGAATTTATATAGCGCCCCTTCAAGAAACTACTCAGGAGCGCTCCCGGCCCAGCCACGACTAAAGAAAAAAGACTTGATCTTTCACTAATGATCAGGCCTGGCTCGGGAGCGCTTCTGAGTAGAGCCCCTTGAAGAGGCGCTATATAAATTCTATGATTGATTGATTGATTTGACTGATTGATCTACAGGTTTGTAGATCGCCAACAGTTTGACTCCAACAGTCACCAACAAAAAGTAAAAATATCTTCTGGCCTTCGAGCCAGAATACAGATAATAATGCTCATGTTACGATATTTAGTTATAACTTTCCTATGGGAAAGTCTGAGATGAAAACAAGCAGCTAATGTTATTAAACACCAGTAGACACAATTTAAACAAATGCAGTTAAGATGACGTGATGCTCGCTGTTTCTCAGAATATGCAACATTTTCACTATCATCTACAGTTCTGACTCCAAACACTGATTAAATTGTTCTGTTAGTTTCAGTACCATGATACCATGCAGTTTTACACGCAAGGAAGGACTATCAGGCTTTATGCAGTTCGCCATTTAAGCGAATCTAGAGATTAGTATTCATTCATTCATTCATTCCGGATATTTATATAGCGCCTCTTCAAGAAACATACTCAGAGGCGCTCCCAGCCCAGCCACGGCCAAACAGAAAGGACTTTAGTAGTTGGTAGAAAGCAGGCAATATTAGTCATTGTGGTCGCTGGCTGAGTTGTTACTCTCTGCGATTTTATAGGTTTGCGTGATATGTAAGTTACTGTAGTTGTTGTATTAGTATTTATTGTCGGTGGCTGAGATACAGAAAAAAATGTATAGTAGTTGCTGGTGCCTGAGTTGATCCTGTCAGTGGTCTTGTTACTCTTGTAGTTGTAATTGGTGGATTGGTATTAATTGTGGCTTAATTGTTGCGTTCATTGGTTTGGTTGGTGTAGTGAAAAGATTGGTGTTTGTAGTATTTGGCAGTTTATTGTATTGTATTGTATTGTATTTGAACACTCGTTATAGCGCCTCTACCAGATTTCCCATTCAGAGGCGCTCCCGACTACTGCGCGAACGCTGAATCGGAGTTTCACGCCGAAGCGCATGAGCAATTGCGAGTGAAGGACTTGCCCAGGGACCCTTATATAGGCTGCCTTTTCTTTCAGTTTAGTTGTTAGTGGCTGTGTAAGGTTTCACAGATGGTGTCGGAGCTTCGAGTTCTGTGAGTGTGGAGGGAGTTTTATGAGTTTATGTTGTAAGTGGCTTACCTGTAAGTGGCCTGGTCGTTGGCCTTGGAGTCGTTGATAATGGTGTAGTAGGGGGGGCTTCCGCAGCTAAAAGCAATAGAAATAAGATTGTCACAGCTCTGTTAAATTGTATTATATAGAACACTTGCCTTGTTATTTAATGGATATCAATATATCTACTCTGTTCTTGCGCTGAAGAAGAGATTGCAGGCATCTTTTGTACCTCGCACTTAAAGGCACTTAAAACCAAATATTATAATAAGGTAACTTTACCTAGTTCAGTTTTTAAACATTTCCGCGCTTCTTTATTTTTACACGGTTAGGCTTATATTTTGAACTTTAAATTTTCTTAATGTGATTGGTTTACTCCTTTTCTGAAACTAGTTATATCATTTTCTCTTTATTTACGTTTATGCCGTGTTCGTAATCGTAATCGTAAACTCGATATTTCTACAGCGCCCACAAAAGCGTCAACCAGCTTATTCACAGGCGCTTAACCAAAACAGAATCGATAGGCAGGGGGTCAAAATCCAGAGAGTCAGGCAGGCAGACAGTCAGACGGCTAATGGTGGATGCTTAGAGTTGAAATGGCGAGGAAGGTGAGGGGATCGGGATAGGATTTGTGAAAAAGCAGTGTTTTCAGTTTTGAGTGGAAGACCCGTGGAGCGATTAGCAAGAGGTGAGGTTTTGGTGAGTTCAGGATGGATCGGATATTTGTTGTAGCACAGGCGGGAGTTTGTTCCAAAGAGGCGGGACAGCTATGGCTATGGAACGATTTGCAAATTTAAGCGATGAGGTGACGGAAGGGCGGAGCAGTGTGAGGGTGGAAGATGAACGGGTTGAACGAAGAGCGGACCGACAACTGACGAAGATACGAGGGCTGAGAGGATTGAAGTGTGTTGTAGGTGAGGATAGGACTTTATATTCTATTCGTTCAGGAATTTTGAGCCAGTGGAGTGATTTCAAGACAGGTGTGATGTGGTGGTGTTTGGAAGTTTTGGTGACAGCACGGGCGAGGGCATTCTGAATGGCTTGAAGGCGATTAATTTGAGTGGTATCTATGTTGAGAAAGAGAGTCTTGCAGTAATCTAATTTGGCTTGAACTATTGATGTGGCGATTGTTGATGAGGTTTTGAAGTCAAGCATAGGGCGGATTCTACGCAGGTCACGGATGCATGAAGCAAGAACGGGAAAGATGGGTGATGTGATCGGAAAAGCTAAGATTCTGTTCTCTGGGTGTGGATTGCGTCAATATATTTAAATCTCTCAAATGCCAATTTGAGTTGCTCTTCATAGCTTACCCGTAATGTTTACAGTGAACTTTGGTTCGTTCTTTGAAAGATAGGTTGTCCTGCTATCTAGTGGTGCAGTAAACGCTGCACGACAATCGTAGGTCGAAGTGGAGCTGTTATTAGCGATCATGGTTGTTGTAGATCTATACAGATATGGACTGAGGAGCGTCTTCGTCGGTGGAGCCGTGTAAGCCCGACCATCAGCTCACAGCTGACAGTTGCATTCATCAGAGAGACAGGGTGATCCGAATAAATGATCGTGCATGTTATGATTGTGGATTTGGACGCAGACTGAGTGTAGGAACAGTCCGGACCTGAACCTACAAAAACAGGCAGAGTCAATGAATAGAAATGCTCGCTCTCTCTCTCTTTCTCTGTCTCTCTTTCTCTCTCTCTTTCTCTCTCTCTCTCTCTCTCTGTCTCTCTGTCTCTCTCTGTCTCTCTCTCTCTCTCTCTCTCTCTCTCTCTCACTCTCTCTCACACACACACACACACCAACATATGTATGTGTGTGTGTTCGTTTGCGTGGGCGTGCGTGTGCGGTCATGCGTTCATGTAAAGTATTTTAAAACTTTTACCTTATTAAATATCCAGCTAATCAACATAGTCTTAATTACTCAGCTTACAATATTTTTAGACTATTTTCTTTTGTGGTTCGTAGTATCGATCAACGTGCACACTGCATATCCTGAGCCACGGATTTCGCAAAGGTTTTATTTGTAATGTTAGTATTACAATTATTATACTCCTTTGCAGAACAGTTTCTCTTCAGATTAGGGCGTCCATCAGTCACGGATTCCCCCTCGCAGTCCCGGAATCGGCCTTGTGAGTCCTGTGTCCCAGATTGATCCCAAATTGTCCCGGTATTTGGGGTATATAGACTATGCGATGTTTTTCTAAATGTTGTCTTCGCACACTTGCATCCTTTAAAGCACAGCCTTCAGACACGATCTGCAGTTCAGTAGAAATTACTCTGAACATCTAATTGAAAGTGTTTTAAATTTAATATAAGAATAATCTGCATTGTTATCAGTCTCACACTAAATTTCAATGCATTCTCAACCTATTCAGAGTTGAAGCGGGTTTAAATTTCGTCTACTTACGTATAACAACCAGCTTGAGCGCAGTCTTGTTGCCGTCTGCAAAGTACACATAGTATAATCCAGCAGTAGATATTGTACCACCTGTTCGATCTATAGTAGCGTTGCGTACAATTAAACCGGATTGGTTAACTGCGTAGAGCTGTCTTAAAGTTGAGGAAACACTGTCTGTAAAACTGGTGATCTGATACTCCTTTGCGACGTTTGAAGTTGGTCTAACCGCCCACCCCTCGCCTTGAGGTCCAAGTCCACAGCTTAGAATCGCATTCTGTGTTCCCTCGTAAACGACGGTGTTTATGGGAGACGTCAGACATTGTCCGTATGCAACTGCATGAAAGAAAACAGTTATGCTTAAAAGATGCAGAGCCTACGACAGACAATCTAAATTCCCGCCTCTTAAAACTAACTAGCGAACAATCAGACAATATAAAACGGTTTTCTGAGAATTCAATGAGAGATGCCACACAGTGCTTCACCCGAGAAAAATTATGATGATTATGATTATGATTATGATTATGATTATGATGATGATTATGATTATGATTATGATTATGATTATGATTATGATTATGATTATGATTATGATTATGATTATGATTATGATTAGGATTATGGACGAGGATTATGATTATGATTATGATGATGAGGATGATTATGATTATGATTATGATTATGATTATTGATTATGATTATGATTATGATTATGATTATGATTATGATTATGATTAGGATTATGATTATGATTATGATTATGATTAGGATTATGATTATGATTATGATTATGATTATGATTATGATTATGATTATGATTATATTATGATTATGATTATGATTATGATGATGATGATGATGATTATGATTATGATTATGATTATGATGATGATTATGATGATGATGAGGATGATGATGATGATGATGATGATGATGATGATGATGATGATGATGATGATGATGATGATGATGATGATGATGATGATGATGATGATGATGATGATGATGATGATGATGATGAGGATGAGGGATGAAGTCCCTTAAGCCTTTTTTATAAGTATAAGGATGCTTGATGTTTCTGAGTTAATCAATGATCCAAATCTTAAATGATAATTGTGATCATGATTTGGTTGTAATTTCTTGATGAGTCTGTTACATTTACTGTACATACGGAAAATTGATGATGATGATCTTAGGCAAAGAATGATGATCATAATTGATGATGACGTGTCTTTGATTCGGTCTAAATAATTATGTGATGATAGCCTTCAGATGATGGATGATGATGATGATGATAATGATGATGATGATGATGTGTTGATGATGATGATGATGATGATGATGATATTGATGACGATGATGATGATGATGACATATTGATGACATGATGATCACTTGTTTGGTTTTCGTTACAGCTAGTTAAACTAAGTAATCTCAGACAATTACGGCAGCTTCAATTAAAAAAACACGACGGGTTAGCAGCCCTGTTGTGTATAATATTATTAGCAGACTAGTCATCATCAGTTAGGCCGATAATTTTTAAGTGTCTTTGGTGTTTACAATCGTTTAAATTTACGTACCTTTTCCGAATGAAATTATCATCAAAACAGTTGCTACTATTGATAATAAATGTCTGTGTCGGTCGGCCATAATAAGCAGCGTTGCTTATGTTGTGATCAGTTTCCTCGTCGAAATATCTTTCACTCTATAAACGAAGAACGGAATTTGTCGACAGACTACAGCAAAGTCTATTGTCAGGAACTTCCCGACCAAATACGCAGTTGTTGAAGAGGAAAAGCAATTGACCAAAACAACTTAAGCACACAGCTATAGGCTACTACAGGAGTCTTTCTTTTGCATAGTCAGCCGCTCCTGCAAACGATCAAGACGCTATCAATTGGATTCGATTAACTAACACATTACACGAAACACTTTTCCTTTGTCAGCTCTGTTCTTCCACCTATCGTCATTGCTGCTTCTGCCTTCTCTTTCTCTATCGTTTTATAGTTACTAAATTGCACCAGAGTATCTTCAGTAGAGCCGGACCATCGTCAAGGTCACACTGACGCATGAAGTGAACCTTTCACTAAACTGAATTTTTACCAAGTCAGTAGCTCACGCTGCTCTAGTGATAGTTAGGCCTATACGAATACAATGGTTTACTGCTTGCAAGGCATAGGCCAGCCAGTCATAGCTCTGCATTGAATTTGATAGTCAGTATTAGTCACAGGTAAGTTATTGCTGAGCTATTTATATTGTATGCTTGCATGTCTGCAAGGGAATTGTGTATAAATTATTAACGTATGACGCTGGTTGGCTTTTTATGAGTGGAATTCTAACGGGCGCAAGCAACGTCTTGTTCTGTAGGGCGTCTAACAACGTCTATATGCCTTGGATTTACTGCGACAGTTGAAGTGTACGCCCATTAGCTCTGCGTAAAGAAAGACGGTTATAGAACCACCCTGCATTTATCTCTTGACAGACAAACGACCCTCGGGTTGTCTCCGTTCACGCTCCACTACCCGACGTCAATTAAAGCTATAAGGACGAAATTACAAGGTGTGTCCACCGAATGAGCCTAATAGTGTCTATTCAAATCGCCAAGAGGCCGTCTTCTCTCATTCTTATTGCGGAGGCTCTTGTCAGAGGCCTACAGTCAGCCATAGATCTCGAGTCCATTAAATCACTCAGAGCGGAATAGAAATAAATGTTCGTACACGCAGGGCAGAAGGGCAATTTATATGATATTATATCTAGGTACCAATATTGAAGGCAATGTGCATGTATCGGCCTACATGTCGGACTACGTCACTGCATTTATTTGACAACAACAAAATATGCATGTGCATATATGTACATGTATATATACGAGTCTATGTACACAATGTACACACTATTATATCTACACATTATTCGAAAAAAAATATCGAATTCCACATTTTGCATCAAAGCATTTGTAGCGACGATGGTGTAGGGCCTAATCTTTCGTCATTTAATTTCCAGCGAAATCAGTTCGTTTTGTTTTTATTAACCTGTGAGAATTCATGTAGGAAAACAGCTTATAAACTCTCTATACAGGGGTAAGTGCGGGATGTCCTCCATTGGCTCCCCTATCCGCAGCGCATTGCCTACCGGGTCTCTGCATTGGTCCGGCGCTGCACTGAAGGCCTGGCTCCTCCATATCTGCGGGAACTCTGCTGCCCTACTGTGACTGCTCCGCGTCGTGGCTCGTTATGCTCAGCGGTGCAAGCAGAGTTCCTTGTCTCCCGTGCTCGGACTGTTATCCGACAGCGCCGCGCCTTCTTTGTGGCTGGCCCAGTGACCTGGAATGGGCTTCCGGTGACACTGCGTCTGACCTCAATAGGACACTCTGCTCAGTTCTTCTCTGGCCTTAAGACTATCCTGTTTGACCGAGGTTGGGCTGGGAGCGGTCCTGAGTAGACTGTCTTGAAGGGACGCTATATAAAACTACTGTAATAATGATAATAATAATAATACAAGCGGATTAAAATGTTGTAGGTAGTTCATACTTAGTAAACACAAGTCGAGAACGGTCTACGCCTATGGGCGTTGGCTTTAACTCGAGCTGTAGCCCGAAATGTTTCGCTGTAAAACACTTTTTCAATAGGCGAAAACGAAGCCACAAGCCGTCATTGTATTCAGCGCCTTTGTGATTGACTCAAAATGCGCTGTAACAAGTGTTACCATACAAGAAGCCTTTCATTAGCCTGTCATGATTGATGACTATCCAGTCAATGCTACCTCGGGCTGAATACATGATTTATGCTTGACCAGAATTTATGGCTCTCACCGACTGCTGAATATATGCAGTAGTACATATGGATGACGTTTTTAGGATCATGGCATTTTATTATGGACCTAATACATTTATTTCCACAGAGAGTGCACACTCATTGGCCTTGCTGCGCCATCGGTTGGTGCCTTATGCGTTAGACACAGGCTCTACAGATAGTACAGAAGGTACTAATTGATAATAGAAATTGTAATGGTAATAATAATAATCTATATTATAAGTTTAAGTCTGTTTACGTTTTCCTTCCGTTTGTTTGTTTGTTTGTATGTTTGTCCGTTGTCTAAAGGCTCCGAAACGGAACGCTTTAGCGATTTACAAAATTTTACAAAACATTATTACGCCACGTCTAGGTCATCGCGACTATTTTCAGCTCGCAATTTTATTTAAACGCCGATATATGGACATTTTAAATGTCCAACTATTTCGACGAGGCTATCTTATATTAGGGGCCGTCCATAAAGTACGTTACGCTATTTTTGACCATTTTACCCCCTCCCCCTGTCACAAACTGTCACAAAACTCGGACCCCCCTAAAGTACGTACATGTATATATACGAGTCTATGTAGGCCTACACAATGTACACACTATTATATCTACACATTATTCGAAAAAATTATCGAATTCCACATTTTGCATCAAAGCATTTGTAGCGGCGATGTTGTAATCTTTCGTCATTTAATTTCCAGCGAAATCAGTTCGTTTTGTTTTTATTAACCTGTGAGAATTCATGTAGGAAAACAGCTTATAAACTCTCTGTACAGCGGTAAGTGCGGGATGTCCTCCATTGGTTCCCCTATCCGCAGCGCATTGCCCACCGGGTCTCTGCATTGGGCCGGCGCTGCACTGAAGGCCTGGCTCCTCCATATCTGCGGGAACTCTGCTGCCCTACTGTGACTGATCTGCGTCGTGGCTCGTTATGCTCAGCGGTGCAAGCAGAGTTCCTTTTCTCCAGTGCTCGGACTGCTATCCGACAGCGCCGCGCCTTCTCTGTGGCTGGTCCAGTGACCTGGAATGGGCTTCCGGCGGCACTGCGTCTGACCTCAATAGGACACTCTGCTCAGTTCTTCTCTGGCCTTAAGACTATCCTGTTTGACCGAGGTTGGGCTGGGAGCGCTCCTGAGTAGACTGTCTTGAAGGGACGCTATATAAAACTACTGTAATAATGATAATAATAATAATACAAGCGGTTTAAAATGTTGTAGGTAGTTCATACTTAGTAAACACAAGTCGAGAACTGTCTACGGCTCTACGCCTATGGGCGTTGGCTTTAACTCGAGCTGTAGCCCGAAATGTTTCGTTGTAAAAACCTTTTCAATAGGCGAAAACGAAGCCATGAGCCGTCATTGTATTCAGCGCCTTTGTGATTGACTCAAAATGCGCTGTAACAAGTGTTACCATACAAGAAGCCTTTCATTAGCCTGTCATGATTGATGACTATCCAGTCAATGCTACCTCGGGCTGAATACATGATTTATGCTTGACCAGAATTTATGGCTCTCACCGACTGCTGAATATATGCAGTAGTACATATGGATGACGTTTTTAGGATCATGGCATTTTATTATGGACCTAATACATTTATTTCCACAGAGAGTGCACACTCATTGGCCTTGCTGCGCCATCGGTTGGTGCCTTATGCGTTAGACACAGGCTCTACAGATAGTACAGAAGGTACTAATTGATAATAGAAATTGTAATGGTAATAATAATAATCTATATTATAAGTTTAAGTCTGTTTACGTTTTCCTTCCGTTTGTTTGTTTGTTTGTATGTTTGTCCGTTGTCTAAAGGCTCCGAAACGGAACGCTTTAGCGATTTACAAAATTTTACAAAACATTATTACGCCACGTCTAGGTCATCGCGACTATTTTCAGCTCGCAATTTTATTTAAACGCCGATATATGGACATTTTAAATGTCCAACTATTTCGACGAGGCTATCTTATATTAGGGGCCGTCCATAAAGTACGTTACGCTATTTTTGACCATTTTACCCCCCTCCCCTGTCACAAACTGTCACAAAACTCGACCCCCCTAAAGTACGTACATGTATATATACGAGTCTATGTAGGCCTACACAATGTACACACTATTATATCTACACATTATTCGAAAAAATTATCGAATTCCACATTTTGCATCAAAGCATTTGTAGCGGCGATGTTGTAATCTTTCGTCATTTAATTTCCAGCGAAATCAGTTCGTTTTGTTTTTATTAACCTGTGAGAATTCATGTAGGAAAACAGCTTATAAACTCTCTGTACAGCGGTAAGTGCGGGATGTCCTCCATTGGTTCCCCTATCCGCAGCGCATTGCCCACCGGGTCTCTGCATTGGGCCGGCGCTGCACTGAAGGCCTGGCTCCTCCATATCTGCGGGAACTCTGCTGCCCTACTGTGACTGATCTGCGTCGTGGCTCGTTATGCTCAGCGGTGCAAGCAGAGTTCCTTTTCTCCAGTGCTCGGACTGCTATCCGACAGCGCCGCGCCTTCTCTGTGGCTGGTCCAGTGACCTGGAATGGGCTTCCGGCGGCACTGCGTCTGACCTCAATAGGACACTCTGCTCAGTTCTTCTCTGGCCTTAAGACTATCCTGTTTGACCGAGGTTGGGCTGGGAGCGCTCCTGAGTAGACTGTCTTGAAGGGACGCTATATAAAACTACTGTAATAATGATAATAATAATAATACAAGCGGTTTAAAATGTTGTAGGTAGTTCATACTTAGTAAACACAAGTCGAGAACTGTCTACGGCTCTACGCCTATGGGCGTTGGCTTTAACTCGAGCTGTAGCCCGAAATGTTTCGTTGTAAAAACCTTTTCAATAGGCGAAAACGAAGCCATGAGCCGTCATTGTATTCAGCGCCTTTGTGATTGACTCAAAATGCGCTGTAACAAGTGTTACCATACAAGAAGCCTTTCATTAGCCTGTCATGATTGATGACTATCCAGTCAATGCTACCTCGGGCTGAATACATGATTTATGCTTGACCAGAATTTATGGCTCACACCGACTCAATACATGCAGTAGTACATAATATTATGGATGACGTTTTTAGGATCATGGCATTTTATTATGGACCTAATACATTTATTTCCACAGAGAGTGCACACTCATTGGCCTTGCTGCGCCATCGGTTGGTGCCTTATGCGTTAGACACAGGCTCTACAGATAGTACAGAAGGTACTAATTGATAATAGAAATTGTAATGGTAATAATAATAATCTATATTATAAGTTTAAGTCTGTTTACGTTTTCCTTCCGTTTGTTTGTTTGTTTGTATGTTTGTCCGTTGTCTAAAGGCTCCGAAACGGAACGCTTTAGCGATTTACAAAATTTTACAAAACATTATTACGCCACGTCTAGGTCATCGCGATTTTATTTAAACGCCGATATATGGACATTTTAAATGTCCAACTATTTCGACGAGGCTATCTTATATTACCGGCCATAGCATGGCCGGTAATATAATAATCTTAAATTACGTCACGCAGGCTATTTTATGCAATCTTACGTCACGCGGGCTAGACACAGAACTTCGTCTATTATTTAGCAAATAATACGCCTATTATAATTTAGAGATAACCCGTGTAGTACGGAGAACAAATAATACGCCTATTTAAGGTAGAGATAACCCGTGTAGTACGGGGAACAAATAATATTGCCTATAATAAGGTAGAGATAACCCGTGCAGTACATGGGCAAAGCAACTATGTTCACCTCTAAATGTCGTTTCCATTCAGATATATGGACATTTTTTAAATATTTGAAGCCCATCAGCAAATATAGTAAGTAAGTAGCCTTTATTTGCAGCCGTTAAAAATTACGCCTTGGCAAAACCCGGGTGAACGCCGGGTAAAAAATGCTAGTAATAATTATAATTATAATAATAATTATAATAATAATAATAATAATAATAATAATAATAATAATAATAATAATAATAATAATAATAATAATAATAATAATAATAATAATAATTAATAATAATAATAATAATTATGGTAATAATAATAATATTTATAATAATAATAATAATAATAATAATAATAATAATAATAATAATAATAATAATAATAATACGAATAATAATAATAATAATAATAATAATAATAATAATAATAATAATAATAATAATAATAATAATAATAATAATAATAATAATGATAATAATAGTAATAATAATAATAATAATAATAATAATAATAATAATAATAATAATAATAATAATAATAATAATAATAATTTGCTACATGTTTTCGCTACCTCAAAACTTGTCTTTATTCTCGAGGACTTTTGCCATGGGGGTGTGCACTGTGAAAGGCGCTTTATAAATTTTTAAATACAATACATGTACAAATATAATGACTAATGACTTTAAAGAGGCTCCATAATAATAATAATAATAATAATAATAATAATAATAATAATAATAATAATAATAATAATAATAATAATAATAATAATAATAATAATAATAATAATAATAATAATTACAATACTAGTAATAATTGCTATAAACGTTTAATTGATATAGGCGTAGAATAGAGATTGGTTATAGAGTAAGTCGAATCAAGTAGGCCTAAGTGAGCTTTTTGCTGTCTGTAACGGAGCCAACCCAAAGGCTCAGGCAGAAGTAGGCCTAGGGACTGACAGCAACACTAGTTAGCAGACAAAGCCTGTTCTAGCATAATTATGCGTATTCTTTGCCTGAAGAGTAAATACAAATAATATATTGTCTTGTGCGTCATGTTGTAACAATTAATAGAATTTTCATTTAAGTAAAGACACTCCTGCATCAAGATGTGCGTCAATATTGGTTGATTATGATACACTTCAGCAAATCTCTTCATTGCCCTTTTCTAAGAACCCGATAGGAGACAAAGTCTTCAAAATGGAACTAGGAGAAGGTGCTTAACGAATATTGAAAAATATTTATGATAACTATTAGAAGGTCTTGTGACCCGTAGCTTACATTTCGGACTCTAGCAGTTACGCACAAAAGAAATGATTGACAGTTTAATTCGCGCTCACTACAAAGCAAACGCCCTCCGTCATTCTATAGTTTGAGCTAGAAAGAAGCCGAACTCTGAACAGTTACAATTTGTGGACGTCAGACACATTGAAATGAATAGTTGAAGCTATGTACGTCATTACTTTTGTGTGATCTCTAGGGAGAAAGGGAGATTCTTTGGATTCAGCGTTATTGGAAACACTGACACAGTGATACAACAGGGCCTTATTCTGACGAGACTCGATTACTTCAATTTCATACTCCATAGTCTCTCTAAATAATTGCATCCTCTAACCAGAGTAATGCACCGCGCTGCAAGACTGTGTCTTGAACTTTCATACCGAAACCGCATCACGCGTGCTCTTCGTTCTCAGCACAGGCCTTCTGTCTATAATTCCATACGAGCGCATTCGCTTTAAGATCAGTGCGACCACTGCTTGGGATTTTTCCCAAGATCTTGGGATTTTGGGGTCCGACTTCGGATCTGGGGATTTTGCCTGGCAATCTTGGGATTTTTTATAAGGTCTACAGACTAGTTTTACCGTTTACTAGTTTTAACAGTGGCAGCGAATCAGATTAGAAAAACTCGCTTAGTCTGAAAGACATTTATTATTATTGTAACTTGTAAACATTGTTAAATCAATGCTATGCTGCGATTTTTCTTTGCCAGTTCTTAGCTAGGCATTTTTGTGAATAATTGTGAGTGTTAAAAATTAAAACGCATTTCATATTTCATCACAACTTTTTCCCTGTCGGTAACTTGGGATGTGTTGGTACACTTTTGGCCAATCTTGGGATTTTTCTGGCAAGAGCTTGGGATTTAAGAAAATGGAGAGTGGTCGCACTGTTCAAGATGCCTATTAAAATGTTTACATAGCAAGTGCCTGGAACAGTTTTCCTGCACCTATTCAGGATATCAAAGCCTTTATGCTTAAAAGCAGTTAAAACTGTATTACTGTAGAACTCTTAGCATTTGCCCTGACAGTGTGTGTGTGTGTGTGTTCGTGCACGCCCGTGTGTAAAGTACCTTAGAAGTAGCTTGCTACTGGCGATGCCATAGAAATTGCTGGAAAGATGTGTTGTTCCTGGTACACGCCCTGCCTTCTGCTGGCCTTCACTTCCAGTTGCTGGGCTTTACGGAGATCGGCTCTTAACGTTACGATGTCCATTTTTCCAACCCAAGGATATTATATATATATAAATATATATATATATATATATAATATCAGGCGTACGCACTAACGCAAATGCGTACAGCGCTGAAAGGCTAAGAAGTGAAAAAATTGCAAATGAAAAAAGTGAAATCTCTATTGTTGGTATTGGAGCCCAAATACCTAGCCACGCCGCTCAATATAATGTCAAGAATGATTTTACCCACCATATAGGTCTGTACTTGGCTGAGTAACTGTAATATGTAACTGTTCTTATGCATATTTGTGGCAATGATTTAAAAAAATTAATCCCGGATGTTGAAGAATTAAAAAAACTAAAAAATTAATATTCTTAATATTCGTTGGCCAGTTTTAATATTCGTCAATATTAGTCAATTTCTAAAAATCTTAATATTCGTAATATTCGCATACTCGTTCTATGCCTCACTCCCTTCCAGGTGCATTAAATCACTTACTCAACATCATCACTCAGATTTCAGCCTGGATGACCGCTAACCTGCTATATCTTAACCGTTCAAAAACAGAATTCCTCATTATTGGCCTCCGCGAGCAATTAAACAAACTAGCCTATCCTTCGACCTTTGTCCAACAGATCTCACTTCTCCCCGTACCTTAGGCTACTGTTCTCTAGTAGGCCTATGAGAATTGTAGAAAAAAGACTGGGGGGTCAGTCATTGATCCACTTGGAGTTGGGGTGTGCAATGAAGACTTAATAATGGGGTATTAAGAAAGACTAAGGGTTTTGTGGGCGCTGAGAAATTTTCGAAGATTGCATTTAGTGAATTAGTTGTAGTAGGCTAAGAAAACTATACTAACTTACTAAGCATAGTAGTGCAAACAACGTCAGTAACGTCATTATTTACAACAGGTCGTTTCCGATAATTTTTCAAAAAGGCCTATGAAAATCTATCGACTTAGATTATTTTCTAAGTCGACTTAGAAAATAATTAGAAAATAGTCTATCGACTTAGAAAATAATTAGAAAATAGTCTATCGACTTAGAAAATAATTAGAAAATAGTATATCGACTTACAAAAAAAATTAGAAAATAGTCTATCGACTTACAAAATAATTAGAAAATATGACTTAGAAAATAATTAGAAAATATGACTTAGAAAATAATTAGAAAATAAGACTTAGAAAATAATTAGAAAATATGACTTAGAAAAATAATTAGAAAATATGACTTAGAAAATAATTAGAAAATATGACTTAGAAAAATAATTAGAAAATATGACTTAGAAAATAATTAGAAAATATGACTTAGAAAATAATTAGAAAATATGACTTAGAAAATAATTAGAACATATGACTTAGAAAATAATTAGAAAATATGACTTAGAAAATAATTAGAAAATATGACTTAGAAAATAATTAGAAAATATGACTTAGAAAATAATTAGAAAACATGACTTAGAAAATAATTAGAAAATATGACTTAGAAAATAATTAGAAAACATGACTTAGAAAATAATTAGAAAATATGACTTAGAAAATAATTAGAAAATATGACTTAGAAAATAATTAGAAAATATGACTTAGAAAACAATTAGAAAATATGACTTTGAAAATAATTAGAAAATATGACTTAGAAAATAATTAGAAAATATGACTTAGAAAAATAATTAAGAAAATATGACTTAGAAAATAATTAGAAAATATGACTTAGAAAATAATTAGAAAATATGACTTAGAAAATAATTAGAAAATATGACTTAGAAAATAATTAGAAAATATGACTTAGAAAATAATTAGAAAATATGACTTCGAAAATAATTAGAAAATATGACTTAGAAAATAATTAGAAAATATTACTTAGAAAATAATTAGAAAATATGACTTAGAAAATAATTAGAAAATATGACTTAGAAAATAATTAGAAAATATGACTTAGAAAATAATTAGAAAATATGACTTAGAAAATAATTAGAAAATATGACTTAGAAAATAATTAGAAAAGCATGACTTAGAAAATAATTAGAAAATATGACTTAGAAAATAATTAGAAAATATGACGACTTAGAAAATAATTAGAAAATATGACTTAGAAAATAATTAGAAAATATGACTTAGAAAATAATTAGAATATATGACTTAGAAAATAATTAGAAAAATATGACTTAGAAAATAATTAGAAAATATGACGTAGAAAATAATTAGAAACTATGACTTAGAAAATAATTAGAAAATATGACTTAGAAAATAATTAGAAAATATGACTTAGAAAATAATTAGAAAATATGACTTAGAAAATAATTAGAAAATATGACTTAGAAAATAATTAGAAAATATGACTTAGAAAATAATTAGAAAATATGACTTAGAAAATAATTAGAAAATATGACTTAGAAAATAATTAGAAAATATGACTTAGAAAATAATTAGAAAATATGACTTAGAAAATAATTAGAAAATATGACTTAGAAAATAATTAGAAAAATATGACTTAGAAAATAATTAGAAAATATGATTTAGAAAATAATTAGAAAATAAGTCTATAGACTTAGAAAATAAGTCTATCGACTTAGAAAATTAGTCTATCGACTTAGAAAATAAGTCTATCGACTTAGAAAATAAGTCTATCGACTTAGAAAATAATCTATCGACTTAGAAAATAATCTATCGACTTAGAAAATAATCTATCGACTTAGAAAATAATCTATCGACTTAAAAAATAATCTATTGATATTATATGGTATAATGACATTATTTACTATTATAAAATATGATACTATCATATAATAATGAGTATAATCTACTGTTGAAATGATATGTGTACAAATATTATATTTGTACACCTAAATGGCTTCTCTCGAGTGCTATCTGTCAAATTTCAAGATATCAAATTTCAAAATGTTGTGTTCCTTGAACATTTAGTAAAACTACATCGTTAGGCCCTACCTCATGGCTTCACGATTCGGTAGTTGAATCCTTCTCGTTTGGATTGTGTACCATTTATAAACTATTTATGCTAATTATGTCTGGTCAGCAATATGTTTACCTTAAGGCTTATAGCGCTCTTAGAAATTGAACGTATTTTCTAGTTTTTATATTAAATTCAATAAGTGTCTGGTTTGCTAGTATTGTCTGCAGTCAAACGCGACTCAAACTACATCTTAGCAACGAGTGACATCTGGTTCCAACAAGCATTGAAATGATGAAGCAATTTTGTTCCGATGACTGCTTAAAATTACAGTGTGGAAATTCAAAAAAGTTTTAAGTGAGGAGGGGCACCTCCCCCTCCCCAAACCCGTCCATCTGCTCGCCTATGAAGCATTTCAGCTTGTCATCAGATCCTTCCGCCCGTTCATCGATTGGTCGACTGTCAACAAAAGAGAAAATTCGATTATCGAAATTTGAAGCATAATTTTGCTGTTGAATTCTTTAACTTTTAATTCACTGATAAAGCAACATTATGCATTATAAGACCTGAAGGCCTGTGCACAGACAGAGGCATACTAAAATTACAATAGGTGCTTCTTCAAAGCAGCAGAGTGCATAGGCTATATATCTACTACACGGTGTCCACGATAAAGTAGACCCCTAGACTTTGTTAAATATCTTGGTCAATTGTACTACTATAGGTACTAAATTTGGTGCACATGAACTTCAGTCTATTCTATCTAAATCCTGCAAATTTTATTACAATTGATGCAACGGTTACGATGATATACCCTTATGAAATTGGGTGGTTCAGGAACCAAGTTACCAACACGTAAAACGCATAGAATTACGTCATTTTTCTGGCTACCGCAGGGATAGGCTGTTGTTTATAAGCGTCATTTTCGGAAACAATTAGACTACGAGACCTGTTTTACGTAACAGTAACAGTAACAGTAGTTGGTTGTAAAGAAATGGTTTTCAGTGCAGAGGACAAGATTTTAATCAAGGAGTTGAGAGAGACGAAGGGGGTATGGCGTAGGAGACTCATTACAGAATTTCCAATGAAAAATTGGTTCCTAGCTGGTGTCAGCAAGCTGTTAAAAAGATTGCCACAACCGGATCAGTTGCAAGGAAACCACGAGACGCAAACAAAACCATGGACGCAAACAAATATCAATGCTGTCGGAGAACTGGTGCTGAGTCAGGATGATCAGCCGCGCACGCGTCTGTCGATGCGTTTTACGTGTTGGTAACTTGGTTCCTGAACCACCCAATTTCATAAGGGTATATCCTCGTAACCGTTGCATCAATTGTAATAAAATTTGCAGGGTTTAGATAGAATAGACTGAAGTTCATGTGCACCAAATTTAGTACCTATAGTAGTACAATTGATCAAGATATTTAACAAAGTCTAGGGGTCTACTTTATCGTGGACACAGTGTATAGCCAAGCGTTCAACAATTTCGTCCAGTTGTAGTGATAGAGTAGTGCCTCGTTCACAGGCTAATACTGTTAGAGGTGCAAACCATTCATCAACCATAGTTGATCTCAGTCGATTTTTCACACTGCGGATGCGAGTTATCACTCGCTCAGCTGAGCAGCTAGTCACCACAAGGGAGACCAAGATTTTGTACAAGCTGGTGAGACTCTCACCAGCTTGTACAAAATCAAACCACTCTCACTGTGAGAGTGGTCTGAAAGTTGCCACGTCACACGTAGCCTAATGGCTTAACATGACTGCTTTCAATCGAATGTCCTGTCGACAAATATGTCTTTTGCTCGTCATCAGCATCATTACTTGTGCCTGCATCATCTAGGATTCTAGGTGAATCAGTTCCAGTTTTCCATCGTCTGCTGTAGGATATGCAAGTATACAATCACCTAGAAAGTCTAATCGCTTGAGTAGTCCGTGAAATTTTTTTTAATACTAAAAATTTCCCCTCCCCTGAAAAGGCTATGAATATTTCTGCTTCATTCCCCCCATGGGATGGACGTCCCTGCCCCAAACCCTCCCCTGCTCGGCGCTGCAGGCCACAGCGATCGTCCTTCGGACGCCCGTTCATCGTATCCCTCCACTGACCTTCGTCCCCCGGGCCCCGGCCTACGTGTCGTCTCCGGGTTATTGTGCGTACACAGTTAAAATACTGGCGGCGCCGCTTATATATATATATATAATATATATATATATATATATATATATATATATATATATATCGAGGGGTTTAAGCCAGAAGGTCGTATCTACGATTTTTTGTAAAATGGACATTTTCACAGAAATTGAATCAACTGACTACAAAGCAGGTACTGCCAGAAGGCCGTAGCTATAAGGCTTCATTTAAGAGAGTTGGTTTGAAGATACAACCCAAATTATGGGTCACATTTATGCCATAAGGATGTAAAAATAGCAGTTTTCATGCCAGAAGGGTTGCATCTTGAAGAAGATACATCCATCTGGCAGTACGTGAAACCCATGCATTGCTTAGATACGTCTCTATGGCACAAATGAATTATTTTTAGGCAATTAAAATTAGCGTGAAAAAATGCTTATTTTACTTACTTTACTCTTCAAACAACTTAAACCACTTACTTACTTGCGTAGAAATTGGAGAGCGTAATATCATCTATGTTATTCTAAAGTTATTAGTTGTTTATACCATTTTGTAAGGGTGCGTTTTATGATTTTACACCAGAATATTGTATCTTCCAAAAAAAATTATTATCTTGGCCCATAATTATTAATAATTTGTGCTAGATTGTGCAGTATGACTCAGTGTTTCTTCAGATAGTTTTTGTTGGTGGTTATCTTGCAAATTACACAGAATTTATGATGTTTTCATCATAAAAAGTTTTCTCTTGCCAGAAGGTTGCATCTTGTCAAACTTTGACAAAATTCACCAAATTGTCACGTTATGTGTAAACAATACAATGCATACTTTAATGCATTTTGAAAAGGAGTCTTATTGCTCAGCATTTAGCTAGAAATAATTTTCATTGTTTAAATAAAAAATGCTGAAAAAATTGTTTAAAAAAAATACTGTAACAAAATTTCCGTTTTCTTCGTTTATCTCGAAATGTCAAAAAACCTAGTTACTCCCTTCTGGCTTAAACCCCTCGATATATATATATATATATTTCTATCTATATCTATTATGTATATCTATCTTTATCTGTCTGTCTGTCTGTCTGTCTGTCTGTCTATATATGTATGTGTGTGTGCATGTATGTGTGTGGATCCTACCATAAAAGTCAGAATATAAAAGAATCTACTATTGACGCCCGTTGGAATATAGTCTACTGCGCCTCAAGTGTAGCTGGCGCAAAAATTGCCTCACCTAAATAAACCTACGTAGATGAACGATGTTTGTTTGACTTGTGTGAGCATCAGAGAGATTCATTCTGTGGAGAGAAAGTCCTGACATTTGAATAGGTTGATAAGATTGAAAGATATGACAAACGTGCAAGCTTGTTATGCTTCAAACAACATAAGCAGATATAAGTACTTCAGTATTCCTTTAAAATAATATTTGCATTGCCTCGAACACAATTACAGCCTAGGTGTAGATAACTACAGTCCCGTCACTTCTCCGGTCGCCCGGTGTCGAACTTAAGGAAGAGCTGAAACTTAGCCTTCTGACTGATCTAAAAGGTATTAGAGAATCTTAACTGTTTCATAAGTTGTTTTCGACAGACCACTTTGAATTTTCAGTATAATCGGCTGACCTTTGATTTTGATTCTAAACCTACCTGACCGCTTAATTGCCTCGCTCGTTAAGATTTTAATTAAGCGCCTATTGCAATGAATAAAACACAACCAATAATTAACGATAAATCATAACCATAAATTAATAGGAATGAATGATCTCATTATGTTTTCAAACAGTCCCGATGTCATTTTCAAATTGTATTGCAGTTCTATGCCAACAATTGCAGGTAATGTAGCTATTAACTTTGCAAAGGTCCTGTTAGTGCAGTTTAAAAACTGAACTGTGTATTATACTCCTGCAGTAGATAACGGACAGCCTGTTGCATTTGTACTGGCGTTGAGTACAACTAGATCCGCTTGATTTTTGAGTTCCTTTAAAGTGGATACAATCACGCCCGACGTGACTGTATACACAGGGCTTGAATCATGTTAGCCACGCAATTAGCCAATGCATGTCACATGATTCTGTGGACGTGAAAGGAACCGATCGATAAACACTCCCGAATGCGGTGGATGATTGTTGACTATGTTCTCTAATGACGACGGAAACCCTAACCCTGACCCTAACCGACCCCTCACGCCGCTAAACCTGACCCTAACTGACCCTCACGACTCCGAACCTGACCCTAAACGACCCTCAAGATGTCCGCCATTTGAAAATCCCAAGGGAAGTTAGCAAGTTCACGTGACATGCTTTCGCCAATAGCGTGACGGGCGTGAATGTAGTTGCTTGGATTCCGCTCACGTCCGGGGCGTGAACGGATTCACTGCGTCAAAGTTTAATGAACAATACAGGTTAAATTGGTAATAATGTATAAGGTGTACAGGAGCTTGAAGTTGACCTAATCGAACACGCCGAACCACTAGCTCCAGTTATACAGTTCAGCATCGTATTCACTATTCAGTGTTCGTTCGAAAAGAACAATATTTCTTAAGATGCTACACATTGCTCATATTATGTACATAAAACACATTTCTTTTTATAGTGATATGTTCAGTATCTTCTCGAAACAGTCGTTCCTCCCTTCGGTCCTCGGCCCGTGGTTACTTGGTTGTCCCGTGGGTGCGTACTTCTACGGCCCAGTCTAGGAGTTTCGCTATTGTTGGTCCCAATAGCTGGAACCATTTACCTCAGTCCCTCATTAATGACCTTTTCTCTATTTCTTTAGACCAGTTCCGCAAGCGCCTGAAAACCTCTCTCTTTACCAGTGAAGACACTGGCCCGGTTCGGGAGCGCCCTCTGTTTTTGAGTGGCGCTATATAAATACTTGATTACAATTAAAAAAATTAAAATTATCCACTGTTCACTTGTAATCTTACAAACTTACAATCATCCAAAGATACACGAGTGCACTTGATAATACTCATCTGTGGCTAAATTGCTGTGTAGATACGATTACTCACTAAATTTCGCATTGCGTTTATTTGAGTTTTCAGTCACCTCTAGAAACTCCCTATACTAAGAATTATTAACCTAATAGCATTGAAGTAATGGACCTGGTACATTATGGCTTCATAAAATATTTTGTTTGCCTCCGAGTTCTTGCCTTTATAGCGACCTTTGTTACGAAATAACTATGAAAGAGATACCAATGTTCTATCAGATCAATATGAACAATAATTAATTTGTCTGGATTGTGTTCAAGGCTACTGAGAGTTTCTAAACGCTTAGATTTGTCGTTGATTAACTTGATGGAGCTGCTACTACAGTAATTTCCACTTTCTTATCTCAGATAACAATTAACGTACCCTGTATTATTTGTTTTGACATAGGCCTACTTGCTGCTATAAACTGCACAAGCCCATCCCTAACTCAAATATTTACGATCTTCCTAGTGTGCAGATTATAGCAGCAAGTAGGCCTATGTCGAAACAAATAATACGTTAATTGTTATCTGGTATAAGAAAGTGAAAATTACTGTACATAGTAGTGGGCCAGACTTCAAAGTTGTGGAATGTGGTCATACCCAGTGGTATTCTTGCAAGGCAATTTCAAAAGACTTGCACTATAGTAGAAGAAACATGGAGAACAAAGTCAGGTCTAATTACTCGTATATTGTTGCGATAAACAGTATTATAGTGAAAGAGTGACCATGATAACTATCGTCTTTCTCGATTCTACTGGCATTAGCGAATCAATGGCACCTCAATTATGTATTCACTATTCGAATAAAAACCTATCTATTTAACAGAGCGGGCAAAAATGGTTTTAAGTCGAATACTACTTTCCAATCGACACAATGACACATCAACTCAACTAAAATACTTATGTTGAAAGACTGACTATAATGTGATATAAAGTACTTGATATGTTTATGAATAAATATGTTTACAAAGCGACTACTTACAATACTATTTAAACCAAAGTATTCCCTATTGAAGTAAATGAGTCAATGTAAGTACATTCGTTTCAAATGTTCTGAGTCGTTAACCTGTAAATGAACGCATGTTACGCGCATGTGATGAATCATTTAATAGGACAACTCTAGTTTTCAATTCTCGTCAAATTCCATCAATGGAATTTTAGGAATGGTTGGAAATTTCATCTGCAACACTTGTAGAAGAAACAGAATTCTGTGATTTTCGGTCCAAATCGTCGAAATTCTGTAAATATTCCTCATTTGCGCTGATATTGTCATCGTATTCTTGTATCCTCCGGTCATAACCTTCATGTGATGTTGGATACAGGGTTCGTTTTAAGCGCATTCGAGTAGGGAGCTCATCTGAGTAGTTTCCTTGAAGGGGCGCTGTAAAAGTTTCTGACTGAATGAATGAATGATTATTAAATGCATTGTAAGTTGGATTTCTGAATTGCTGTGTTCCAGAATTTTGTTGTCTGTCGGTGTCCTGGCTAACTTTTTTCCTACGGCAACTAAGAATGCAGACAATAAGTAGGGTCAGGAAAAGTGCGAATCCGGCCAAGCCTACGGTTAGTCCAACAATGAGGGCGAATATCTTTGTTGCTGAACGATCTGTGTACATAAGATAGGCGTATTGATATTGCTTGTATCCAACAGTTATCTGAAATAAGATAATGTAAATCATTACTAACATGAGCCATATTGCTTTTGAACATAACAGTTAGTAACGGATAATCTCACACGCAGATCGTTATAATAAGAATGTTATACTCTGTATAAATGTATGTACACCAAAGTGCGAATAGGCAATTCGTTTAATAAAGAATATACTTGCTTACTTACTTACTTAGTCCAGTCCGGTCCATGGAACAACTGTACATGATTATAATACATTAATATTTCAGAGTGACTCCTAACTCTATTTATGCCTCTATTACAGATTTTTTGCAGATAAATAACAGCGGTATTAGGCAGATAATTGCGTGATATTACTACCACTGATATTCTAGGATAAATTAAAAGTGAATTTGGTTACCAGCCTCATTGGCGTGCAAGTAGGATATCTGAATTGGAGACTATATGGTCGAAGGTCTAACACGAATATCATGCATTTCTTTCTGAACTTAATCAATCCAATATGTAGACATTTGCTAAAACAATCAACTTCTCTACTATAACTGGTGTGTGGTTAAAATATAATTATATTGAGTTGTTAATTATGACATACTGAAATCCTCAGATGTTGACCATAGTAGATTGTGTCGTTCATTGTTGACGATGGCTTTACTTTTGGTGGTCGACAGCTCAACTGGTTGTCCGTTAGATTGTCGTTAATACAAATCTGATTGCCAATGTGGACCACATAATCTCTTAGGAGACAGCCACGCGACATGTACCTTCCCTAACAAAATAATATCACGTTTTGTATACATGCAAGAAATATTTAAATCCCATATAATTACTTTTTTGGGTAAATTACTACGGATATTCGTGCTAGACTACTAGTGTTGTTTTCTGCGTATCATGCTATAACTTAAATCGCTTCAATTAAATGAACCGAAATGCGACACTTATTCTAAACACAGCTGAAGTCACAGTAGAACAGCATCCAATCTATTGCCTAGATCTAAGATAGACTCCGATCTAATAGTAGGCTAGATCTCTTCACTTCGCTGTTTGCCACTCGTCTTCTAAGATCAGTAACCATTGAGACCAGACGACGCTCATGTTTTGAAGCGATGAACCTTATGTAGTCGACACTCGCTTCTCACCAACAAAAGTTCCTTCGACCAAAAGTGTTCCTTCAACTTTTGAAATGTGATTCTCGCAAATACTTCGTGTACTTTTCGTCAACGAACCCTACGACATTTTGTTGAACGTTCAAGTTCTCCACTGAGCTTAGAGCAGGACAGTACATCGTTTCGATTAATTTCGATGCGTAACTCAGCAGTTTAGTCACAAATGTCACATCACGCGGGATAGAACATTTCAGCAGCTTTCCTCATCACTCAAATAACTGATCGTCCTACTGAATCTCAATCTTCAAATCGACCCAGCAGGAGAAAATTGCCAAAGCTATTCAACTGACTTCCATACAATACAGTACAACTGATCTTTGATACCGCCCTTCTTAATAAGGTTGCCCCGAGCTCAGAAGTGCACACGCCTCGGCGGCGCAGAAGCAATTATATTGCAGAGCAATTGTGCGCGAAGGACTTGCTCAAAGTCTCCACGTGGCGGCTTGAGGTGGATTCGAACCTGCAACCATCCGGCTGCAAGGCACCGAACATACCCCTACACCACCGCGCCCCACTCGCCCTAACGCCATTTACCTACGGCCTTCAATTGCTCCTTCTCCGTTCCACAAGGCATCAGTGCGCAGGCGTCGCAGACGACAATTTTAGAGTTTGTTGAAGATAAGTTCATCCAATCAGCGTTCGACACTTCATTATCTCATAGTCCCAAACCACCGAAAATATCCTCGGCCTTGATCTAATTTATACTCTATTATGCAGGACTTATAATATATTGCTGGCAAATTAAATAAATCTATAAACACTAATGAACCCTGTGCAACTAGCTCCTAATTATACCTTAGTTTACCATTGTCACGCATCCATTTACATGCATAGGTAACAATGTCTTGAGTGGGAACTGGACATCGCTACAATTGGCATGCATTGAATGCCATAAACATTCGCTCAACCATACACATTCTACTACTACACTCTCCATGAACACTTTCCACAGAGACACTCTGTGGCTCTCATGATTCTTACACCAATCCACGCTTAAATCCATCTGCTTAAAAAAATGAAAGCTAACCAATGCAACCCACCTTCACGTAAATCAGTTCATCCTCGGACGGATCGAATTCAATTACTTCATTGGAGGAATTTATTTCAGGAGCCCAGTAGAAGACAAACTTTGTGTCTGGAAGAGCGTCATTGATGTTCACGTATTTCTTGTATCCGTCCAAAATGAATCCAAGATAAATGTCAGCTCCATCAACGCCATTTGGACCAGGTAGGTATAATGTTAGGACGTTAGTATCGCGTTTCAGGCGAGAGAGATGACTATGAGAGTTTGCATTAGGTTGATTTATTAGATTTCTTCTTCGCCGTCTTCTGCTTCTGGTTGTGTTACGCCATGAGTTCAATATCTCGAGGAATTCATCCGGGAGACTCAAAGGCGGCATTGGACACTGCATATAAGTATCATTCCCTGGTGGAACTGTGCATATCTGCAATGCAAATATTAGAATGTGACCTCATAGTTGCTAGTTGGGTAGCCTAAAACAGATCAGAATATTCTAAGTAGTTTAGAAGTCTGCATTTAATCTCAGAAAAGTTACAAGTTGCAACGGCGGATTTTTCTTCCAAACATTTAGTCGTGTCGTGATTGTGCTGAAGTCCAATAGATATCGGATGAAATACATTAATTATTATAAAATAATCTCAACTAATCGAGAGCATAATATTTGCTTCACGTGAATTTCTTGACAGTAGCGGTGATTACCCTTGACGACGATGTACTTGATGTATTTGACGTTGAATTGTTTTGCGCCGCTCGAGTTATGACAACCGTCAGCTGGATGATTGGTTTAGCCACGGATGACAGACCTTGCCCGAATACGTCCAATAAAGTACCACCACTGTATTGAAAAGTAAAGGCAATGCACTTATTTGCATGCTTCTTTAGAGACTCCTCAAGAGCGGAGCAGGCATTGAAAAGCAATCCAATGATAGACGGCTTATGCCTTCCAACTTACCGACCCTAAAAGAATAAGGATTGAAACGAACGATGGAAAGCATGGCTTTTAGTTTAACTAAAATTTTAGTTAACTAGTTAACTTAAGACCATAATATTTCTTGGTAATAATATTAAATGCATGTTATATAGCCAGTTGCTATTATTACTATGCACATTGACTTTGGTCCCTTAAGGTTCTCTCTCCTATTGTTTCCTGTCAATCAACAAAATGTTTTGAACGTGACTGTTATGTTATTTTGTGCAACAAGAAGCAATAAAATATATGGCTACGGTTAAGTGGTAATCGTTCAATATGCAGTCACTGGATAGCTTTAAACTGATCACTGCTCATCATGATCATCACCATTGTCAGCCTTATAACCATCGTCCCCATCATGAAATCATACATGTAGGCCTATTCACCATAACATCACCATAATTAGTCATCATCAGCGCCACCAACACATCGTAACAACTGGCTACTCTGCATGGAAACACAACTGCTTAGATGATGCTCAAGCGAAATTTTGCTTTGGCAGATTCGTCGGCTTGTAAAGAACCTACACATTATGTGATACTTCAGTACTGGTCGAACTAAATGGCATGCCAAGAAAATACATACTTGACAATGAATTTGTCCGGATAGATCCATGCAATTTCTGGGTTAGGCAGATAAATGAACGCTGTGTTGAATGTCATATTGAATGGAGTCATGTTGAGCAAGGTTGGCGAGAATTCAATAATAACAGGCAAAGGTTGTCGAATTGATTCTTCTGTCGTGCTCGGAGTCACAGCCACAAGTCCTAATGTTGAGCTGGTGTTAAAAACAAATGTTTAATTTTCTTAATAGGGCACTACATCAAAGAAAGAGAGGTCATTTTATATTAAACTGATAGGATATCACATCAATTTATATCTCCTGCTATTGTAACACCATAACACTCGCATAATAATAACACTTGTATCAGATAAGATCTGATGATATTGTATAAATGGTGGTATTTATGTTTGCATCACAGTAACCTTCGCAGGACCAACCCGTTTCACGATACGTGTTGGTCTGAAAGGGATCAAGTAGTTTACCCCAACAGAATTTGTAATATCTCAGCTGCAATAATAATGGAGTGTCGAATGTAATATTTAAAGGTCAGTGAATCGATTTCGCGTAGTTGCAGTACTGTAGTGTGCGAATGTTAGGCTACTCTCCAAGATGGCGGTCAATATGGCCCCAAAGATAAAAATATGTGTATCTCAGCTCATAGGTAAACTACAATAACAAATGAAGTGTCGAATTTAATATTTTTATAGTCAATAAATCGATTTCTCGCAGTGTCAATAATGTAGGAATGTTACTTTCCAAGATAGTGGCACATTGGCGCTCAAAACACAAAACTATGCATATCTCAGCTCATAGGTAAGCTACAATAGCTTTCTAGAACTCATTGTTTTGTCCTCTTGTTGAAATCATTCGTTCACAGGATCCGCTACCGATTATCTTTTTTTTACCAGAGTGCTCGACGACATTGACCACATGCCTGGGTGCATTTCGATCCATCTTCCTGGGACGTCTTCCACTACTAACAGTTGCAAAAGCCACAGTAAGGATACAATGTAAGTAGGCTATTTAAAATTGACGGCCATGACTCTCAGTGACTTTGGAAATCCTTGGAAATTAATTGCCTGCCATTGCAGTATTCTTTCCTTCACTGCATTTCTCTGCAAATTGTTTGCAAGCTGCTCCAGATATAAGCTTAAGCGTCTTTGGATTCTCTTGTTTTTCTCCAATATTTTTTGTGGATGCAGGTCTATGTACAAGACAAAATGCTTCATAGGCCGCAGCATCTATCATGAAGTGAAAGCAATTTTTTCCATCTATTCGTGTTCCATCTGCATAGAAAGCCTGCTACAATCTTGCCAAATAAATCGACTGTTCCTTTTTGGTGTTATTAATATGTCATTATGACATCGGGCTTCTTCTCATTATGATGTTGAACAGCAGTGTCACATTGCTCGAAGGAAATCAGAGTTAAATACATACTTCTTGTTTAAACAAGTGTCCTGTAAGTTTCAAATGCAAACAAAGATGAAACTTCGCGCTTGTAGAAATGGTGGGGAAATTTCAGTCTAATTCATTCGCGGAGAGCCTATAGGCCTATGAGTCATCTCATTTCTCCATAACTCTTCATTCAAAGGAATTGATGATAAGAAGTTAACCTTGTCAACCCACGTCCACTGTTGAAAAATGATTCACACAAATCCTGAACAATTGATTTTCTCCAGCACCATGCACCCTTTTGTTTTCAGTTGCTTGCTTGCTAAGGTAAGGAGAAGTAACTTATCTAGAAGACATGACGTTATCATTCACACAAAAGAATTTCAGCCCAATATTTAAAGTATGACTTCTTTTCTATTCCTTTATCCTGAAAATGTTAATTCGACACTTTATTTTTTAGGTTGCTTATGAGCTGATGCATCCATATGAATTTACGCTATTGGGAGGACATAATTATCGGCCTCCATTTTGGAAAGCTAATAATCCACAATTATAATGCAACTACTAAAACTCAATTCTATGGCAGATTCAAAACTTTATTTCTGATTGCAGGTTATTTATGAGCTCATGTCTTTTAAAATAGATCTTTCTATGAAAAAATAACGACGTCGACGACCAATTGGGATTAAATTTTACTCCATGACACTTTTGGCTCAAAAACATTTTTTCCAAAAGACGACATCAATGTGGTTATGCTGTCAGAATATGTCATCGGTTGAAACTTGTACACATATGTAGCGTCGAATTTATACCTACCTACAGTTGCCATGCAATCAACACTGAAACACCGCTTGGACAATTATTTACCCCGCTTGGTCCTGCAATGGTTAACCACATTGATATTGGAATAGTCCTACATTAAAATTGTATTAGAACAGTAAGTAAGTAAGTAAGTATTTCCTTTATTGAAAAGCACTAGCAAACGCACAGCACTGTACATAGCAAGATTAATACATTCAAACAAATAAACAAAAATTTATATATACAACCATAGAATTGAATGAGAGGCTTTATTGTACAGAGGAAGAAGAGCTAGAGCTAGTCATAGGGGAAAATGAAGGGCTTAAATAGCCAGATCTAGGGAAAACATAGTTTATTTGTATAGCATCCGGGCAAGGAAGCATTTCTGAGACAGGTTGTCAAACATGGGAAGCTCACGGTTATGGGACCGTGGTCGCAGGGAGTAGTGCGATTGCTTGATCGGCGGCAACAATTTATGCAATACATGACAAGGATTGTGCAGAATACAGAAAGAGTCTAGTATCCGCATTCATTCATTCATTCATTCAGAGCATTTATATAGCGCCCCTTCAAGAAACTACTCAGGAGCGCTCCCGGCCCAGCCACGACTAAAGAAAAAAGACTTGCTGCAGAGAGTCTCAAATGAGGGAGAAGATGGAGGTAAGTACCCCTGGCGTACCAACCTTCGGATAATTCCCTCAAGGGCCTCCCGTTCCTGCACTCTCGCAAAGCCCCACCACACAGGCGAGCAATACAGCATCATACCAACCGTAGTGGCACGAGCTACATCAAATAAACTGTCCCCCGAGAGCCCGTGCGACCTCAGGATCCGAAGTGCATAAAAGGACTGCCTTGCTTTTATGGTCAGACGTTTAATGTGACTGGAGAACCCAAATTTCGCTGTAAGCTCAACACCAAAAATATTTAGGGTTTGCACTCTTGCGATACCTTTTAGAGGAGGGGGGAACATACCGAAGGTACCCCGGGGACGCGTAAAAATTATCTCACAGGATTTGCTTGAGTTTAGCTTGAGGTTGCAACTCTGTGCCCATACACTAATATGCTCAAGCTCAATCTCAGTTGTAGTGATACTTGATGCAGGGACAGCGAGATAGCAATCATCTGCATATTTAAAAATGCGATTGCATTTATTAACTGGTTTTAAGTCAGAGATTGCAACTACGAAATCCATCGGGCCCAAACCGGAACCTTGAATAATACTTGCATTAATTCGTGCCAGAGAAGATATTACACCGTTAAACCTAGTGCAATGACTTCGATTATGAAGTAGATTCAAAATCCAATTAAAAATGTGATCAGGAATTGGGAGAGAAGCAAGTTGTTCGGCTAGATATGAATGTCTGACAGTGTCAAAGGCTTTGGAAAAATCCAATGAGACCAAACGTACATAGGGTTCATAGCATAAGGTTTCAAGGATGTGGTTAGATACAGCCATCAAAGCAGCAGCCGTTGAGCCCGTAGGTCTAAAGGCATACTGATCATCAAATTTGTCATTAGTGTCTGTGTTGGTGATTACCGGATACATATATATATATATATACGGGTAACGATTTTTTCAAGAATTCTACAAAGGATGGAAGTAATGGAGATGGGGCGGTAATCCGATTCCATTCTTGGGCATGCCAATTTAGGGATTGGTGTAATACAACTTAACTTCCACTGTGGAGGAACATATGAATGTAACAAAGAATTTCTAAAAAGGGTTGTGATGGGAGCAGCCAACAGGTGAGCCATGCTGCTGAAGAACCAGGATGGGACACCATCCGGGCCCACAGAAGATCCACGGATATTTGTTAACATAATGAAGACATGGTATTCATCTATAAAATCAATTTCGAAAGGGGCAGCCGTTTGACGTGGCCTGGGTTCAGTATAAGGGTCATCGGTGGATATTTCACCATAATGCTTGTTAAGAGAGTCTGCATTTATATTGACATTAGATCTCTGGTCATTTCTATTGGCACAACCACTTCGGAGACGCCGTACTTCAGTCCATAGTTTCTTTGATCCTTTGCATATATATAGACCATCAAAAGATGAAGCATTAGTCTTCGTTATTATTCTTTGAATTCGATCAGCAAGGGCTGATCAGGGTTGCCAGGTCGTCGCGAAAAGCGCGAGTTGGGCTACTTTTCAATGCGCTCGCGACTGAAAATTTCGTCCTCGCGACCTCGCGCTATTTGGGCTACTTTTGAATTGTCCCGCGGTCGCGACGGCGACATTATAAATTAACATAAATTGACCGCAGTAGGCTACTGGGTCACTGTTCCTAGCTACTATTCTAATGTGGTGTGTCTTAGTTAGTTATAAAAACATGTTCTACGAAGAACCGACTAGTCTACGGTAAGCACGAAGCAGTCTGCAAGGTAAATTTTACGTCAAGAGTTTCACCACGTGTCTTGACGAAACCAAAAAGTATGACTATTGACGTACCTAGCAAAAATTTATTAATGTTTTCATTTAGCTGTTCAGCTCGCGACTTTTGGGCTACTTTTAGACGAGACTTCGCGACCAAACTCTTTCGAAATCTGGCAACCCTGGGGCTGATGCCGCCTCGTGTTGTCCACTCCTAAAAAGTCGAATGCGCCGTCGCAGGAGAAGCTTAAGGCGGAACTTAAGCAATTGTGCTACGGTACTAAAAGGCATAATCATATTATTTTGACTCTTCAGATAATTATGCATAACATATAAAAAAAATTGGACAAGAGGGATAAGTTAGGCTATTAAAATGCAAATAAATAGAACTTAATATAAACAATAGAAAATTCGTTTCCTTATTTGTCCGTTTAAATGTTCTGCATTACGCCAAAAGGCATATATTATTTACCCGTAAATAGTACCGTATACTTCTAACCTGCCATTAGGTAATAAGGACACGTATGTTGCAGACAAATCATTTCCGAAGTAGACATTTCTAACATCCCTGATATCTGGTAGGCCTATATACGACCCGACGTATTTCGATATATAATCAATTGCTGATGATTCAGTTATCGTGATGTTGGTTCCACCAGCCACTGGACCGAACAATGGCTCCATTGAGATCGGAGAAGCTAATAATAAAATTTATCCAACATTCAGTAAAGCAAGTCAGGTTTTATCTTGTACTATGCCCGAAATAAAGATTTTTCAACTTAATATGACTAAATTGTTATTAAATCAGATGAAAAACAGTTATTTCTCTAGTTAGACAAAGTGAACTAAAAGATGGTCCTAGTGGTAACTAGTATTTCAAGAGATCTGTAATGTTTCTCGTCTTACTAATATCTCTACTGTGTACTTAGTAGTGATACATTAACATTCGCCTTGAGACGGAAAATTATTGTTCAACCTGGCATTAAATGGATCATCCGTTACAAATTTTGCTTCAATAAACCAAAGATATTCTTGCCGTATCAGGATGCTAATTTTAGCTCATTCAAAATGTACTCTTTGACACCTTGATTAATTTTCATTTAAATCAGATTAGGTTAGAATAAAATAGAAGAAAACAGAATATATGGCATACGAATCATCAGTAGCAGTGCCGAGATAGGTTCCACACCGTCATAGCATCTATACGTTCCCTCTGTTAAACTCGACAATTGACGAACAATGAGAACCGATGAATTGACAGTTGCATAGAGTTCATACTGCTGTTGATTTGTGTCGAGTAATTGGTATCCATTGGAAATCTCAATGGTTTCGTTGTTGAAAGAACCCAACGGAGTAAAAGACCAACTAATGGCATCTGTCCCATAACTTGAAGCACACTCCAACGTTATGTTACTTGATCCAGGAACAGCTGCTGTGTTAGTTGGCTTCCTGGTTAGAGAACTATTCGAATAACGACCTAAACGTAATGAAATAAAATAAACCATTCTTTCCATTAGCCATAATGCAGCGAAGACGCTACATAAATTACAAAATAGACATACATACACATTATGCATATTCACACGTGAAAAGATTTACATACATAACTACAATATGCATATGTATACAAGCAAACATAATAATGGAAAGAATCTGAGACAGTATAACACTATGCCAAGTATTGAGCCCATTTTTCGTTAGCTCCCATAGAATTTATGAAGCTTTACAGAATCATTTTTGCATATGGCAACTTTGTACAAGACTTAATGGTAAGCAATCAGCCACATAATGAAGCGAAGACAAAATGCATAATGCATACACATTCATACACATACTGTACATGCACGTCTTCCTCGATACTCGCACATCCCCACCTATAATATGATTATTGATTAATGATCTTCACTGGCTCCCTGTCTCGGCGCAAATCAGATACAAGGTCCTACTCCTAATTACAAAGTCTCAGCAGGGCTTTGTGCCTAAGTACTTCTGTTACTTGATGCGTAACCCGCTCTCTGCACGTTCTTCTTGCCCTGTTCGTTCTGCTGAGAGGCTTAATCGCTTCGTACCTCGGCCGCTAACCTCATCAGCCCAGCCAGCATCGGTCTTTCGCTGTTGTAGGTCCTTCACTATGGAATATTGGAATAACCTTCCCTCTGCAATTCGTAGCGGGATTCTGGAAGGGATTTCGCCTGAATCTCTTCGTTGCGTAAAGGGAACTACTCAGAGGCGCTGACAAACCCCAGCGCGGCAAAATGGGTCAATTCTAAGATGAGAAGGGATTCCATAAAAGTTACAATTACAATTACAATTACAACTACGGAGGGTAAGGAGAGGCCATTACAAATCGAGGGCCAACCACAGATAAGGCATGGCTCTGTCTGGTGGAGGTGCGAGCAAAAGGAGCAGAGAGGAGGCCATGTTCAACCGAACGGAGGGAGCGCGAGCTCCGAGCACTAAGGGAGGGGCTACAGAGCTACAGAGATAAGGTAAACATGAGCGAGGCCTAGCGGACCTTATCCAAGATCCATGCCATGCTTTGTCAAGTATTCGTATCTTCAACCAAATGCCCAGTTGGCCTACTTCCTGATTGTTTGCATTTGCTTCATATGGTCTTTATATATTATTCTTTGTCGGTGAACTCTTAGTTCGTCTGTTCGAGAATTTATCGTCATTAAAACCATGACAAACTAAGACATCATTNTTATTTTCCTATTAAAAAACCCTGGTAACTTTTTTAACTGAAATTTTTTAAAGGGCAAAAATAAAACTGAAAAAAATTTGTTGGTTAAAAAAAAGTTAAACTGTAAAACTGAAAAATAACAAAAGTTAACTGAAAAATAAAACATAAGTGTTTTTTCTTACTTACTTTTTGAATGGTAATCCTACTCTAGTCTACGGTCAGTTTTCTATGCTAATTTCACTTCTACTTTCTTTTCAGTTTTCTATGCTAGTCACTTCTGGTTACTTTTCAGTTTTCTATATTCGTTTCACTTCCAGTTCCTTTTCCTTTCGTTATGTTGTCGTTGGCGCTAAACCGTAAATTCGTGAAACAATCCACAACTACGAGAATAATGTTTAAGCCAAGTAGTGGTCGAAAAGTAGAAAGTGGCGTGTGGGAACATTTTGTTTATGAAGCCGCAGACGACAAAAGTCGATGTTGTGTTGCTTTAAAGGATGCTGAAAACAACGAGTGTGGCACACTAATTGTCAGAACAGAGCAAGTGTTAATCTGGAACGTCGTGATTTGCTTTAACGTAAACCGACAATTTCTTGTAACTGTTCAGAATACTTGTGGTCAGTGTGTCATTAGTCATGACTTGTGAAAAAATAACTGATGCTATAACTGAAAAATAAAGAGAAATAACTTAAACTATAACTGAAAAATAAAAAAAATAACTTTTAACTGAAAATTCGGATTTCAGTTAACTGTAACTATAACTTTAACTGAAAAATCATAAATTAGATAACTTTAACTGTAACTGTAACTGAAAACCATAACTGAAATAATACTGATTCCTATTTAATAATATTTGCATTACCTCGAACACAATTACAGCCTAGGTGTAGATAACTGCAGACCCGTCACCTTCTCCTGTCGCTCGGTGTCGAACTTTAAAATGAGCTGAAACTTAGCTCTCTGACTGATCTAAAAGGTATTAGAGAATCTTAACTGTTTCATAAGTTGTTTTCGACAGACCAGATTGAATTTTCAGTAGGCCTATATTTTATTTTAATTCTAAACCTACCTGACGACTTAATTGCCTTGCTCGTTAAGATTTTAATTAAGCGCCTATTGCAATGATAAAACACAACCAATAGGGCGTGTCAATTTGAGGGTAAAATTAATTTTTTTCCAATTTTTAAAGTCTTGGGTCTTAAAAATATGTCTTTGGGTGTGAGGAATTCAAATCTGCCATTATTTTTGAGATCAGACAACATCTAGCTTGGTAAATCTCTGTTTGATTACAAGGCATATAAACTGCTCTCGAAAAACCAAAGAATTCAAATTTTACCTTCGTAAAATGTCAGGTAACGCTATTAAAATTTTAGTTTCTCTGCATGAGACACACCCTAAAAAGCGTACGACATTACCTTGTAATCATAAAGCAACATTAGAAAGTGATGACATTAGTTAATAAGAAATTTAAGCATCAAGTTTCTTCAAGTCTTGCTTTGATTCGTTCTTGGTCATCAGCCACCGACTTGCTTCTTGGCCTCTGATGTAGCCCTCACGTTTCTCATGTGTATTCAACCTTCCTGCTGATTCTGTGACTTCTTTCACGCACTTATGTATAGACTGAGCATGACAAGGCCACTGTGGAACTTGCATGGGTTCGTCAATGAACTTCTTTAGTTCCACTGTAGTAAGTCTTCATGTCAAGGGAGGTTCATATTCTCTGTCAGATCAGTCTATCATCTCCAACAGCGACGAAGCACTCAGTGAAATAAAAGGCTCTCCAGTTGAGAATTTGGTGAATGAAGGTCCAATTTCAAGTTCTGTAGCAGTTTCTAGCATCTTATCAATGCTACCTGTCCACTTGTTGTTAGACAAGATCTTCCCATCGAGTGCTGTGATCAAGTGTCGCAGGGGGAACTCGTTGGTGTGGAGGGCACAAACCAACCAGATCAGATTATGACCAAGCTTAACCTCTACCCAGTGCATGGAAGCTCTACCCAGTGCATGGAACCACCCCCAACCGGTGTTACCATTTGTAGAATCACCTCCAATGACCTGTATTCTTATCAGTGCCCTTCTTCTTCGTGAAATCTACAAGATTATTAGCAATAACTTCAACTGGCTTTTTCTCATTGAGCCTTTCTCCCGAGCAAAGTGGTAAAGATATCTTCCACCTAGCTCAATGCACACAGAATAATGCTGCTCTTTGATGATGTTGGTCAACTGCTGATCTGAATTGTCTGCTTTCAGTATGACTTTAGTTGTATCTTCACGGTCGTCAAAAAGATGTAGTCAATTTCACCCTTCTGACAAAGACCATCAAATTCCTGAACCCGGGATTTAATCATTATTTTCCTTGGGCCCTCTTGACTTTATTGCCCATAGGAGCAACCTAATTGAAAGTGGTAGAGAGTTGTTGCCCTATGAACTGCCAACTCTGCGAGACATTATGAGATATGGGATACTGCTAAGAACACAAAGTGGCGAGGATGTCAGAAACTACTCAGCAGACAGTCTTGCAAAGGACATTTACCCAAAAGTGCTTGAAAAGTGGGAACTGGCAAAGAGCTCTTTTGTCGCCTCATTGTAAGTTCACAAATGAGAATCTTAAAGAAGATCTAAGATAGCTGGGAGCAGGCCAATGACATATCTCTTAGTAGAGGAAAGCCAGATGTCAAAACTTGACAAACTTTTTGACCTCCTCAATTATTGCAGGTGCAACATTTTTCTTTCCTGCAAATTAGGCTACCCTGCAGATGCTGGTTGCAGGAAGGAGGCCCACATCAACTGTGCATACATGCCTTAGGAGATGAAGATCCCTATGACAGAACTTGCTATCATTAAAGGTCAGAGAGAAAAGACTAGTTCTATTGGACCACATCAGGTTGACTTACTAGATTGCCAGAGCATAACAGACAGGTTAAAAAGGCGGAAGCGGCAGAAGACGAGAGAACAGAGCTTGCTGAATATAAGCAGAGAATTAAGCAGGATGCTTAAATGCCATCAAATGAAATAATGTTATCTGATTATGAAAATGAAGAACAAATAGCTGATGCCCAAGATGGAAATGATGGATGCTATGAATTGGTATTAGGAAAACCAAGTATGCCTTCCACGTCTAATCAAAAGACAGAGTACAACATATTAGAAATGCATAATGCTGCTATGCAGTGCACCAGATATGGTGTTGGCCTGCGTGCCACAGCTGCCATCACCACAGCCGCCTGTATGAATGAAGACAAGAGACTTGTAGTTTATCTTTTCTTATCTTTTTAGAAGCCATTGTGGGCAATTTTCCCACTAGTTAGGATGGAAGTAGTAGCAGCACTGACGGACAAATAATTTTCCAGACACTGATGACGATCCTTCAACCTCCGAAAGAAGCAAATACAGCTATTGCACGACATTAGTGAATTATATAAAGGGCCTATATTTGTGTGTGCGCGCAATTGTAATATATAGTTTAATAAATAAATAATAAAAATAATATTAGTATATTATATAACTGCAAGTATCTGGCAATCATCTCCAATGATTTTTATGCAATTTTACAAAATATTTTTCCACAAAAAACTTTTAATCAGACAAGTTAAGAATTATTGGAAATTCACAAAAAACGTTAAAAAAGTAAATATTTCAACATGTTATTTACCAAGCAAAACTAAATAATATTAATTTTACAAAAATATCTTTTTACTTACTAAGTCATGTCACAACTTTTTAGCACTAGTCATTTTTGGAATTTGAAAGTTGACAAAATCGACACGCCCTACTGTTGCATGTGTAGGCCTACTAGCGTTGAGTACAATTAGACACGTTTGATTAATCGCGTAGAGTTCCTTTACAGTTTGGTCGCCCGACGTGACTATATACACTGGACTCGAATCACGTTCGCCACGCAATTGGCCAATGTATATCACATGATTCTGTGGACGTGAAAGAAGCCGACCGATAAACACCCCGAATGCGGTGGAAGATTGTTGACTATGTTTTCTAATGACAACAGAAACCCTAACCCTGACCCTAACTGACCCTCACGACGCCGAATCTGACCCTAAACGACCCTCAAGATGTCCGCCATTTGAAAATCCCAAGGGAAGTTAGCAAGTTCACGTGTCATGCTTTAGCCAATAGCGTGACGGGCGTGAATGTAGTTGCTTGATTCCGCTCACGTGAGCGTGAGCGGATCCACTACGATAAAGTTTAATGAACAATGCAGGTTAAATTGGTAATAATGTATAAGGTGTACTGGAACTTAAAGTTGACCTAACCGAACACGCCGAAACACTAGCTCCAGTTATACAGTTCAGCATAGTATTAAGTGTTCCTTCGAAAAGATGTTACACTTTGTTCATATTATGTACATAAAACACATTTCTCTTTATAGTGATATAGTTCAGTATCCACTGGTCACTTGTAATCCCATAAACATAAAATCATCCAAAGATACACGAGTGCACTTGATAATACTCATCTGTGGATAAATTGCTGTGTAGACACGATAACTCACTAAATTTCGCATCGCGTTTATTTGAGTTTTCAGTCAGCTAATCTTAAACACCTCTAGAAACTCCCTATACTAAGAATTATTAACCTAATAGCATTGAAGTAATGGACCTGTTACAATGTGTTACATTATTGTTTCATTAAATAGTTTGTTTGCCTCCGAGTTCTTGCCTTAATAGCGACCTTTGTTACGAAATAACTATGACTTTAACCCTAGGGCTACCAAGCTTTTTTTGTAACACGGACTACCAAGGGGGGTGGTTACCACCCCCCCTGGATTTCGTGTTTGGTTTTACATATCATAACTTGTAATATAGCAATGGATTCAGCATTCATTTCTGCACAGAATGGTAAATTTAGTTGTACATTATGTGAATGCACCTCGAAATTACATCACTTTTAACAACGGAACCCATTAATTAGCAATATTGTATATTATTGCGTACATTTTGTACTTTTTGGATAAACAAATATAAGATTATGTGTGTTTTGAAACTAATCCATGTATAAAAGATACACAAAATCATCCCTACACATGTTTATATAGTATAAATGTACATCCATACATATATATCCATACATATATATCGGTTTACGTTGTAATGCTGTATTCAGCCATTTTCACACAGATTACGCGTATTATTATTTATTTTGATCACTTCCGGTATTCAAAAGACAAAGATAGATAGGTATGCAAATGAAGCCCTTCATTCCCTCTAAAGAATGGTATCTTTGTTTCTCTTCCAGGAAGACAAATGAATATGCTACAGACAAAAAACTAAGGGGAGAGTCCTTCCATTCAGCCATTTTTCACGCATATTACGCGTATTATTATTTATTTTGAGCACTTCCGGTTGTCATAGGTCAACTCAGTGACCATAGAAATGTAGCCCCACATTCCTCTATAGAATGGTATAATTTGTGTCTCTTAATATTAAATGACGGATAAGATATAGTCGAAAGTCTAGGGGGTGGTATCCACCCCCCCCTGGTACCTCGGGTATATTGGCTATAACTTTTGAACGGTGTGAGATATCATCTCACATTTTACCTCAAAACGTGTGTAAATGAACCCCCTACAGCTACCTAAAAGGTCAAATTTTTATTCCATGCGGAAAAAGTTTGAAATGAATAAAACCTAGGGGGGTGGCAACCACCCCCCTTTTGGTAGCCCGAGGGTTAAGAGATACCAATGTTCTATAAAATCAATTTGAACAATAATTTGTCTGAATTGTGTTCAAGGCTACCGAGAGTTTCTAAACGCTTAGATTTGTCGTTGATTAACTTGATGGAGCTGCTACTACAGTTATTTCCACTTTCTAATACCAGATAACAATTAACGTACCGGGTATTATTTTGTTTCGAAATAGGTCCACTGCTGCTATAAACTGCACAAGCCCATCCCTAACTCAAATATTTACGATCTTTCTACTGTACAGTTTATAGCAGCAAGTAGGCCTATGTCGAAACAATTATACGTTAATAATTGTTATCTGGTATAAGAAAGTGGAAATTACTGCAGTAGTGGGCCCGACTTCGAAGTTGTGGAATGTGGTCATGTAAATAACCCAATGGTATTCTTGCAAGGCAATTTCAAAAGACTTGCACTATAGTAGAAGAAACATGGAGAACAAAGCCAGGTCTGAATTATTGGTATAGCGTTACGATATACAGTATTATAGTGAAAGAGTGACCAGGATAACTATCAGCTTTCTCGATTCTACTGGCATTAGCGAATCAATGGCACCTCAATAATGTATTCGAATAAAAACATCTCTATTTAACAGAACGGGCAAAAATGGTTTCAAGTCGAATACTACTACACAATGACACGTCAACTCAACTAAAATACTTATGTTGAAAGACTGGCTGTAATGTCATATAAAGTACTTGATATGTTTATGAATAAATAGGTTTACAAAGCAATTACATACAATAGTGAATAAATAGGTTTACAAAGCAACTACTTACAATACTATTTAAACTAAAGTATTCCCTATTGAAGTAAATGAGTCAATGTAAGTACGCTGTACATTCGTTGCAAATGTTCTGAGTCGTTAGCCTGTAAATGAACGCATGTTATGCGCATGACATTGTGATCAATCATTTAATAGGACAACTCTAGTTTTCAATTCTCGTCATATTCCATCAATGGAATTTTTGGAACGGTAGGAAATTTCATCTGCAACACTTGTAGAAGAAACAGAATTCTGTGATTTTCGGTCCAAATCGTCGAAATTCTGTAAATATTCTTCATTTGCGCTAATATTGTCATCATATTCTTGTATCCTCCGGTCATAACCTTCATGTGATGTTGGATACAGGGTTCGTTTTAAGCGCATTCGAGTAGGGAGCTCATCTGAGTAGTTTCCTTGAAGGGGCGCAGTAAAAGTTTCTGACTGAATAAATGAATGATTATTAAATGCATTGTAAGTTGGATTTCTGAATTGCTGTGTTCCAGAATTTTGTTGTCTGTCGGTGTCCTGGCTAACCTTTTTCCTACGGCAACTAAGAATGCAGACAATAAGTAGGGTCAGGAAAAGTGCAAATCCGGCCAAGCCTACGGTTAGTCCAACAATGAGGGCGAATATCTTTGTTGCTGAACGATCCGTGTACATAAGATAGGCGTATTGATATTGCTTGTATCCAACAGTTATCTGAAATAAGATAATGTAAATCATTACTAACATGAGTCATATTGCTTTTGAACATAACAGTTATTAGCAGTGTTGTTAAAAGTATCGAGGAAATGCACTTAAAAGTAAAAGTAAAAGTACTCAACGCAAATAATACTTTTTTAAAAGTAAAAAGTATTCTTCGGAATAATACTTTTAAAGCAAAAAGTAAAAGTACTGAGTCTTGTGTCTATAATTCGATCCACTTATTTACATTCAAGATGACTAAATTCTGAAAATGCTTGTCATTCAACCTAGGTTGTTTATGGTTCATTGTTATACCGGAAAAGCTAAAAAGGCGTTCGACTGCAGGAAGCTGAATGTTCAATCTGGGACTAATATAAAATAGCTCCTTCAAATCAGACCAGGCTCACCTGCTAAAAAATGCAATCTCGCAATTTTTAGTTACGAACATTGTAACGAATATTACGCGAATTGTAACGAAGTAAAAGTACTGAATAATGGGTTAAATTTTACTTCGTTAAAAGTAAAAGTATTTCATTTTTGTGATACTGCGTTACAAGTAAAAGTACTGGAACTTTTACTTAAGTACAGTAGCGGGTTACTTTTACTTCGTTACTATACAATACTGACAATTAGTAACGGACAATCTCGCACGCATATCGTTATTATAAGAATGTTATACTCTGTATAAATATGTGTACACCAAAGTGCGGATATGCAATTGGTTTAATAAAGAATATACTTGCTTACTTACTTACTTAGTCCAGTCTGGTCCATGGAACAACTGTACATGATTATAATACATTACTATTTCAGAGTGACTCCTAACTCTATTTATGCCTCTATTACCGATTTTTGCAGATAAATAACAGCGGTATTACACAAAATCATTGCGTGATATTACTACCACTGATATTCTAGGATAAATTAAAAGTGAATTTGGTTACCAGCCTCACTGACGAGCAAGTAGGATGGATCTCTGAATTGGAGACTATATGGTTGAAGCTCTAACATAAATATCATGCATTTCTTTCTGAACTGATTGAATCAAATTTGTTGACATTTTCTCACACTATCAACTTCTCTACTATAACTGGTGTGTGGTTAAAATATAATTATATTGAGTTGTTAATTATGACATACTGAAATCCTCAGATGTTGACCATAGTAGATTGTGTCGTTCATTATTGACGATGGCTTTACTTTTGGTGGTCGACAGCTCAACTCGTTGTCCGTTAGATTGTCGTTAATACAAATCTGATTGCCAATGTGGACCACATAATCTCTTAGGAGACAGCCACGCGACATGTACCTTCCCTAACAAAATAATATCACGTTTTGTATACATGCAACAAATATTTAAATCCCATATAATTACTTTTTTGGGTAAATTACTACGGATATTCGTGCTAGACTACTAGTGTTGTTTTCTGCGTATCATGCTATAACTTAAATCGCTTCAATTAAATGAACCGAAATGCGACACTTATTCTAAACACAGCTGAAGTCACAGTAGAACAGCATCCAATCTATTGCCTAGATCTAAGATAGACTCCGATCTAATAGTAGGCTAGATATCTTCACTTCGCTGTTTGCCACTCGTCTTCTAAGATCAGTAACCATTGAGACCAGACGACGCTCATGTTTTGAAGCGATGAACCTTATGTAGTCGACACTCGCTTCTCACCAACAAAAGTTCCTTCGACCAAAAGTGTTCCTTCAACTTTTGAAATGTGATTCTCGCAAATACTTCGTGTACTTTTCGTCAACGAACCCTACGACATTTTGTTGAACGTTCAAGTTCTCCACTGAGCTTAGAGCAGTAGGCTACATCGTTTCGATTAATTTCGATGCGTAACTCAGCAGTTTAGTCACAAATGTCACATCACGCGGGATAGAACATTTCAGCAGCTTTCCTCACCACTCAAATAACTGATCGTCCTACTGAATCTCAATCTTCAAATCGACCCAGCAGGAGAAAATTGCCAAAGCTATTCAACTGACTTCCATACAATACAGTACAACTGATCTTTGATACCGCCCTTCTTAATAAGGTTGCCCCGAGCTCAGAAGTGCACACGCCTCGGCGGCGCAGAAGCAATTATTGCAGAGCAATTGTGCGCGAAGGACTTGCTCAAAATCTCCACGTGGCGGCTTGAGGTGGATTCGAACCCGCAACCATCCGGCTGCAAGGCACCGAACATACCCATACACCACCGCGCCCCACTCGCCCTAACGCCATTTACCTACGGCCTTCAATTGCTCCTTCTCCGTTCCACAAGGCATCAGTGCGCAGGCGTAGCAGACGACAATTTTACAATTTGTTGAAGATAAGTTCATCCAATCAGCGTTCGACACTTCATTTCTCATAGTCCCAAACCACCGAAAATATCCTCGGCCTTGATCTAATTTATACTTTATCATGCAGGACTTATATTCCGACAAATATAAATAAATCTATGAACACTAATGAACCCTGTGCAACTAGCTCCTAATTATACATTGGCTTAACACTATAACACTTCTATTTACATGCATAGGTGACAATGTCTTGAGTGAGAATTATTGGATATCGCTACAATTGGCAGGCGTTGAATGCCACAAACATTCGCTCAACTATACGCATTCTAGTACACCCTCCACGAACACTTCTCTGTGGCTCTCATGATTCTTACGCCAATCCACGCTTAAATTCATCTGCTTAAAAAATGAAAACTAACAAATGCAACCCACCTTTACGTAAATCAGTTCATCCTCGGACGGATCGAATTCAATGACTTCATTGGAGGAATTTATCTCAGGAGCCGAGTAGAAGATGAACTTTGTATCTGGAAGAGCGACATTAATGTTCTCGTATTCCTTGTATCCGTCCAGAATGAATCCCAGAAAAATGTCGGCTCGATCAACACCATTTGGTCCATAAACTGTTAGGACGTTAGTATCACGTTTCTTGCGAGAGAGATGACTAGGAGAGTTTGCATTAGGTTGATTTATTAGATTTCTACTTCGCCGTCTTCTGCTTGAACTGGTGTTGTACATTGAGTTTAAGATCTCGAGAAAATCATCCTGGATACTCAAAGGCGGCATTGGACATTGCATAAAAGTATCATTCCCTGGTGGAACTGTGCAGATCTGCAATGCAAATATTAGAATGTGACCTCTCATAGTTGGTAGTTGTGTAAAAGCAGATCAGAAAATTCTAAGTAGTTTAGAAGTCTTCATTTAATTTCAGAAAAGTGACAAGTAACAACGGCGGATTTTTCTTCCAAAGATTCAGTCGTGTCATGATTGTGCTGAAGTCCAATAGATATCGGATGAAATACATTAATTATAATAAAATAATCTCAACTAATCGAGAGCATAATATTTGCTTCATGTGAATTTCTTGACAGTAGCGGTGATTACCCTTGACGTCGATGTACTTGATGTATTTGACGTTGAATTGTTTTGAGCTGCTCGAGTTATGAAGACCAGTAGCTGGATGATTGGTTTAGCCACGGATGACAGACTTTTCCCGAATACGTCCAACAGAGTACCACCACTGTAGCGAAAAGACAAAGGTAATGGAATTATATGCATTCCTCTTTAGAGATTCTTCAAAAGAGTGGAGCAGGTATTGAAAAGCAATCCAACGATAGATGGCTTATGCCTTCCAACTCACCTTGTTACTTATCGACCGACCCTAAAAGAATAAGGATTGAAACGAACGATGGAAAGCATGGCTTTCCTTATTAAACTACCCATCATAGAAGCACTAACCGTAGGCCTATTTCATGTTGCTAATTAATCATCACTCAACCTTAGCGTAAAAATAATATCTCTCCCTATAGGGCCTAGCTATAAATATAAATAATGTAAATATAAATAAATTAATATCTCTCCCTATATCCTTGTGTGCATATATTGCGCTTGGTGCAGACACCCAAGGTTTTTGAATTTCAATTTTAGTTAACTAGTTAACCTAAGACCATAATATTTCTTGGTAATTATATTAAATGCATGTTATATAGCCAGTTGCTATTATTACTATGCACATTGATAACCCTATCAGTGGGACTTTGGTCCCTTAAGGGTCTCTCCTATTGTTCCTGTCAATCAACATAATTATGTTTTGAACTTGACTGTAATGCTATTTTGTGCAACAAGAAGCTATAAAATTTATGGTTATGGTCATGGTTAAGTGGTCATCAGTCACTGGACAGCTTTAAAATTAATCACTGCTCATCATGATCATCACCATTGTCAGCCTTATTCATGACCATCGTCCCCATCATGAAATCATACATGTATTCACCATCATGGGCTCTCGGGGGACAGTTTATTTGATGTAGTTCGTGCCACTACGGTTGGTATGATGATGTATTGCTCGCCTGTGTGGTGGGGCTTTGCGAGAGTGCAGGAACGGGAGGCCCTTGAGGGAATTATCCGAAGGTTGGTACGCCAGAGGTACTTACCTCCATCTTCTCCCTCATTTGAGACTCTCTGCAGCAATGCGGATACTAGACTCTTTGCCTGTATTCTGCACAATGCTTGTCATGTTCTGCATAAATTGTTGCCACCGATCAAGCAATCGCGCTACTCCCTGCGGCCACGGTCCCATAACCGTGAGCTTCCCATGTTTGACAACCTGTCTCAGAAATGCTTCCTTGCCCGGATGCTATACAAATAAACTATGTTTCCCTAGATCTGGCTATTTAAACCCTTCTTTTTCCCCTATGACTAGCTCTAGCTCTTCTTCCTCTGTACAATAAAGCCTCTCATTCAATTCTATGATTGTATATAGAAATTTTTGTTTATTTGTTTGAATGTATTAATCTTGCTATGTACAGTGCTGTGCGTTTGCTAGTGCTTCTCAATAAAGGAAATACTTACTTTACTTACTTACTTACTTACATCACCATCATTAACCATCATAAGAGCCGCTAACGCAAAGTGACAACTGGCTACTCTACCTGGGCCGGGGTGGAGGTTTAAACACAACTGCATAGATGGCGTTTAAACGAAACTTTGCTTTGGCAGATTCGTCGCTTGAAAAGAACAAAAGCATTTTTTAATGCTTCAGAACTGGTGGAACTAAAATAATGTCATGCTAAGATAATACGTAGGCGTACTTGACAATGAATTTGTTTGGATAGATTCTTTCAATTTCTGGGTTAGGCAGATAAGTGAACGCTCTGTTGAAAGTCATATTGAATGGAGTCATGTTGAATGGAATTGGATTGAATTCGATAACAACAGGCAAAGGTTGTCGAATTGATTCATTTGTTGTACTTGGAGTTACCGCCACAAGTCCCAATGTTGAACTGGTGCTGAAAACAAAAGTTTAATTTTCTTAATAGGGCCCTACATAAAGAAAGAGAGGTCATTTTATGTTACGCGTCAACGCGTAATCATTGAACTGATCGGATATCACATCAATTTATATCTCCTTCTATATAACACCATAACACACACGCATAATAATAACACTTGTATCAGATAAGATCTGCTGATATTGTATAAATGGTAGTATCTATGCTTGCATCACAGTAACCTTCGCAGGACCAAACGGTCCAAACCATTTCACGATACGTGGTGGTCTGAAAGGGACCAAATATTTTACCCCAACTCAATTTGTAATACCTCAGCTCACAGGTAAGCTACAATAAATATAATAAATGAAGTGTCGAATTTAATATTTTCATAGTCAATAAATCGATTTCTCGCAGAGTGAATAATGTAGGAATGTCACTTTCCAAGATAGCGGCACATTGGCGTTCAAAACACAAAACGATGCATATCTCAGCTCATAGGTAAGCTACAATAGCTTTCTAGAACTCATTGTTTTGTCCTCTTGTTGAAATCATTCGTTCACGGGATCATCTACCGATTATCTTGTTTTTACCTGAGTGCTCGACGACATTGACCACATGCCTGGGTGCATTTCGATCCATCTTCCTGGGACGTCTTCCACTACTAACAGTTGCAAAACCCACAGTAAAGATACAATCTAAGTATTTAAAATTGACGGCCATGTCTCTCAGTGACTTTGGAAATCCTTGGAAATTAATTGTCTGTCTGCCATTGCCTTATCCTTTCCTTCACTGCATTCTCTGCGAACTGCTTTGCAAGCTGCTCCAGATGTAGGCGTCTTTGGATCCTCTTATTTTTCTCCAATATTTGTGGATGCAGGTCTATGTAGCCTACAAGACAAAATGCTTCATAGGCTGCAGCATCTATTATGAAATGAAAGCAATTTTTCCATCTATTCGTGTCCCATCTGCATAGAAAGCCTGCTACGATCTTGTCAAATAAATCGACTGTTCCTTTTGTGGTGTTATAATATGTCATTATGACATCGGGCTTCTTCTCATTATGATGTTGAACAGCAGTGTCATATTGCTCGAAGGAAATCAGAGTTAAATACATACTTCTTGTTTAAACAAGTGTCCTGTAAGTTTCAAATGCAAACAAAGATGAAACTGCGCACTTGTATAAATGGTGAGGAAATTTCAGTTTCATTCATTCGCGGAGAGCCTATAGGCCTATGAGTCATCTCATTTCTCCATAACTCATCGTTCAAAAGAATTGATGTTAAGAAGTTTTCCGTTGTCAACACACGTCCACTGTTGAAAAATGATTCACACAAATCTTGAACAATTGATTTTCTCCAGCACCATGCACCCTTTAGTTTTCAGGTGCTTGCTTGCAAAGCTAAGGAGAGGTAACTTATCTAGAAGAGACGACGTTATCATTCCCACAAAAGAATTTCAGACCAATATTTAAACTATGACTTCTTTTCTATTCCTTTATTTTTTAAATGTTAATTCAACACTTTTTTTAGGTTGCCTATGAGCTGAGGTATCCATATGAATTTACGCTATTGGGAGGACATAGGGCCTATCGGCCTCTATTTTGGAAAGCTAATAATCCAAGATTATCATGCAACTATTAAAACTCAATTCTATGGCATATTCAAAACTCTATTTCTGATTGCAGGTTATTTATGAGCTCATATCTTTTAAAAATAGATCTTCCTATGAAAAAATAACGACGTCGACGACCAACTGCCATGGGATTAAATTTTACCCCATGACACTTTTGGCTCAAAAACATTTTTTCCAAAACACGACATCAATGTGGTTATGCTGACAGAATATGTCATCGGTTGAACTTGTACAAATATGCAGCGTCGAATTATACCTACCTACAGTTGCCCTGCAATGAACATTGAAACACCGCTGGCATAATTATTTACCCCGCTTGGACCTGCAAAGGTTAACCACGTTGATATTGGAATAGTCCTACAATAAAATTGTATTAGAACAGGCGCCAACTTTAGCAATTGTGCTACGGTACTAAAAGGCATATATTATTTTGACTCTTCAGATAATTATGCATAACATATACAAAAATTGGACAAGAGGGACAAGTTAGGCGATTAAAATGCAAATAAATAGAACTTATAATATAAACAATGGAAAGCTCGTTTTCTTATATTTCTGTTTTAATGTTCTGCATTACGCCCAAAAGGCATATATTATTTTAGCCGTAAATAGTACCGTATACCTCTAACCTGCTATTAGGTAATAAGGACACGGATGTTGCAGATAAATCGTTTCCGATATAGACATTTGTAACATCCCTGATATCTGGTAGGCCAATATACGACCCAACGACCAACGTATTTGGATATATAATCAATTGCTGATGAATCAGTTATCGTGATGTTGGTACCACCAGCCACTGGACCGAACAATGGCTCCATTGAGATCGGAGAAGCTAATAATTAAATTTATCCAACATTTAGTAAAGCAAGTCAGGTTTTATCTCGTATTATGCCTGAAAATAAAGATTTTTCAACTTCATATGACTAAATTCTTATTAAATCAGATGAAAAACAGTTTGTTCTCTGGTTAGACAAAATGAACTATAAGATGGCCCTAGTGGTAACTAGTCTTTCAAGAGATCTATAATGTTTCTCGTCTTACTAATATCTCTACTTTGTACTTAGTAGTGATACATTAATATACGCCTTGAGACGGAAAATTATTGTTCAACCTGGCAACTTAAATGGATCATCCGGTAAAAATTTTGCTTCAATAAACCTAAGATAATCTTACCGTATCAGGATGCTAATTTTAGCTCATTCGAAATGTACTCTTTGACACCTTGATTAATTTAAATTTAAATCAGATTAGTTTAGAATAAAATAGATGAAAACAGAATATATGGCATACGAATCATCAGTAGCAGGGCTGAGGTAGATTCCACACCGTCATAACAACTATAAGTTCCCTCTGTTAAATTCGACAGCTGACGAACGATAAGTACTGAGGAATTGACCGTTGCATAGAGTTCATACTGCTGTTGATTTGTGTCGAGTAATTTGTATCCATTGGATATCTGAATAGTTTCGTTGTTGAAAGAACCCAACGGAGTGAAAGACCAACTAATGGCGTCTGCTCCATAATTGGAAGCACACTCCAATGTAATGTCATTTGATCCAGGAACAGCTGCAGTATTAGTTGGCTTCCTGATCAGAGAACCATTCGAAAAACGACCTAAACGTATAAAATAAACCATTCTTTCCATTAGCCATAATGCAGCGAAGGCGCTACATAAATTACAAATAGACATACATACACATATGCAATTATGCATATTCACACGTGAAAAGATTTACATACATAGGCCTACCTATAATATGCATACATACAAACAAACATAATAATGGAAAGAATCTGAGACAGTATAACACTATGCTTGATTAGTCAAGTATTCAGCCCATCTTTCGTTAGCTCCCATAGAATTTATGAAGCTTTACTGAATCATTTTTGCATATGACAACCTTGTACAAGACTTAATGGCAAGCAATCAGCCAAATAATGAAGCGAAGACAAAATGCATAATGCATACACATTCATACACAATACATACATGTATTGCACGTCTTCCTGGATACTCGCACATCTCCACATACATGGTTAATGATCTTCGCTGGCTCCCTGTCTCGGCGCAAATCAGATACAAGGTCCTACTCACAATTACAAAGTCCCAGTAGGGCTTTGTGCCTAAGTACCTCTTTTACTTGATGCGTAAGCCGCTCTCTGCACGTTCTTCTTGCCATGTTCGTTCTGCTGACAGGCTAAATCTCTTCGTACCTCGGCCGCGAACCTCATTAGTCCAGCATCGGTCTTTCGCTGTTGTAGGTCCTTCACTATGGAATAACCTTCCCTCTGCAATTCGTAGCGGGATTCTGGAAGGGATTTCGCCTGCATCTCTTCGCTGCATAAATGGAACTACTCAGAGGCATTCCCAACCCCCGCGCGGCAAAATGGGACCATTCTAACATGAGAAGGGATTCTATGAAAGTTACAATTACAACAGATTACACGGGTGTAACTAACATTTTTGTCAAATCGGAGATTTCAATGTGACGGAGTTCTAACTGCACCCCTTTACCATAGTAATAGACGCTTGTACTGAATTGGATTCATATTGACCAGTATTTGACAGAATTACAAAGTTCTAAGTACGAAAATAAATTTCTGCCAGTATTACAAGGTTCTAAGTACAGAGCCAATAGGCGTCTGCAATTTTCACACGTGACCTATAGATAAACAGGCTTGTAGTTCTATGTTTACTCTAATTATAAGAAGTAACGAAGATGGCGGACCGAGACGATAAGCGAAATATCGTGAGTGTGAGAAATCGATATAAAACTATTAAATATAAAGATATAGCTGGGATGCTGGAGGGGTTAAGTGACGATGGGCATTTGACGGAGGAAGGATCGGAATCCGGCGACGACCCAACGTACGACCCACGTATGGATCTGGCTAATGTTTGCGACAAGGACATCGCCTGCGCGGCTGTGACAGTCGGGTAAGATTATTACTGTCGTTGGAGTCTCCCATAATATCTTCCCTCATGCGTCCCTGGTTGTCCGATTTGTCCCAAATTTGGTCAGAACGTATAGCTTGGGCATAAAAATCTTTGGCCAAGAGTTTCAAAACTGTAGGACTTAAACTTTTACTATTTAGAAATAAAGAGTGTGAAATTGTGAAAAAATTAGTAGGCTAGAATATTCTATTCTATATTGCATTCTCACATAAAATAATTGTTTAGTTTCTTAGCATTATTTCAGTGATTTTGCTATTTTCAAAGAATCTATAATCTCCACTGATAATTTGTAATTCATAATAATATTATTACGACTGCAGGCACGCGAGACACTACGTTAAATATAATAATACGTCGGCCTATTAATTATTTTCATGATCTTTTTAATTGCTTGCTGTGCACAGGATGGATACCAGAAAACGGAAAAGAAATCCTACAGAGGCTAACATAACATCAAGGAACGACAACACGACTACTGTAGCTGCGACAACGCTTACCGTAGCTGAATCGAGCAACAAACAGAGTGTCAGAAAACGGAAAAGAAATCCTACAGAGGCTAACACAACATCAAGGAACGACAACACGACTACAGTTACTGTAGCTGCGACAACGGTTACCGTAGCTGAATCGAGCAACAAACAGAGTGTCAGAAAACGGAAAAGAAATCCTACAGAATGGAAAGCTAAAAAGCGTAAAAGCCTCTGTCAGGCTGGAAAAGAATACTTAAGTCGTAGAGGGAAGTTAGTTCCAGCAAAAACTGTGGGAAAAAGTAAAAACAAAAGTAACTGTAACAGTAAGAGTTGTCTGACAAAGTGTCGTTTCTTTTGTGAGAAAAAGATTAGCGAGTCAGAGAGGGAATCAATTTTTAATCGTTATTACAAATTACAGCAGACAGAGAAGTACCAGTTTTATGGAAAGACGACGGAAAGATTCGAAAAGACTCGATGTACTGTGACGAAAGGACCTGGTGAAGGAAAAGATTCTAGGAGACGATACACATTCCAATACTACCTAGACATTGGAAATGATAGACATCGTGTATGTAAAGACTACTATCTTGGTACATTGGCCATCAGTCAGAAACCTATATACAATTTTCACAACAACAAGAAAGATCCAGTAACTGGAGTACCATCTCCAGACAAGCGTGGGAAACATACTAAGAAAGTGATATCAACTCAGCAAAAGATAAAAGTAAGAAATCACATCGAATCCTTTCCAGCAGTTGAATCGCACTACACTCGTTCATCTTCAAAAAAGCAGTATCTAGAGGCTAATTTAAGCATATCGAAAATGTATCAGTTGTACCTTGAGTCTTTAGAGGTAGATGAGGTACCGGTCAAAGAATCGTACTATAGATATATGTTTGTAACAGAGTTAACCTAGACTTTCATATGCCAAAGTCAGATAGGTGTGATTTGTGTGAAGAATTTAAAGTACTGAAATTGAACAGGGAAGTCATTGGAACTGAAATTAGTGTCAAATATGATAGGCACATTGCACAGAAGGATGCAATGCGTGAAGAGCGTAAGGCTGACAAGCAGTCTAAGAAAATGGTAGTTTGTTTTGATCTGGAGAATGTTATCACCTTGCCTAAGGCAGGAACTAGTAATTTCTTTTACAAAAGGAAATTGAATTTGTACAATTTAACTGCTCACGCTTCTTCTGGTCAGGGCTATTGTGCTATTTGGCCAGAAACACTTTCTGGTAGGGCAGGTATTGATATAGCAAGTGCCATAGTCAAAATTCTCACAGCAGTCGTGCGTGATCACCCAGATATTTCTGAAATTATTACATGGAGCTGTGTGCCTCAGAATCGCAACTCCATCATGGCTTATGCTATGGGAGACTTTTTGCAAAGACATAGTCACGTTACAAGTTTAACAATGAAGTATTCTGTTCCAGGACATTCATGTATTCAAGAAGTAGATAACATGCATAGCCAGATTGAGAAGGCTATACAAGTTGCCGAATTTTTTTCTCCCGTGTCTTTTCTGAGAGTTCTATTAAATGTTAATCGAAGTAAACCGTTTAAAGTTATTCAAATGAAGAACAATGACTTTAAACAATACAATGTACCAGCAAAATTCTTGGAATACCAAAAGATTCCTTTCAGTAAAGTAGTTGGGCTGAGGCTTACTAAGGTTGAACATGAAGTTTCATACAGAACTTCATGGTCCGAGCCATGGATAATTGAAAATATTAGATATGTGAGCAAGAGCCGGAAAGGAAGCAAAAAGATGGACAAGTCTTAGATAAAGGCTTAAATACTTTGAAAGTGAGTAAGTTTGTGTGCAAAATAACTGCAGAGAAGAAGAAGGATTCAGCTAGTATGCTGAAGTGGCTACCACTTGAAGACAGGCAGTTTCATGAAAAGACTGTGTTATTAAAGTGAATATCATAAATATATTATTATTAATGAGTAGCTTTAATTTTGTGTTTAGGACGAAGACAGACTTAGTCTAGACTAAGACTTAGTGTCTAACCCGTGTTAACACGGATATAACTTCATGATAGACGTTAAAACGAAGTTATTTCTTATTTTATATACATATTGTATTGTGAAATGATGGCAAATGTCATTGTTTTAAATGTCAATTTGTGTTTTCCTTAATGTTTTGTAGCTCCAGCCAAAGCACTTTAGTTAGAACCTTGTAGTCCTTTACTATATTTCCAGCTTCAGAATAACAAGGTTCTAACTAATTTTATAGTGTAGTTATTTACATAAAACTATGATACACTATAGTTTATAAAGTAGGCCTATGCTAAATGATGCAGTATTGTGATACTTTTACTTTGTTAAGATTTCGAGAAAAAGTAGCTGCTAATTTCATGCTAAAGTACTTTTAAACTTTCAACACGAATTATCTCCATAAACACTTCTATGCACATAGAACCGTGTAATTCTAAGGTCACGACTTACTACGGAGGGTAAGGAGAGGCCATTCCAAATCGAGGGCTAACCACAGATAAGGCATGGCTCTGTCTGGTGGAGGTGCGAGCAAAAGGAGCAGAGAGGAGACCGTGTTCAACCGAACGGAGGGAGCGCGAGCTCCGAGCACTAAGGGAGGGCTACAGAGCTCGATAAGGTAGGCAGGAGCGAGGCCTAGCAGACCTTATCCGAGATCCATACTATGCTTTTGTCAAGTGTTCATATCTTCAGCCAAATGCCCAGTAGGTTTACTTCCTGATTGTTTGCATTTGCCTCATATGGTCTTTATATATTATGCTTTGTCGGTGAACTCTTAGTCCGTCTGTTCGAGAATTTATCGTCGTTAAAACCGTTACAAACTAAGACATCATTTATGGTCGGCAGACAGAACATAAACAGGCAGAAAGCCACACACGTGTAATGATCTGGGTCGAGGCCATAAGATCGCTAGAGAAAACTTTTACATTTAGATTTATGGAGTCGCCAGAATGCTCTCGCATCGGTGACCACAGCTGAATGTTCGCTGGGAGTAAAGGGGTGAAATTGCATGGCATCCGTTAAGAAGCTAACTATAATTATGAGACTCGATGTGATGGTTATTGGTTAATTCACTCCTCCCATTGTATGACGTGGTCTCCCGTTTAACGATGGCCTGAAACCCCATTTTAATCTAATACAGCTAATATGCAACGATTAATAAATTGCCTTTCAACAACCTTTGACTCATATCTAATAAAATGGGATGAATGGCAATTTTAAGCGATCACTTGTATGTCTACTGCTATAATTGTTGGTTGAGTACCTGTCGTCGAAGGCTTTGTAGCTGCAATTGTGGGCAGATTAGTTGTTGGAAATGCCTTTGATGAATTCGGCACCATTTCTGTAGAATATTCATTTGTTGAATTCGGCCCCATTTCTGTAGAATATTCATTTGTTGAATTCGGCCCAGTTGCTGTAGAAAATTCATTTGCTGATAATAGCCCAGTACTTGTTGGAAATTTCATTGTTGATTTTTGCCCAGTAGTTGTTGGAAACTCCTTTGTTGATATTGGGCCAGTAGTTGTTGGATATTCCTTTGTTGATTTTGGCACAGTAGTTGCTGGAAATACCTTTGTTGATTTTGGCCCAGTAGTTGTTGGAAATATTTTTGTTGATTTTGGGCCAGTAGTTGTTGGAAATTCCTTTGTTGATTTTGGCCCAGTAGTTGTTGGAAATTCCTTTTTTGATTTTGGGCCAGTAGTTGTTGGAAATTCTTTTGTTGATTTTGGCCCATAAGTTGTGGGAGGTCCATTTATTGATACAGTTGTAGAACGTTTATTTGTTGATAATGGGAAAGTAGTTGTTGGAGATTCCTTTGTTGATAATGGCAGTAGTTGTTAGAGATTCCTTTGTTGATAATGGCTCAGTAGTTGTTAGAGATTCCTTTGTTGATAATGGCAAAGTAGTTGTTAGAGATTCCTTTGTTGATAATGGCAAAGTAGTTGTTGGAGATTCCTTTGTTGATAATGGCAAAGTAGTTGTTGTAGATTCTTTTGTTGATAATGGCTCAGTAGTTGTTGGAGATTCCTTTGTTGATAATGGCTCAGTAGTTGTTAGAGATTCCTTTGTTGATAATGGCAAAGTAGTTGTTAGAGATTCCTTTGTTGATAATGGCAAAGTAGTTGTTAGAGATTCCTTTGTTGATAATGGCTCAGTAGTTGTTGGAGATTCCTTTGTTGATAATGGCAAAGTAGTTGTTATAGATTCCTTTGTTGATAATGGCTCAGTAGTTGTTGTAGATTCCTTTGTTGATAATGGCTCAGTAGTTGTTGTAGATTCCTTTGTTGATAATGGCTCAGTAGTTGTTGGAGATTCCTTTGTTGATAATGGCTCAGTAGTTGTTAGAGATTCCTTTGTTGATAATGGCAAAGTAGTTGTTAGAGATTCTTTTGTTGATAATGGCAAAGTAGTTGTTGGAGATTCCTTTGTTGATAATGGCTCAGTAGTTGTTAGAGATTCCTTTGTTGATAATGGCAAAGTAGTTGTTAGAGATTCCTTTGTTGATAATGGCTCAGTAGTTGTTAGAGATTCTTTGTTGATAATGGCAAAGTAGTTGTTAGAGATTCCTTTGTTGATAATGGCAAAGTAGTTGTTGGAGATTCCTTTGTTGATAATGGCTCAGTAGTTGTTAGAGATTCTTTTGTTGATAATGGCAAAGTAGTTGTTAGAGATTCCTTTGTTGATAATGGCAAAGTAGTTGTTGGAGATTCCTTTGTTGATAATGGCAAAGTAGTTGTTAGAGATTCTTTTGTTGATAATGGCAAAGTAGTTGTTGGAGATTCCTTTGTTGATAATGGCAAAGTAGTTGTTAGAGATTCTTTTGTTGATAATGGCTCAGTAGTTGTTGTAGATTCCTTTGTTGATAATGGCTCAGTAGTTGTTGTAGATTCTTTTGTTGATAATGGCTCAGTAGTTGTTATAGATTCCTTTGTTGATAATGGCAAAGTAGTTGTTAGAGATTCCTTTGTTGATAATGGCAAAGTAGTTGTTGGAGATTCCTTTGTTGATAATGGCTCAGTAGTTGTTAGAGATTCTTTTGTTGATAATGGCTCAGTAGTTGTTATAGATTCCTTTGTTGATAATGGCTCAGTAGTTGTTAGAGATTCCTTTGTTGATAATGGCTCAGTAGTTGTTAGAGATTCTTTTGTTGATAATGGCTCAAGTAGTTGTTAGAGATTCCTTTGTTGATAATGGCAAAGTAGTTGTTGGAGATTCCTTTGTTGATAATGGCAAAGTAGTTGTTGGAGATTCCTTTGTTGATAATGGCAAAGTAGTTGTTAGAGATTCCTTTGTTGATAATGGCAAAGTAGTTGTTGGAGATTCCTTAGTAGATAATGGTAAAGTAGTTGTGGGAGATTCCGTTGTTGATAATGGCAAAGTAGTTGTGGGAGATTCCTTTGTTGATAATGGCTCAGTAGTTGTGGGAGATTCCTTTGTTGATAATGGTAAAGTAGTTGTGGGAGATTCCGTTGTTGATATTGGCTCAGTAGTTGTGGGAGATTCCTTTTGGTTGATATTGGCTCAGTAGTTGTGGGATATTCCTTTGTTGATATTGGCTCAGTAGTTGTGGGAGATTCCTTTGTTGATAATGGCAAAGTAGTTGTTGGAGATTCCTTTGTTGATAATGGCAAAGTAGTTGTTTGGAATTTTTGTTGTTGATTTTGGCCCAGCAGTTGTTTGATTTCCTTTGTTGATTTTGGCCCAGTAGTTGTTTGATATTCCTTTGTTGATTTTGGCCCAGTAGTTGTTTGATATTCCTTTGTTGATTTTGGCCCAGTAGTTGTTTGATATTCCTTTGTTGATTTTGGCCAAGTAGTTGTTTGATATTCCTTTGTTGATTTTGGCCCAGTAGTTGTTTCTCCGCGGCTTGCTGAATAGAAACGTAAGAGAAAATTATCAACGAGCATATATTTTAATAGTACGGCTTTTACATTAGTAGTTGTCTAACATATGTTGAAAGGGCTAGCTAGTATTTGCGAAATCTTATATTTGTTGGAAACTGTAGCCCTTTCGAACATTATTTAACATGGATAGGACTATATACTTAAACTAAAGCTGAACACATGAGCGTTTTTACCTGTATTAGTGAGCGAGAGCCATAATATAGTTCAAGTTTTTTAAACTATAATTATATGGCACCGTCTCTGAAATACAGGGACGAAAGGAGACGCTATTGTGATGTAACACTTCAGTAATCTTTGGTCACAAGCAAATGCTATAAACGAAATTGTCATTTGAAAGAGCAGAGAAGTATTGCATAATGAATAGAGAATAGTTCATCTGACTTCGGCTTAACAGATCTAAAGAAATACTTATATACTTTGCGCGTTTGAGGGGATGGTATATAGAGTTTGACCATGTATTCTCAAATTCCCAAGCGAAGGACATACGTGACACTGTTCCAAAATTATTGTCTGAGAAAGCACGATGGGTTGATATGTTAGAGGTTCTTTTGTTGATAATAGCTCAGTAGTTGTTGGAGATTCCTTTGTTGATAATGGCAAAGTAGTTGTTGGAGATTCCTTTGTTGATAATGGCAAAGTAGTTGTTTGAGATTCCTTTGTTGATAATGGCAAAGTAGTTTCTAGAGATTCCTTTGCTGACAATGGCTCAGTAGTTGTTGGAGATTCCTTTGTAGATAATGGTAAAGTAGTTGTGGGAGATACCCTTGTTGATAATGGCAGCGTGGTACCTGCATTAGGGTTGAGTGAAAGAAGCAAAAATTCTAGAACCTCAACGTAATCGTGATAACTCGTTGCCTTTTGGTGCAGTTAGTTATCATGCCAAATATTTCTTTAAAATTCATTCTCTAAGATTTGCCCCAACGCTTTTTAAAATTTTACAATTTAAAAAAAAATTGTCGAATTTATAAAAATTTCAATAAATTTTTAAAATGTAATAGACTAATTGAAATGGTGTTTAAGCATTTAATTATGACGTATCTAATGACTCTGCAAGTTAAAATTAATAAAATGACTCTATGTCAGCAATATTAAATAAACAATAAACAATAAACATTATAAGCAATCCCAACTGTTACAGTAGTAGACTATTGCACTTATCATTGAAAAGTTGATAATGGCCCAGTAGTTGTATCATTGACCTGATATATTTTGAACATATTGAGCATATTATGTTCAAGGGCTTTGCCACTCAGAACGGCAGCCAGCATGCGGGTCTAAATATTCTTCCTAAACAGCAGTGGAATAATTTCTAAGCTACAGTCTACTGCCACGGCTCGTGAATAAGCGCTCGAGAATAAGCTAGTGCTCTTCGCTTTAGAGAAGCGCTTTAGAAATTCTAAGTTTACGATGGTTGGTTTTGTAGTCTACCTGTCGTCGAAGGCATTGCAGTTGTAGCTGAGGACGGGGCAGCAGAAGATGATATCGTTGTAGCCGTTGTTTCAGCGCATACTAAAATAAAGATGTAAACAGAAATTTTAAATTGGTTTAAACGCTAGGCACGAAAACTGTTGAATAGTTGCAACCATGTAGGCTAAATACGGTAAGTTGTCAATGATAATTTTTATATTATTCAAGCTATACGCCTTGATCATTGAGCGTGGTTTAATACACAGGCATGTGCATGTGCGTTTTTTTTATCTGCTATCAGAGTCAGAAGTCCATTTATTAGTAATGTATCAAAAAGTTTTGGTTCAAAATTTACTTTTTTTGATCAATTTTTCAGATTTAGATTTAGTAAAGTTGCACGCTTAATAAGTGCTTTTAACAAATTGTCGGCAGTTTGAGAAAAGATGTCAGAAGAACATTTGCAGAAAAGCCTCAAAATTAGGTGAATAGTTGGTAATGATAAGTCTTAATGGTAGTTGGTAAAATGGTAGCCAGAGAGACATCAGCGAGTAGGAAACTGAGCGGTGCATTACTGTACAAAGTCTGCGAAACACAACAGTTCCATACAGATGGCACCGAAGTAAATTAATTTATTTAAACTTATAGAGCACGACGATGCAGGCACGATTAACCAACCATAAACAAAACTAGAAAAATAAATAAATAGTACACGTCCAAACACCGTCAAAGCCACTCACAAGCAATGGATAAATAGACAAAGAACGCAATGCTTAGTCTAACTGGAAGCCATAACTACAAGAGTAATATTTCCAGACAACTCACCTAGGTCTAAAAAAGTATCAGTATTGACACTCTAGATAAGACAGAGCCATATTGCCTTCGTCCGCTCAATTAGTGTAATCTGTAGGGTGGTGCTCAAAAACATTATTTTGAGTAAATTGATGGGACAGCCCCAGGTTATGTTCCTTTTGATAAAGTAAGTTAGTGTGCAAAATATGATAAAGATATTCCATCATTTAGGTGTGCCACATAAGAGGTCAAGTTTTCCAAATTTTAGCCAAGGATCGTAAGCACAATTATTGTGATAATATTAGAAACTTTTTCGTATTTTGTGTAAGATCAAGTATACCTTAAATTGTTTTGCTTAAAAGTAGAATAATTAAAAAGTACTGGTGAGCATTATTCAGCCTTATAAGTATGATTAAATCATTAACACATTAAAATATTTATCATTAACACATTAAAATATGTATTGGTCCATTTTGTGACCGTTGAATTGTTGGTGTCCGGACACTTTTTCGATGCTCGGACACCACGTGGAGCAAGGTTTGCTTTTGACCTACATTCTTGGTCCGGATTATATTTTATTTTGGTATCAATGCCACTCCCGTTTCTGTCCTATCATTCACCACACTCAACCTATCTTCAGTCTGCTGACACTCCAACTAAATGCTGTTGTTTCCACGCATTACTATAGCTGTCCTTCATTCGATCAAGCGCTGCTGCTACTTGCAGATTGATAATAATATTCTTTGGCGAGGTCTTTTAGTTTTGGGGTTTTGCCTCATCTACAGACTCAGAGTTTTCGATGCAGTCTATATAGCAGTTATCACTATCTGAAGCAACAGATTTAAATAAATCGGCAGCTGTCTTAATACCACTGAACCTGGACATTGGAGTAGTAGTAACAGATTGTCTCAATGTCTCTTGATAAACGCTGGCCTTAGTTTCATCTTGTCTCTCTTCCGTTTTTCTTCATCTTGTTTTTCAATGTGTTATTGAACTTGACATCCTTCCATCTCTGAGCTGAGCCTGCAGAAGTGCTGTGTCCTCAGGATTTTATTTTTTACTTCCGCATCAGAATGTGAAATATTAAATGTTTTCTCTAATGATTCAACAAATCTTTACTCGCGACTTTCTGTGTTTCTCCACCTCTCCATGCTGCCTTTTGTGAATTCCTCCTCTCATTGTAGATCTTGTCAAGCCTCCCGATTGCATGTTGGCATTGTAGTCACAGGCAAGTGAGCTTTATTTCAAAAAGCTCCAACTGTTCCAACTGTCATGCATGCGTGCACTTCACGAACAGTTTTGCCATTGACCTTTAACAAATGAAAAACCTGCAATGTCTCTTTTCATTAAAGCAGCCTTGCAATATTGATTGAATCATGTGTGAATCCAACAAAGCAAATTTCAATTTAAGATCTGGTAGAAGGTTTTGGCCATGCCAACCCTTGAGGACCTCTGAGTAGGCTTCTTGAAGGGCGCTGTATAAAACGTTTGGAATGAATGAATCCTAGTCAGTTTCCAGTTAGAAAGTACTGAAAACAAGCAAGTCAATAAAGAGATTGGAAACACTGGATACATTATGCGAGACTAAGTGTTGGGTATTGGGTATTTAAGGATTTTTCTTGCAAAGTATTTTCATAAATAAGCTAAAAAATTATTTAAATTTAAACTTGTACAGAGTTGCTAATTATAATCTGATTTTCTACTATATTAATCATATGTTCTGACCCGAAACCAAATTTTAGCCAGATATTAAATGTTTTGTAAGACATTATTTACTTTTGATATGAAATGCTTTTTTTCTATTACAAAATGCTGGATTAATTTGAAATTGGTTATGGATTCTATGGGATATTGTGAGTAAATATAAATAAATAATTAAGCTTAGGAAAGCCTTTTATATACAGAAGTCCAAAAAATTGTTTTAAAAATTAAAATGATTTATTTACTCCTCAGCTCCAGTTTGTCCCAATTTATATATTTATTATTTTATCATTTATTTATAAAACCAATCATCAGAGAATAAGGTATCCAACAATCCATGGTACATAGCACTGATAACATATCACAATAAAAATAATAGGCTCTAGAAGTGTCTAACTTTCATCCAGCTCCTGAAAAAAAAAAAAAGTTGATTTTTATGGCTTCGATAACGCAATAATTTTGTATACAAAATTTAAGTTGTGATGTGGCACCCCTAAATAATGGAATATTTTAAAAAGAGTTTGCACATGGGTTTCTACTACCAATACGAACAGAACTGGGGGATGTCCCTGGCATTATAAAAAATAACCATTTTGGCTGCCACCCTAGTAATCGGTAATTGCAATAATGGTAATCGACCGTTTATATAGAGCCGCTTTTTGAGCAAGACTTATCAGAGGCGCTCTCTTCGTAGGCACAAACAATGCATAGCAAACTGTAGGAGTGGCAGGTCAACGTTCGCACCTGGAACCCAACCAACCGAATTCAATCAACAGATGAAATAATAGCGTCATGTTCTGTGGATGATTGTAATTAGTGGTCAGTGGCTGAGCTGTAGTTTTTGGTGTATGTGTAGTAGTTGTCGGTTGTAGTGTCAGTGTCTGAGAATGGCTGAGTCGTTGCAATAAGGAGGCAGAGTAATGGCAGTTCAGTATGGGTCAGTCGGAGAGCGAATCGTGGCTGTAGGAGACTGCGTAGTTATTTTCGGTGGTTGATTAGTTGTTGGTGATGCTCGAGTAGCAGCTGCTTGAGTGATCAATTTTCCAAGCGCAGCATTTAATCAATTTCTTAGCGAAGCAACGCAAAATATATAACATAACACTTAATGATACTGTAGATTTCGACATTGCACTTTCATAGATGACTATTTGGGTAATGCTTGAATCCAGTTGCATTTACTCATTAGATATTTGGGCCATTTCGTTTTTCCTTGACGCATACTCACCTGGCGTTGAACAGGATTCATTAAACCCCGGTGCGTTGGACGCGATCCAATCATACGTAATATCCGTTGGTTTACCAAATGTCAATATACATTGGTAATTATTGACAATGCTGCTATCGACTGTAATGGTTGACGTTGCAGTGTACACATACATGTCCGTCTTATTCCTGTATGGCGCATCCGTTGTGTAGACTACTCCGTTTATTATCCAGGTTGTGATTGCTGGGATAGGATTGGTCGTGCTATCAGCGAAAACGACACTGCATGAGAGGTGAACGTTGGATGAGGTACTGTAAGGAATGCATGAACATCCTGGACCACTGTCTGTAAGATATAACTTTATAATATAAATAATGGATATCGGAACGAGTTTATTTACAGCATGGTTGTGTTCTGATGTAGGCTACGTCAAAGTTCACGTTCGATTTGTAGTTTAAGCTTAAAGTTCGGTGTAGGCCTAATCTGTTATAATCTGGTACATTAACTAAGTCTTTTAGTTTAAGAGCTGCAATTGACTTGACTTTAAAGTTTCACTGTTGCGATTATCAAATACTAAAAGCGCAGCATACCAACAACGCTTCTCAATAAAATAATTGCCGGACACTCATAATCTTTTTACCCGATGAGCCTAGTTGAATAAAAAAACAGATCATGGTGAATGAACACGAAACTATTCGAATTCAATACCTGCAACTCATTCCATTTCTATTATAACAATTTCAATTTTTCGGGAGGTTTTAATTTTCTCATTCTGATCCTTCGGAATTTGTAAGCTGTAGCAGAGCTGACAAATCTCTGGCGGACTTGTCTTATTTTAGCAGCAAACCTTGACACATCTTTTGCGTGTTCGGAAACATTTCGGAGATTGCATTACACTTGATCGCATTGTAAACGTTTGATTTATAAAACTATAATAAACATGCGGTTGTCATTACTTACGGACGACGAGAAGCTTTGCTCCCGTCCTGTTCCCATTATTATTACAATCTGCGATGTACAACCCTGCCGTTGTTATCGGTTGTCCATTTTCAGTTGTCGTCGAATTCTGTATTATCAGACCGCTCTGATTAACGTAGTAGAGATTTGTCAGGGTTGGATCAACTGTGCAATCAGAGCGTGTGATTTCGTTTCCGCCTAACTCATTCGTTGTTGGTAAAACCCTCCACGTTACGGTGCAAGGACTGGCTGTTACATTCATTGGTACATCGAGTGTTCCCTCACGGACCGCTATGTTCTTCATATTCGGATAACAATAACCTACAATAAAAATGGTCTCTGAATATTTAATTGAATTGTTGTTATTTTTGCTTGCAGGTGTGCCAGCAGTTTAAGTAGAGATACGCTCTGTCTGAAAATAGTCGACTGATATCAAAAGCAACAAAACCAGCTACTTAGAACTTCTTGTGCGTGAAGGACTTGCTCAAGGTCCCTGCTCCGTAACCGCCTGCGTTGAGGCTTGAACAGTGACCGCGTACTCTCCAAGTGGCAGGCCTGCACGTGCAAATATGTAGACCGAGCGACGCCGACCGAAAGAGTACTTAAGTGTAGCACTGAACTGTAGGCCTAAACTAGCTCATTTCAGTCGGTCGGTGTCGCTGCCGGAAGATGCGCTGCTGGTGACGAATAAAACTACTCAACGACATCCGAGTGCTCGAATTCTTCTGTTGGTTGACAACTCCGAATATCGGACGAACAACCGACGTTACATATGTATGTCTGTATCTAAGTATGTATGCAATGCATGATGTATGCATGTATGTATGTATGTGTGTAACTGTGTATGTGTGTATGTATGTGTGTTTGTGTGTCTGAGTGTCTGTGTGTCTGAGTGTCTGTGTGTATGTGTGTATGTATGTATGTATATATATGTATGTATGTATGTATGTATGTATGTATGTATGTATGTATGTATGTATGTATGTATGTATGTATGTATGTACGTACGTACGTATGTATGTATGTATGTATGTATGTATGTATGTATGTATGTATGTATGTATGTATGTGTGTGTGTACGTATGTATGTATGTATGTATGTCTGTATCATAGACCCCCAAAATTCCAGGAATGTAGGCTGCTACATGTATGTTCGGGTCTTGGAACGTGGGTCCATTCTCATATTACACATTTTATTAGAAAAAATGAGCAGAGTCCGATTCAGATGACTGCTTCTTATAATTAACGCTAAACATAAAGCTGTTAAAAATTCTCTTTGAATCAGTTCGAATTAATTGGATAGGTGACAATTTGAAGCGGTTGGTAGTAGGTCTATAATTGTTATGGTTGTTTGCGTACCTATCAACGAAGTCGTTGTAGTTGGGGAAAGGTTAGTTGCAGATTGTTCAGTTGTTGATAATGCTCCACCGCACACTGAATAAAAACGTAAACATACATATCAAAGACTAGACACTAATATAGTCCAACCTATTAATAGGCCAACGGTGGCTTACATATGCCTGATTTAATAATTATTATTCAAACTATAGCTCTTTCGCAAATGTTTAAATATGACTGAAATTAAACGCATATCTCGTAACTTGAGCATTTGTACCGGTATCGCTACCTGACAGCCAACAAAAATAATGTGATAGAGGAAATGTCACTCGGTATTATCACAGAACAATTATGAGAAACTGAGCAAGTGAGTGGACTGGAGAGAAAGAAGACTGATAGGCAATCTATACATGGGACAAAGAGTAAAGATGAGAATCGATGGAGAATACTCAGAACCTGGAAAAATAGGAAGAGGAGTGAGGCAAGGATGCCCACTATCACCAATTCTATTCAACATCTACATAGAATAAATTGTTAGAGAAACGTTGGAGGAACTGGAAGAGGGGGTAAAAGTGGGTGGGAAAATGGTGAAAGCATTGAGATTTGCAGACGATCAAGCGATGATGGCAGGCAGTAAGGAAGGTCTACAACTAATGATGGACCGCTTAAACAGCATATCAATGGACTATGACATGAAAATAAACATAAAGAAAACAAAGGTCATGAAGATGAGTAAGAGAGGGGAAGAAACAATAAACATCACATTAAATGGGGAAGAAATAGAACAGGTGAAGAAGTTCTGCTATCTGGGAAGTGTGGTTACAGAGGATGCAAGGTGCCATGTGGAAGTGAAAAGAAGAATAGCTATGGGAAAAGATGCATTCTACAAAAGAGGGGAGCTCCTCAGAGGCGGTCTAAACAGGAAGCTGAAGAAGAGAATGGTAAAGACACTAGTGTGGAGTGTTGTCCTATACGGCTCTGAGACATGGACAATGAGGCAAGAAGACATAAAACGACTGGAGGCCTTTGAGATGTGGATATGGCGCAGAATGGAGAAAATCAGCTGGGTGGAGCGAAGAACGAATGAGGAAATCTTACAGCTGGTGGAAGAAAGAAGATCACTGATAGGCACTACACGGGAGCGGCAGAAGAAATGGATAGGACACATCTTAAGGAGCGACACCCTACTAAGAGACATCATTGAGGGAAGAATGGAGGGGAAAAAGATGAGAGGTAGGCCAAGAACAATGCTACTGGACTGGATGTTGGCAGAGGAGGGATACAGCGGACTGAAAAGAGAAGCAGAGAACAGAGAAAAATGGCGTCGTTGGACATATGAACCTGCCTGAGGGCAGAGAACGTGAAGAAGAAGAGCAAGTGAATATGTCGTCCATAAGAGAGAAAAAATTGATAGTTCATCGGCAGTCTGAATGGCAAACTTTCCGAGGTTTCTAAAGTGTTTTAGTCTTTAATAGATGACTATAAAGGAATTATTTAAAGACTTCATATTGAAGGGTATGCCATATGTAGTTTCCTCTGTTAAGGTTCGCATTAGATTCAGCTTTTCTGATTTTCTGTGCAATAAGCGTTTGATTCTAAAATAAATGAATATCCAGTAGTGTTTCTTAGATCATTTCGCAGGAACAAGAGCACTCAGTACCTGTTGCAATATGGGTTAGTGTGAAAGAACGTGTGCTAGGCCTCCATGACTTTCGCAATCTTTATATAAATAACTCGTCATTGTTAAAACGTGTTTCTGTTCTCCGATTCTTTAGTCCTATCATGCAAACTAACCTGGTGTAGAGCAAGATTCGTTGAACTCCGGCGCATTCGTTGCGATGTATTGAGCTTGGATGTCAGTTGGTGCAGCAAAAGTCAGTTCGCATGTATTGTATAGTCTGCAGGATCGCCACCGTTGCTTATAATGGTTGATTCTGCATAGAACACATACGCATCAATCCTTTTCCTCGGAAGCGTATATGATGCCAAGAATGCTCCGTTGAGTTTCCAGGTAACAATCGGATAGATCGGGTGAAGAGTGCCGTCTGCATAAGTGACGTTGCACGACACATTGGAAGCATAATCGCTCGAAGTACAGGAACACTGTGGACCTGAGCCTGTGAGACAAAATAGTTCAAACGATTAAATACGTTTTGTTTTTTACGTTTACCCCAAACGCTATATTCTGCTTCTTTCTAGTAATGCCCGCCGTAGGGAACCCTTTGATAGTCTGCAGTCATATGTAGGAACCGTCTAACGTTTTTAATAATCCAACGAGGCAAAAATTGCTTGAAACGCAAATACCTTGCTAAGTTTGATCTTGAAACAGTACCAAATGATAAGATATCGTCATTATTTGAAGTTTTTAATTAAAGTAGTGTTTAAAATATTCGTTTATTAATTCAAAGTGACAAGTTCGCAGTTAGATTACCTGATATAGTAGTATCAGGATGATAACAAGTTTTACAATTTAACTGTATGGCAGCCTGCAAGGCGCCCATCTGTCCTACTGCTCAATTTACAATCCCCCTAGGGAGTGGCAGATTGAGTCAACCTCATTGGGCTAGCGAATATCTGACCCGCGTCCTTTTGGTCTTCGTGCCAGCATGTTACCATTCAACCACCTCTCCTCCCCATTGAGTTTCATGCAAAAACTGACTTCAGTAGGCCTATAATCAGTATTTTCTTAAATAGAGACTCCAAGGCTACGACACATTTTTAAGTTCAACAATAAAATTCAATCAAGAGCAAAATTGATATATTGCAAATTGCTAAATAAATTGAAAAATTACGTAAAATTTAAAATTGGAACTTTGGAATTGAAAATGGAAGCTCACAAACTATAGTTCAATAATTCATACAAGAGACATAAAATAGTAGCATTCTGCAGAGTAGTACATGTGGTACTTAAATGTTTTGTACCCCTGTACAGCAGGATATTGTACAGTACTATTATGTGGTGCTTACATTTAAATGTTTTTTCGGTGAGCTTTTAATTCGTCTGTTCATGAATTTATTTTCTTTAAAACCGCAGAATGACAAAATTAGGCATAAGCGTGAAACGAGAAGCTTCCTGTTTTCATGTCGGTATAGAAACGTTTACAATCAAATTTTTTTTGTTCGCGTGGTGAGGACAGCTGAATGTTCGCTGGGAGTAAAGAATAAAAATTTCATGTAGCCAAAGAACTTACGAATGACGAGTAACTTGGCGCCTGTTCTGTTGGGATTGTAGGCACATTGACCGATGTACAACCCAGCTGTTGATATCGGATTTCCATTTTCAGTTGTTGTCGCGTCCTTGATAATTAAACCGGTCTGGTTAACGTCGTAGAGGTTAGTCAGCGATGGATCCCTAGCACCGCCGAAGTAGATGATATCGTAAATGGTTGACTCATCTGATGTTGGAATAACCTTCCACGAGACGTTTAGAGGGTTAATGTACAGATTCATTATTGTATTCGGCTGTCCCTCTCTTACAGCAATATTCTTCAGATTCTGGAGACATTGATCGCCTACAATCATCAACTTCAGTTCAGTCAATGTTATTCTCTATTTGTATTTATACACGATGTTTTCTCTTCTGTTATTTCAAGGTCAAGAGGTCCAAATCAAGAAAAAAATGGTCGTAACTCAGCCAAATATTGTTCTATTTGGGGTGTTCCATTTACCTCTTTGCTCGGACCGATAAGGGCTACAATGTGGCGCTACATTCGAGAAGACACACTACTGAAAGGCTAACATAATCCAAGGTCATGTAAGGGTAAAACTTTCAGAATAAAAATGAAAAATGGCCATAGCTCAGCCAAATTAATGTTGTTTTATTTTGGTTGATTCTGAGTTATGGTAGTTTCCCTTGATTTTGATCTTTTGACCTTGAAATTCATTCATTCATTCATTCAGTAGGATTTAGTAGTCGTTCCAAGACTGACCTACTCAGAGGTGTTCCCAGCCCAACTACGGCGATAGATGAGTTTTCAAAATCAGTGTAAAAGGAATAGGACATGTTTCTCCCGCTGTTATACACGCAGATCTGAAGGAAGATTATTCCATATGGTTGCGTAACCACTGAAAGGCATGAAGTTGCATCTTTGAAGTGCGCGCAAAGGCAGTTCCCACGAGATGCAGATTGAAGATTTACTGCGGTAGCTAAACCTGAGGCAGGGCGACAGAACTCACGCAAGTAGGCTGGGGCGCTCCCTAACTGGCACCGCCAGACCCAGTTTAAATCCTAAATTGAATGCGCTGAAAATAGCCAAGATTTTGTATAACAGCGGCTGCGGCCACCAATAATCTTATTATAGTCGCACGTTTAGCAACTAGTAAAGTTCATTAAACAGAAAATTTAATTATTTAGGCAAGTTGTGCTGATAAAATTAGTATTTAAAGTCACCGCTTCACAAATGTATATATCTATGGTATATAGTATCTAACCATGTAGCCTCCTGTTGGCATAGGCCTACGTCCATTTGACTAATAGTCTTACACAGATATGAATGTGTAAAGACACTTATAGGCTATGGGTAAAATAACGCATTGATGATTACCAAAGGCAGTGGGGGTCCCGAGAGATGGCCAGGGTCACGGTGTGATGCGTCGTAGGTACCCCGAATAAAACTCTGCATGCAGAGAAGGAAGGACGGGGTGAGAACGGGGTAGCTGCCTAGATGTACGAAACTGTTGACAACTCCGAAGATCCCGCCAGGCTCCTAGTCTTGAAACTTAAAGAAAGAGATTATGGACTAAAGAATCAAAAACAAAGGGAAGACTTCAAGGACTTATGCTGTCACAAGACGTCCCTAAGATCGATCGCTTGGCAGGGGATAGGCGTTGCATGGAGTTATTCACGAGTGACTAGAAGAGATTCACTGAGAACTGTCGGAAGACGCTGCAAGTCTACACTGTTCTACAGTGAGAAGAAACTCTCGGACGATGTGACAGTCGAAGACTGTTAGGGAACATGAGCTCGAGCTGTTATTCTTGGTTGTAATTCTTGGTTGTAATTCTTGGTTGTAATTCTTGGTTGTAATTGATGGTTCCCTTTAGTAGTGTTTTAGCTGTAATTGATATATTTGCATTTGTTGCTGGTAGCTCAGCTGTTGCTTTCTGTGGTTTGGTTAATATAGTGAAAGGTTTAGTGGCTGCAGCCTTCGGCAGTTTAGTTGCTAGTAGCTGTGTATCAGTATCTTGTGATTTCGCGGTTGATATTAAAACTTCGGGTTTTGTAATTATTTGTGATCAGTCGATGAGTAAGGTAATTGTGGTTTATGAGAATAGTTGTTGCAAGTGGCTTACCTGTTGTCGTTGGTTTTTCAGTTTCAGTCGTTGGCCTCACAGTCGTTGCAGGTGATGTATTCATTTTAGTTTTTGTGGTAGTTGGCTGAGTTGCTCCTGTCTGTGTTGTAGTAGCTGTAGGTGATGGAGTTTTTATTTCAGTTGTCGTCATCGGTGGCGCTGTAGTTATCGGGGTTTCCGAAGCTAAAAATCAGTAGAAAAAAATTACAGCTCTGTTAAATTGTATGATTCTTGCCTTGCCGTTTAAAATAAATCGTTATAATTATTTATTAAATAATTCGACTGTGTCCTTTACGCTGAAGAGGAGATTGCAAACATCTTTTGTACCCCGAATTTACAGACATTTATCGTTTTAGCGTTCTTTATTATGCGCGCATTATAACATAGATCTATCGTTTCATATTTTAGTATAGGCCTAGGCCTACATCGCATTTTCATGACAATGTCCATGATAACTGTCATCAATCCAACTTCTATCTACGCAAGTATTATTTTCTTCAATCCAGCTTCTAGATTCACAAGGAACTATTTTCATCAATTATACATCTCCTGCTTAAAAAAAATTATTTTCATCAATCAAACGTCTATTTAGGCAAGAATTACAATGGCTAATATAGGACGCTAAAACGATAGATTGCTTTTAAAACCAAATAAGGTATCTAGTCAAGTTTTGAACATTGTCTTTCTTCTTTGTATTAGCACAGTTATATTTTGAACTTAAAATTTTGGTAAGCTGGTTCGTTTATTCTTTTCCCGAAATTAGCTTTATAATCTCTTTGTGTTTATTTTTGTGTAGTGTCTGTGGCTGTCGGATTGAATGAATATTTTTTAAATCTATTGTATGCCAATTTGCATAACTCTTCACCGCTTACCTGTAACGTTTGCAGTGAAATTTGGCTGGTTCCCTACAAGATAGAGTGTGGTGCTTTGATCTGGTGCAGTGAACGTTGCACGACAGTCGTAGGTCGCATCAGAGCTGTTAATGATGGTGATGACTGTTGTAGAATCATACAGATATGGTTTGATGAGCGTCTTAGTGGGTGTAGCTGTAGAAACTTGACCATCAGCTGAGCAGCTGATAGTTGCATTCAGCTGAGCGATTGGAAGATCTGCATATATGATCGTGCACGTTATGTTTGTTTCTCCGGACGCAGACCGAGTCCAGGAACAGGTCGGACCAGAACCTACAACAACAAAGTCAATGAATAGAAACGTTCTCTCTCTCTCTCTTCCACATATTTGTATATATATATATATATATATATATATATGTGTGTGTGTGTGTGTGTGTGTGTGTGTGTGTGTGTGAAATTGGTTAATTCATTACAAATATTTATATAGCGCCCCTTCACGGTTACTACTCAGCAGCGCTCCAGATGCAACCCCGGCTGGAAAGGACGGTCTTGAGGCTACAGTAAACGCATCTGAGTGAACCTTAAGCATAAGGCGTAATGCTAATGGGAGACCATACTAAACCATGGGGCCAACAACAGAGAAGGCACGATGTTGTCAAAGAGCAGTTCGCGCACGGGGACAAGAGGTTCAACTTGTGTGGAGGAGCGGAGAGCGCTTCGTCCCTGCACACCCAGAGTAGAGCGACAGAGCTCTTATAAATATACAGGAGCGGAACCTAAGCACACCAAAGCAGAACGCCTTACGCCTGTACACAATCCGCTGCGGGATAGGAGGCCAATGCAGGACATCCCACGTATAATCGGTGACATGACCGAACCTTATGCATGATAACAGCTGTGTATTATATTATCTTTATGGTAAACGGAATGCACTGTAAACGTTGCTGTACTAATGGCAGCAATAGTATAGTTCACACAACCACCGTCATCGCAGACATAATTAATTAGCCTATGCATCTTATGAAAGTTAAGAATTGCCTTATCAGATATTTGCTTCTATAATTTGAGTGAATAGTATAATATAGAAAGCTTGTTTAGGTAGATTTCGAATGGCTCAGGCCTATAGATTTAAATATGACAGCTGGAATGAAGGTTGCACAGTCTATGTAAGACAGGCTTTATAATTAGTGAAAAATTATATTGGCCTCAACAAGGCGAATCTAGTTGAATACATAATTATTATAGAGGATGTAGGCAAGTTATATGAACTCAGCAAGTGACCTTGTATTTTATTGTATTTGGCCATTTATAAAGAGCTTCTCACAGCATGTATCTTTAAAAAGCGCTCCCAGTGCGAGGTACCCCGAAAGAAAAGGCAGTCGAGAAAAAGATGAAAAACGATGCCAGAGAGAGGGAGCGAGAAGAAGAAAGAGAGGGGGAGCGGAGCGGACAGATGTGGGAAGTCCATTCAATAGAGAGGGACCTATGCAGGCAAAGGATCATCAGCTGGCCGAACGACTGTCGATTTCTAAGTGAATGTCTGTCATTCGGTTTCTCTACATAATTCGCAGACATCTTTCGACCTTCTCTTGACTTTATCGTATCGTATCTTCTTATCCAAAAATGTGTTGAGTAGGGTGGTCGCATCTCTAATAGAAAATTTTCAACTTCAGTTGTTTAATTTCGCCAACCCGGTATTGCGTGCCAATTGGTTTAAAAGTAATGTAGCCCAAAAATTAGCCGGATCGAACAATATCTAGGACTCGCACAACGTCTCTGAAATTTTTATTTTTACAAATAATTTTCGTCATTTCGAGTAAATGTATTTGATTCGCATTTTTGGACCTATGTGTAGATTTAAACAGAAAGGCTGGATGATTTAACTTAAGCACAACTTAAAAATAATTTCTACAGTGTTTATGCTCTCGTTGATTGTTTAATATTTATTTTCATTGGGATTTTAGTGGTATTTGATCCGTGAGTTCCTGAGACCGATAACCACAAATCAATTCGAACAAGCATACACAAAAGGATGCAGTGGAAATAAAGAAAAAATTAGAAATTCGAAAAGTAATAGCAAACAAAAGTTGCCCGATGGCATGGCTCAAAAAGTGTTCAAAATTTAAAAATATTATTAATGTCTTCCGCCCCCACCAGAGGGCCAAAGTTACGAGACAAAGCGTTTTTCGAGAAAATTGTAGGTTTTCTTGTAAAATATTCTTATTGAAAACTAATTAACTGCCATTCAGTATACCGCTAGAAAGAGCTCTTAAAACTGAATAAAATGATGTGTTATTTTCAGAATTTCCCCATATTTGTAGAAGTTATTAACTTTTACCATTTCCTCAATAATAATAAAAACTCTAATAAATAATTGTTATCACTAATCAGTGTAATCACAAGTAACCAGGCATGCAATAAATGTCATTGTGTTATAATCTAGACCTACTACAGGCAGTTGAATTTATTCCTGGTTTAAATGTTCACTTTTCATGGTTGATTACAACTATTATGCTTACTTTTCAAGTGTTCCTATATTTGATAAGGGGTAAAACTTTGATGGTGTTGTGCGAGTCCTAAATATTAATATTTTTTTTCATACAACTTTTTGTGTGATGTTTCTGGATGAAATGGAACCAAATGGCACCTTGGCGAACAATAGATTCACACTTTTATTTCTAAGGACCACCCTAGTGTTGAGCGCCTCTCGCAGCATAGACTATTCAGAGGCGCTTTAACAACTTTTCGGTTTCAACTTTAGAATTTTGTTGTTTCTGAAAATGTTCAACTGGTATTTATGAATCTTAAGCAAATTTGCCTATGTCATAACATACGGTTTCCTTCAACAGAATCCGTCCGTATTGCTGTTCAAAAAGACGCCATGTGTCTCTTGTATAGTCTAAGGGTAAGGTGACATGTCGCCTTCATCTTAACTACCTGCTTATTTTCATATTTTCACATCTTCTCCAGCATAGGCTAACTCAATTATATATCCGAATGGCAATTGTTTCCTCTAGTTCTTTATTGACATGCGGCTTGAGTCCGGCTTGGTCTCTGTATTTTCTTCTCGTTGTTTTACATTGTATACCACAATATTAGGAAAATTAGTAGGCAATCACTTTCCAAGTTTTAATTCTACGCATAATTACGATGCTCACCTTCACATTTCTTGGATAATTTATCCTGTTTTCCCTCATCTGACACGGCGGCTTACAGGCTCCCACTCAACCCATGGGAAACTGAATTTCTAATACCAAGTACCCCACAGCTTGTTGAGTTGGTTGATGCTACTTCATCATCAGCAACCCTGCACATGTATTACATCAACTACTGCCTCCCGTGAAAACTGTTTCATACTCGCTACGCCCCAGAACCCACAATAGAATAATACCTAAGGCAAACTCTCTATCTCGTAAAACATTTGTCACACGGATGCTTTATACTTAATTTTTTATATTTGATGATCTTTGTACACCAAAATGCGGTTAGCAGTTGGTTTTTCAATAAAGGATCTTACTTACTTACTTACTTACTTACTTACTTGTAGCTTGGGTGTTGGTTTTGAATCAACTGTGTCTTTCACCGATCATGAAAATGGCAGGCCTAGTTGGAAGTGTCTTGCATGTAGGCCTACTTGTGATATACGCAGAATTAGGCGGTAGGCCTAATTATAGGCATAATGTTCGCAAGGATAACTCTTGCAAGCGCTTTGGTCTCTAGGCGCTCTTATTCCTGTAACTCGCTTTTTACTGGCATCACAAAGCCATCTATGCAAAGAGTTAAGAATAATTCTTTGGCTTGAGCCATACATTTTACGTCATAATGTATATATATATATATATAGTTGTATACAGTCCCTGCACGTAAATCTGACTTCCAGGACAACAATGATTTATTTCCAGTTGGGGCTCATTGTTTCTGAAGCACGATACTCTGGCCAATCATAGTATTTGAAATCAGTTTTCATTCTCGGACCAATAAATAATTCAATCATTTTTACTTTAACTATATCTGTTCTTGCTTTTCGGTCTTTGAACCAAAATTTTGGATGTCTATCTTTGTATCTAGTTTGGTTCTATTCAGTGTCTTGTATTGTGTCTGGGCATTTATAAAGCCATCCCGACTGATTAGAGGGGGTCTATACACAATGTTACATCGACACACATTTTTCAATTGCATCATATAAATCACACTTTTCGTTAGAACTTACCTTGAACATCTTCACAGTGAAATTGCTTTTAAAATTAAGATAGGAATAATGAGCATTGTTACTGGTGTCAGACTTCGGATTTTTTGAAATTTCAATGCATTCTCAGCCTATTCTTAATTGAAGCGTATTAAAATAATCGTCTACTTACGTATAACAACTAGCTTGAGCGCAGTCTTGTTGCCGTCTGCAAAGTACACATAGTATACTCCAGCAGTAGATATTGGATCTGTTGCTGTTGTATCTATTGTAGCGTTGCGTATAATTAAACCGGATTGGTTAATGGCGAAGAGTCCGGTAAAATTCGGAGAAACACTGCCTGTGAAATTGGTGATCTGATACTCCCTTGCCACGCGTGAAGTTGGTCTAACCGTCCACTTCTCTTCGCTAGGTCCAAGACCGCAGCTTAGACCTGTATTCTTTGCTCCCTCGTAAACGACGATATTTATGGGAGACGTGAGGCATTGTCCGTATGCAACTGCATGAAAAAATACAAATATGCAGAGCCTACGATCCACGATATAAATTCCCGCGTCTTAAAACTAACTTGCGAGCAATTATAAAATATAAAATGGTATCTTTGAGAAATCAATGAGAGAAGCCGCACAATGCTTTACCCCAATGGAATGATTATGATGATTATGATGATGATGGTGGTGGTGGTGGTGACCACTGGTACTGAATTCGGTAGTGTTTATGATGAGTGTGATGATGAGTTCAAGGAATGAAGACCATAAAAATTATAGTCTTAAACAGGGCTCTGCCAATACTATCATGAAAAACGTTTAACGATTTTATTAACCAGTATAATATTTCGAATTTAAGGACTCGATAAACTTTGTTTTTATATGAGTAGGCCTATATTCTGTACTCATAACATCCCTTTACCATAATCCGCAACCAAATAATTTGCTTTCTAGGAGCTTCTTTCCTCTTTTCTTTTTATAGTTTCCTATCCAATCTCATCCAGGTGATATACCAACTTCTCTCTGACATGTCACCTTCGCTCTTGCCATCATTGCATAGCAGCTGTCATAAAAAAGGTCTACCTACTCAATATTTTTTTATATATAAATGCTTGTTGTTTCTTCATTAATCAGTGATCCAAATCTTAAATTAATTGAGTCCATATTTGTTGTAATTTCTTGAAAGTTTGTTTCATTAATAATTTTTTAATAATATTAAACTTTTGGATTTTTTATATTTCCTAGGCAAAGAATATTTAACATTAGCACTTGACGTTTGTTAGAAAGTCGACATAATTATATCCTTCAGCTTCTGGACAATTTCTATCTGCTAACTTGGTGGGATTCATTGGTCGAGAGGGCCGTGAAAGTCTCCAGCCAGTATTGATGAGACTGGTCAGAGCACGGCACCTTCCCGACTCACAACAAAACTTCGAACAGCTTTGTCGGTGCACGACTCAAGCGTCATTAATGACCCAGCGCATGTTCTGCGCGAACTGTTACCTCCCATAAAACTGTGTCCATATTTGTTGTAATTTCTTGAAAGTTTGTTGCATTAATATATTAAACTTTTGGATTTTTTAGATTTCTTAGGCAAAGGATATTTAACATTGGCATTTGACGTTTGTTAGAAAGTCGACATAATTATATCCTTCACAAACTGACTAGCTATGCCATGCGACCTCGCACACACAATAGAACAATCCCAGCACCTTAGGCTGATTTTTTAAAATAAGGATGATTTTATTCATGATCTCTTAAAATTATCATGTAAACTTTCAAGTGCGGTTAGCAGTTGAATAAATAATTATATGAGATAGTCTATACTTACTTACTTACTTAAATTGTGCCGAAAGCGGCGTATAACAAAGCGATTATTGAATCTTCCCTTATGTTCAACACGATTCATGATGCGACATATTGACTTTCATATTATGTTTGGTTTCTCTTTCAGTTAGTTAAACTAAGTGAACTCAGACAACGGAAGCTTTCATAAAAAAAACACAACGGGTTAGCAGCCACGTTGAGTATAATTTAACAGACTAAACAGGCCGATCATTTTAAAGTGTCTTTAGTGTTTACAATAGGTTAACTGTACGTACCTTTTCCGAAAGAAATTATCATCAAAACAGTTGCTACTGTTAATAATAAATATCTGCTTCGGTTGGCCATACTAAGCAGCGTGGCTAATATTGTGATGAGTTTCCTTGTCTAAACATTGTTCGCTCTACAAACAAAACAGAAGAATAAAATTAGCGAGTGTGGCGAATAAGACGATCGGAGTTTGCCGATGGAATACACCAAAGCCCATTGTCAGGATCCTCCCGACCAAATACGTAATTGCATAGAGGAAAAGCTTGCTATTTATATCGAGTACTTACACGTGTACAAGGGAATTGTGTATAAGTGATAAACGTGTTACGCTGGTAACATTCAGGCGTCGACTAACCTGAATTTCTATCAAGTCAGTAGGACACGCTGCTCTTGTATACATATTGGTTTATGGAAAAAGTGACATATTGCTTGCATGGAGCCTGCCGGCCAGTCATAGCTTTGCATTCATTTTAATGTTCACAGATGAGTTTCTACTTTTGCTATTTATACCGAGTACTTATACGTTCACACGGTAATTGTATATATAAGTGATAAACGTGTTTAATACGCTGGTTGCGTTTTAATGATTGGAGTTCCAATTGGCGCACGGAACGTCTTGTTTTTTGGAGGAAGTTGAGTAGAGCGTCAGTGCCTTGGATTTTCCTGTTACTTCTACTCCGACAGTTGAAGTGTTCGCCCAATTAGTCTCACACAAAGAATGAGACAGTTCTAGACTTAACCTGCATTTCTTCGGTGACAGACAATTTCAGCAAATGAGTCTTCGTCTCTCTTCATCAACGGTCAATTAATAGTGCAAGGACAAAATAATTGCCACTTACAAGGTGTGGCCTCCGAAATGCGCCTGGTGGTGTCAATTGGAGGAAGCCTGTCTTCTAGCATTCTTACAGTTGAGGCTCTTTTCAGAGGCATACAGTTCACTAAAGATCTCGAATGCACTAAATAGCTCAGAGCGTGATAGAAATAAATGTACACACCGACCAAAAGGGCAATTTATATGATATTATATCTAGGTACCAATATTGAAGCCATTGTGCAGCTATCAGCCTACATGTTGGCCTATGAACATCGCTGCATTTATATGTCACCAACAAATATACATATTATGTCTATAATTATATATGTTTATAAACGAGTTTATGTATGCAATATTTGGCCTATATATCTACATATATTTATTCTCAATATAATATATACGACTAGATCAGGCAATTCAGGTGTAGGTATGTATGTATGAGCACTTGCTATAGCGCCCCTTCAAGATTTCTACTCAGAGGTGCTCCCGGCTACAGCGCGGACACTGAATCGGAGTTTCACGCCGAAGCGCATGAGCAATTGCGAGTGAAGGACTTGCCCAGGGTCCCTACGCGGAGGCTTGAGGTGGATTCGAACCCGCAACCCTCCGGCTGCAAGGCACCAAACATACCCCTACACCACCGCGCTCCACAAATGGTGAATGGAACAAAGCAGGGGTGGGGACGGGGACAAGGGACCGGAGACAGAGGACGGGGGACGGGAGACAGGGAGTGCAAGTGCAGTGCATGTTGGAAAAGGAAGACGAAGAAGAAGAGAAGATAAAACGAAAAAGAGGAAGAGTAAGAGGAAGTAAAAATATTTCTGAGGGCTTCGCCCTGGCTTTGTTCGCAAGCTTTCGTGTGTTGCTACCCTTCTATAGCGTTCCCGTCATGCGTTTTATCAAAAAGACGAATCCGCTTGATTTGCATATTTAGCCCCGCCTTCTGATGCCTTGGCTCTTCACAGAAAGCCGTGTCGTAAAGAGAAAATAATGCATGTTCTTTGATATGCATATTGCCTTTGAATCACGATTCACGAGGTCTGTCAAGAGTAAGGCATGGGGTGATTTTTCACTGGATTCAATGTAATCATAATATTTGACGCCAGGGCTCAAAACCCGTCGCTTGTCGCTTCCTAGATGCTAAGTTGGAAGCTAAAATATGCGAGACGGATCAAAAATATAGAATATTATTCAATTCAGCAGTTGTCTATTCATTGCCATAATTTGCAAAGCAGTAGTCCGATTTTGATGGCGTTTGGTTTATTCGATACAGAATAAAGCTCTTTATTATAATATATTCGTTTATTGGTATGAAACAGGTAGACACACCGCTATCTGATAAATAATAGTAGCCTAATAGAAAAGTTTATTCTCAATATAATATATATATATACGACTAGATCAGGCAATTCAGGTGTATGTATGTATGTATGTATTTATTTTCCGGAACAATTGCAGTATGATCAAGTAATATTTTGCTGAGGACTATTATGACACAAAATAATATTCCGAAACTTTTTATTCGTTTCTCTCACTCTATATACTAATGAAAGAATCAAACGAACATAACTTCAGTTAGAAAAAAGATATTTTCACTCTGTACAAAGTAAACTGTATAATATGACTGAATAAAAGGTCAGAAATCGACATGGTATTTATGGGAGACGTGAGGCATTGTCCGTATGCAACTACATTGTGCGGCTTCTCTCATTCCATATCGCGGAAATAAAATATTTTGAGCAGAAAATAGTTGCGTTGAACTAGAAATTCGCATGAGAATGTTCGATAAAGAATTTATATAGCTACAGATTTGCATTAACGAGCTTTAGTTGCACACACACACGCACACACGCACGCACGAACACCACACACACACACACACACACAAACACAAACACACACATAGACGCACGGACGCACAAACACACACACACATATATATATATCGCATATTCATCTTGCTCGTCAGATCTGGATTTACTTACTTGCTGCTTTTTTTCTACTTTTCTGTTGCTTTGCGCTTGGCTTCAGAGTAGCGCTTCAGAAATTTGGAGTTTACGATTAATATAAAAGAGAACAGGAATAAACCAATGAATGCTTGATTCCTTCTGGTTCACAGTTACTTGTCTCTGTCTCAATTTCCAAATGGGCCTACACGAAATTTGGGATGACGCAGTTGCTGAACTAATCTCTATGGATAGTAGATCCTAGTCAAGAACTCTCGGTAACGACAATTGTCATAAACACTAACGGAATAATTAGTATTGTCTATAAAAGACAACAGGCGAATGTCAGATCTGCATAAATCCATTTGAATGTTAGCCAGTTTCACGGCTGAATTAATGAATGTTCTAATGATTAGTGTAAGCTTATATTTATGATAATCTACTGATTATTTATTGAAGTGCTCACCCTTTGCCAACAAAGAGAATATCATCAGGCCGAATACCACTTCAAGAATCATTTCTCTGTTGTTTTCACCCATCATGTCGAATAGCTACGAATGTTCAAGGTTTCGTTGAAGAACTGGTAAAACATGTTAATGAAAGCAAAGATGAAAATTGAAGTAAACAACTTCTTCTTCTTTAAGTTCTCTGCCCTTCGGCAGGTTCCAACTTCCAATGACGCCACTCTTCTCTGTGCTGTGCTTTTTCCTTTAGTTCGCTGTATCCGTCGGTCATCCATCCCAGCATCATCTGCCTCGGTCTTCCTCTCCCTCTTTTCCCTTCCATTCTCCCTTCTATGATTTCTTTCAGGAGGGAGTCTCCTCTTAATACGTGCCCCACCCAGTTCTTCTGTCTTTCTCTTATTGTTGTTATTAGCGATCGCTTTTCATCAACCATTTGTAGGACCTCCTCATTCGATATATGCTCCGTCCAGCTCACCTTCTCCATCCTTCTCCAAATCCACATTTCAAAAGCCTCTAATTTCTTCATATCCTCTTTCCTGATGGTCCAGGTCTCTGACCCATACAGCGCCACACTCCATACCAGTGTTTTGACCAGTCTTTTCTTTAGGCTTTTGTTTAATCCTCCTCTCAACAATTCTCCTCTTTTCATAAATGCATCTTTTCCCAGGGCTATTCTTCGTTTCACATCGTTGTGGCTCCTTGCATCTGTTGTTATCATGCTTCCCAAGTAACAAAAGCTCTTAACCTGTTCCACCTCCTCATCGTTGATTTTTATTTTCTCTGTTACATCTCCCTCCTCTCGGCTTATCTTCATACTCTTTGTCTTTCCAATGTTTATTTTCATGTTGTATGTCTTTGAGGTCAGATTTAGTTTGTCCATCATCTTCTGTAGACCTGCCTGTGTCGTCGCCAACATTGCTTGATCGTCAGCAAATCTTAAGGCTTTTATAAGTCTTCCTCCTACTTTTACTCCTTCGTCTGTCTCCTCCATTGCCTCCTGTATTAGTTCCTCTATGTATATGTTAAAGAGGAGTGGTGATAGAGGACATCCTTGTCTTACTCCCCTTCCAATTTCTCCTTCCTCTGAACATTCTCCGTCTATTCTGATCTTTACTTTCTGGTTCATGTAGAGGTTTCCTATAAGCCTTCTGTCTTTCCAGTCGATTCCTCTTCGTCTCAATGCAGTCATCAGTTTTCTCCAATCTACCCTGTCAAACGCTTTTTCATAGTCCACAAAACAGATGTAAACCTCTTGTCCATACTCTAAACTTCTTTCTGCCAGAACCCTCAATGATCCGATAGCGTCTCTTGTACCCCGACCCTTTCTGAACCCAAATTGATCTTCTCCTAATCCTTTGTCAGCATCTACCTTTGCCTGTATTCTTTTTGTTATTATTTTCAGCATAATCTTGGCTGCGTGTGACAGCAAGCTAATTGTTCTGTAATCCTTACAAGCTGTTGCGTTGTTCTTCTTTTTATGGGTATCATGATGGTTTTTAAAAAGTCCTCGGGCCACTTCCCAGTGTTATATATGTCTTGGCATAATCTTATTAATTCTCCTGTTGCTTTTTCGCCTAGATTTTTTAGGATTTCGGCTGGGATGTTATCTGCCCCTTCTGCTTTATTGTTTTTCATGTCACTGATTGCTGCCAGTACCTCATCTTTTAACACCTCCGGCCCTATATCTTCTCCTGTCCCCATGTATGGTCCGTCATTCAGGTTCTTCGGTTTTTCCTGACTCTGATATAGTTCTTCTACATATTCTTTCCATCGGTTTCGAATCTCTTCTGGATCCTGTAGCATCTTGCCTTCCTTATCCTCCACTGCTATTCCTCCTTCCCTTGTTGGCTTCTTTGTCATCTTCCTCACTTTTTCATATACTTGATCGTATCTTCCCTTCGCCTGCAGTTCTTCCAGTTCTTCACATTTCTCCTCCCACCATTTTTCTCTTGCTTTCTTTGTTGTTCTTCTCAATTTGTTGTTTAATCGTCTATATTCTTTCTTGGCTTCTTCTGTATTCTGGTGTTTCCACTTCCTTGTAAACAACTTACAAGTAAAAAACAGTTTTAAACGTAGCACCGCCAACAAAAAAATATGCAGAACATACAGTATAGCATATAATGATGTGGCATTCTCAAATGTTGAGTTTGATTGCTTCACAAATTACTCGAAAAGCACTTACTTGGTATTGATTGCGTGCCTTCATAAGAAGACACTGTGATAGATCTACACAAATGAAATCCTTTAAACGAATCTACCGACTCTCGAACATCGTCTGTTAAATTCTGTCAATCTCAGTTTAGTTTGGTATTTTTGACATTGATAGAAAATCTATATAATTATCTATTCTACCTAATCTTAGTTATTGATTGGATAAGCAAATTCATTTTACCCTTAAGACTTACATAACTAAATTTAAAGATCTGTGTTCAAAGTGACAGTTTCATCAGCAAGACATAGCTACTGCAAAGCATTTATTTATTGCCGAGTAAAAAGACGTTTGCATTTCTGTTGCCTGTCGACTTTCTAGCCAATGGGCTGCATCATGCTTTTGTGTGTTCAACTATAGTCAGACCATCAATTCAGTTGTGCGCCGACTTGTATAGTCTATTTATTGTCATACGACACAACGCCTTGTGGTTGAACATTATGGCTAAGCATTTGGGCAATGCTTACAGTTAAAAATGACGGTTCACTGAGTTTGCATGGCATTGTTGGAATCGAATGCCCATGGCCGTAGCGAGGCAAGTGCCAGCGGTGCCATGGCACAGGGCGCAACTCAAGAGGGGGCGCAAACGGAACGATTTAATTACTAATTACTTGATCCTACTATATGAAATATTTTATCATAAATTAAATAAATATAATAAAATTAAATAAAAACAATTGAACAAATCTGGTATAATCGTAATCGTAATCTCCAAAATTCTAAAGCGCCGCTCGAAAGCCAAGCCCAGTGTACCAGCTTATTCACGAGCGATGCGTCTAGTCAGAAGGGTTGTCCAAAAGAATAGTCCGAGGGAGGTCCGAGTCCGGTTTCCAGAGGATCAGAGGGGTCAGAGTAGCTGCTAAGGTGGGTGTCGTTTGGAAGGTACGGGATCAGTTGAGTCGGGGTAAGAGTTCTTGAAGAGGAGAGACTTTAGTTTGGTATAGACCGAAATGGGCGCAGAAGCCAAATACAGCGAACTGCCATGATTGGTGGAAATTTACGCGGGGAAAAGGGCGCTTGAGATACTGTGCTGTGATTGGTGGAAACGCAAGCGCGTAGATAAGCCTATAAAACGAAGTGACGCACTGAGCAGAGGCTCTTAAATGATTTTGCATATTCCGCCCCTGCTCACTGAAAAGTGCATTGCAATTGAATCGATGTTAGCTAATTCGATCCCGATGAAACTGTAATTTTGGAATTAAGATGGTTAAGATGGAATTGCAATTGCAAATGTTGTAGAGGCAGATTGTCAAACAAGTTTTATTAAAACCATAGACTCCCGTCAGTGAAGGTGAAATATTATTGATAGAGTTTGTGACACCACAACATGTTACTTTTTCTGAAGTTGAATATACCTTCCAACTACCGCTCAAAATCATTCTGTGACATGGCATCCTGGTTGGATGGTATGGCAAGATAGTAAACAACGCCGAGAATTACCATGCCATACCTCTCTCCAATAGCAGCATGCTTGCTACAATTAAATTTGTAATTTTATATCATCCGTACGATAAATCTAATTATTTATGTAAAGAAAAAATACGTATGAAATCCAATGCAAGCATTGGACTCCAACGTGCCTCGGCCCATGGATCTGATGCAAGCGTTGGACACCAACGGGCCTTCGGCCCATGGATCCTGATGTTGATGATGATGATGAATGGATATAATAATTCCATCCCGCGAAATTAGCATATCATAACGAACTTGCAGTTCCAATGACGCAGATGAAAAGAATAATCTAATTAAATCTTATTTTCGATTATTCACCAAAATCAGGCTCTGTTTATAACAGATTTCATGTGTATTTAGGAATAAAATTTTATAATGACTGCTTTGAGTAGATTTTCTTCTGCTGTATAGAAAACAATAAGAGACATATTACTTATAGCCGGTTAGAAGAGTTAAGGACTATTCGAGAAACAGACTCGAAATGGGTCATAAGAAAGTGTCAGAGGCATACTGAATTATATAGATTTAAGATTATTTAATAGAATTTTGAAAGGCACAGAGAAAAATATTTTACTACACTACTTAACAGTTTACAAATTCCATGTTGAATATAACGACCTATATTTCACAAGAAGGAAGTTGAAGAGGTTATTCGTGCCTTGATATGCCTAAGCATTTGACATGTTTAGCACGGCCTATGACGATCACCAATTCATTGCAAGTGAAGATGACATTATAAATGCCACACCCGTACACAGTCGAAGTCCTGAGTGTCGCAAGCTCAAGTCGTTCTTTTGTTGTTACGAAATAGCAATTCCTCAGATGCATAAGAAGAGACTGGATTTATGTGCATGGCCTACGTTTGAAGACTGCTCTCTAACGTTGCTTCGATGACAATAACTGTCACATGAAGCGTCACAGTTTGAAGATTTGCGGAGGTAATACCTGACGCTAAGAAATGTAGATGCCCTTTCTTGCGTCGCGGGTCCATTGTTAGACAATTCCATACGACACATATTTAACTGTATTCAGAGGCACATGCGAATTTCTGAGGCATTGTAGTAGCCAACCCATATATTTTAGTGATGCTTTGTTCGTTAAGGGCTGACATTCACAGGCCTACCTAAATGTCATGTATAATTGTATGCACATCATATCTAATAATAATAATAATAATAATAATAATAATAATAATAATAATAATAATAATAATAATAATAATAATAATAATAATAATAATAATAATAATAATAATAATAATAATAATAATAATAATAATATTAATAATAATAATAATAATAATAATAATAATAATAATAATAATAATAATAATAATAATAATAATAATAGTAGTAGTAGTAGTAGTAGTAGTAGTAGTAGTAGTAGTAGTAGTAGTAGTAGTAGTAGTAGTAGTAGTAGTAGTAGTAGTAGTAGTAGTAGTAGCAGCAGCAGCAGCAGCAGCAGCAGTAGTAGTAGCAATAATAAATTTTAAGTTTTAAATGTCCTGCTATTTTTTGACAAATATTCTGCGGATCGCGCGTATTCGTTAGAGTTGGATTTCTACACCTTCTCATCGAACATCGACATTGACCGTAAGCTCTTCGTGTTTGACAACCTGACTCACAAAATTAATGTTCCTTGCCAGGATACCATACAAATAATCAAGGTTTCCCTAGATCTGGCTATTTAAGCGTTTCATTTTTACCCCAATCGCTGACCCTTAATCTTCCTCCTCTATGTCCCCTTAATGGTTTGGTGACTATTCATCCCCGGAGAATTCATCCCCGGACGATTCATCCTGGACGATTCATCCCCGGACAATTCATCCCCGGACGATTCATCCCCGGACAATTCATCCCCGGACGATTCATCCTGGACCATTCATCCCCGGACTGTTCATCCTGGACGATTCATCCTGGACGATTCATCCTGGACCATTCATCCCGGACGATTCATCCCGGACGATTCATCCTGGACAGTATTCTATGATTGTGGTTAGTAAGTGAATTATGAAGCTTTAACGCACCTTTCATGGTATGGTCATGGTATAAATAGGTTACTTCATGATTTTTTCGTTTTAGTACATTAAGTACCGAACTCGTTCTATTTTCAAATGAATTGTACTCGTGGATTCCACACTCGTAGAATTCATAGGAAAATAGAACTCGTGTGGTATTTCCGGTGTAAATACGACAGAAATCATGAAGTAACCAATACTTAGTTGTAAAACATTTACAAGGTTCGCCATTACACCACACATTTCATCTTACTTACTGAAATAATGACTCTTAGGTCAAAAAACATGACGTCACCAAAGTATGGGTTCAGTGTGAAGTGCGCAGGTTTTTCGAATCAGAAACGTTTCAATATCAAGAAATAAATATGCTTATTTCTTAGTTAACGGAAAACATTGAATAAGAAACAATAAAATAATACGTTATGACGACGGTAAACTTTGGAACATCGAAACGTGGAAAGCGAACGGTGATACATCGAAACTACGAATACTGGAGAAAAGGAGAGAACGCACAAGGACAAACACAATGGCGCTGTTGCAAACACCAGGTTTTCAACTGCAAAGCACGACTGCTAACAGATGCAAACAACGTTGTGATCGGAGATCAGTCACCAGACCACACCCACAGCGGTAATGTCTCAACAGCACTTGCACGGGCCGCTATCGCAGATATGAAGAAGAAAATGACAGAAACTATAGCAACACCAAGTTCGTCTTCCGGTGCGGTCATGGTTGATCTGGGTCCACATGTGTTGATGGCCTTGCCCAAGAAAACTTCTCTCAACCGTGTTCTGCGTCGTCATCGTCAAGTTGTATTGTCAAGCGGTGATAACCAGCAGACCTTACCACCAACACCAACTAATCTCAGCTTTCATTTCCCATCGAAATTTATCAATTTCCTATTATTTGATTCTGGATCGGGAGATGATCGGCTTATCATCTTGGGCGATAGAATGCTTCTTGGTGGTCTAGCCAGATCCGACATCTGGTTGGCTGATGGCACTTTCAAGGTGGTACCCTCCATCTTTTTCCAGATGTACAGTATACATTTCCAGTTCATGAACGGAATTAATCCTGCCGCAGTATTTTGTCTATTGCCGAACAAGACCCGAGCAACCTACGACCGTCTTATAACGGAATTGAAGAATCTGATGCCAAGTGCTGCACCAAAAACGATTTTAACCGATTTCGAGTCAGCGGCAATGGGAGCATTTTCCCATGCATTTCCCGGAGCTTCCATAACCGGATGTTACTTTCATCTCAACCAGAGTGTCCTTCGCAAGGTGAATGAATTGGGTATGAAGAACGATTACGAAACTGACGATGTGCTACGTGGAAGTGTTCGATGTTTATCAGCACTCGCACATGTACCGGTTGATGATGTTGCTGAATCATTCGACTTGCTAGCTGAAGACATGCCAGAGCATGACAGAATGAACGAACTTCTATCCTACTTCGAACACACCTACATTAGAGGTCGACGACTCCGAGGCAGAGGCCACAATTATGGCCCAGCCATGTTTCCAATCCCGATGTGGAATCAGTACGAATCAGCTGGAGATGGTATAGCACGTACCACAAACATAGTGGAAGGCTGGCATCATGGCATACAATCACTGTTCATTAGGGCATAGCAAGAAATATGTTTTGGTTAAAAATGAACTTTGGCACAATCAGAAAGGTTGCTCCTGTCCCTAAACATATTAAAGAAAGATTGCATAAAATTTATGGCATCTAACTTTGCCGCCGAGCAACCAAAGTTTCGTCAACTTTCGCTGTTGAAAACCATGGCAAAAAAGACATGTATTGATAGTATTGTGGAAATACCTTATTAAAAATGGCGTAAAAACTATAAAGAAAATTCCTGCCCCGTATATGGGTGTGCTTCCGAGTTGCTGAAAAATCAGCTACCTGTAATTGCAAATGTTAGGCAGTTTTACATGATTAGAAAATCAGAACATTCAAAAACAACTCCGGCGTCAAAATTGCGAAGGAAGTAGGCCTGCTACAAATGTCATTGATGTCTGAATTAAAGCTGGAATTCCCACTATCACCTTAATATCCACGGAACACAAGTTGGAAGATTTGCATAAAGAAATGAGGAATGTGATGAAAAAGAAAGGAGAAAATAAAGAAACAGGCATTAAAGAGCTCAGAGTGAATAGCTCTAAATTGTTTAGGGAAAGCTCTTCCCTCTTGTCAGTTGCTTGATGTCGTAAGTTTCAAACGAATTCATGGATATTTGCCAGAAATTACAGGTTTTCAGAGTTTGAGTAAAGATCAAAGATTCCTCTATGAAATGTGTTTGGCAACTGAAAGTGTATCGATTTCAGAAAGTTTAAGTAGCAGAGAGAATGGAAAGATAGCCCACAGTCATTGGCTTACTACTGCTAATAGGTTATTACGCCTTTACGAATCGACATCCCAACCATCCAAAAGTTTATTTTTTACATTAGCAGAATGCATTGTCAAAGTATATGCTCCTATTTGGATTGAAATAAAGCTGAAGCCCCAGTGTTATGATGGTCCTACTCATTTATTGAAAGCTATTCATTTATCACGTTCTTACCATCCATTGCGAGAGAGGTCGTTGATAAATGTTTTCATCAGAATGGTTTCTATGATCACGCAGAAACATCTGTTACTGAATGTGATATTTTATGAGAGAAAGCACATACGAGATCTGGCAGCCAGAAGATATAAAGTAGAAAGGGAAGCTGATCGTTGTCACCATACCAGTTCTGGTGATGTTAGAAAATTCACAATCCTGAAACTCAGTTTCCTCAGTTTTGAAGCAGCAGACTACTATGAGCTAGTAAAGTGGTTGGATTTTCACAGATGTGAACCTCCTATAACTTGCAAGTTTACGGAAAATGACCGTGAGGAAGCCATTAAAACTGGCAGTATGTCAGATCTGAAAAAATACCCTTGCCACACGCAAGCAGTAGAGAGTCACATCAAGTTGTTACGGATGCAGCAAGGTTAGTTTGTGGAAAGAACGTAGAGAAGGCTACATTCCAGCAAAGCGCGAATCCCGCGAAAACATGGCCAAATATGCAACAAAAAGTGTTTGGAAAATCATAATGTGAGTGAAACGTATTGTGTGCTTGTGAACTTTTTGTGAAGTAAACGTAATTAAGGATTACAACTTTTTTTTACCTTAACGGATTATTCCATGTATTATATTCGAATATTGTATTGATTGTATCTCATTAATGTCAGAATTGTCAAAGAAATTAACCTGTTCTATAAAATCCAACTTACAATATTCCTATAATTACTACTTCAGTTAATAAAATAATCAAATTTCAACGGTGTTATATCGGTACCTCAATAGTCGCATTGTGCGGTATATTGTAATTACTTCAGCGCCATGGCGGCAAAGTTAGGCAGCAAACTAAACACATAATATCTATACCAGACACTATCCTATGCATAGGAGCAACAAATTAATATATGCCATACATAATCTGTTCTGGTCACTATGCCCTACTGTTCATGTGCACTCACCCTTCACTATGGTTGATGATTGAAGGGCTGGAGAAAGATAGTCAAAAGCAGAAGGCAGCATTCATGCAAGCAACTACTGGTGCCCAGGAAATTGGTGTGAAGAAATACCGCGACTTGGTCGAAAGAGTTGGACGTGCTGTTGGTGGATACGGAGAAACAAATGTGTTATTGTACCTTCGTGCAATTGCGCATTTGTCGCACAATTAAAACTGTTACTACTGTAACTACATCTTATTATTAATAAATCGAAACTTAGTTGTAAACCAATTAGTAAAATAAATCATCGTGACTTTCGTGGTGGCTATGTGCTTTGTCGACATTATGAGTTTTGGAAGCCGAAAACATGTCATCGTGGGGAGAATTGTCTTTTTGCCCATAACTATGAGGAACAACACCTTTGGACTCTGGAAAAAGATGGTTGTTTTGACATTGTTGAATTCATTGGTCAAAATCGTTCTCAGAGTGCGGCACCACCGTTCTCTGTTTATGGAATGCTGGAGTAAAACTTTGTCACAACTTAAAGTTAAATAAAATAATAGAAATTATTGAAATGCAACATTTGTTTTATTTCATTTGATAATGTGTATTAATACAAGGATATTTCTGTTACAGAAATGTAACAAGACCGATAGTACTATAACTTCACAGTCATTAACTGTTACAGTAAATTCTTCGCTTTTCAGTGAACTAGTCTCTTCCCTACACCATCAGGACCTCTACACTGCCGTGCTTAGCAAAAGGACCGTATCTGCAAAAAGTCCATTCCGAGATAAATTGAAAAAACTAAAATTGAAAATGCCAAGGGTTATTTAAAAAGCTACATTTCTAGTTTTCTCAGATTTCATGCATCTTATTGCTCCATTTATTTGAGCATTGTTATTTTTTATATTTTTTTTATTTAAATGCCAAAAAATGCAGATACGGCCTTTTAACTATGGACTGAGTCCGACTGACTATGCACCTTGTGTTCGCGATGCTTAGAAAGAAAACCGTAACTGCAATTATAAGCAATTAACTTTTTATGTGTTAGTTCCATAGACGCCGAAACCGTGGGTGGTGGTCCCTAAATGTTTAATCATCATCATCATCATCAGTTTCTGATGCCAGCCCTCTGGCGGCGATGGGTACGAATAAACGATCTCCATTGTCCTCGGTCACTCGTCAAGTCCAGTGCTGCCCCAGTGTTAGTCCAAGTGATATTATGTCCTCATTTATGTTGTCTACCCATCGCAGTCTTGGTCTGCCTTTGTTTCCTTTGCCTTCAAATCTTGAGTGTAATGTAATGAGTGGGATTCTGTCAGATGGCATTCTATCTACATATCCAAACCATCGGAGTAATGGAAGAACGACTTATTGTAAAATACTGCTTGGTTATTAGAATTCTATGAATTCCATTATTTAACTTAGAACCTACTTACACATAGCTATTGTAGAACAAACTGTAACAAGAATGTGACCAGGATTTGGCCATTCTCTTGTAGTGAATTATTTAATAAGGCAAACCACATTTTATTTAGTCAACATAACATCAAATCAATTCAAATCAAATCTTTTTTGGTCCACAATGAACAATGTATAATACATGAGTTATGAGTTACCAAGTTTGAAAGAAGGAAGGCAACAAATTAAATGGAACTATTAATAAATAGGATTAAACTTCACGAACTTAACATTATAATTTCTCTGAGTAGGGAACAAGGGAGACACAGAAGAGGCAGTGACCCAACTTAGATAGGGTCACCCCAGGTACATAGTATAAAACAGTAGTTTATTTGCAGTAATTTAAATCACTTGTAGTTTGTAGTTCCATGAGTATTCATACTTAAGTATGCACATATTATATTGTTGGTGTATATAATACAAACAATAGTACTCTGATAGTGTACAGACCATGATATTGTGTTTATAGCCAGTCTGGGAACAATCAGTCATAACAGCATTGTAATGAAGTATATAATCAACAAGTATGACAAGTATTATTAGGCTGAGGAATGGACGGCTGTATTGTGGAATCCTTGACCAATGGTACAGGCTGAGCAATAGACTGTGGCTGTATTGTGGAATCCTCGACCAATGGTACAGGCTAAGCAATGGATTCCGGCTGTATTGTAGAATCCTCGACCAATGGTACAGTCTGAGCAATAGACTGCGGCTGTATTGTGGAATCCTCAACAAATGGTTCCAGGCTGAGCAATGGACTGCGGCTGTTTTGTAGAATGCTTGAGCAATGGTACAGGCTGTACTGCGGAGTACTGCACTGATGAGCTAAGAAATCTACAATTTAAATATATTTCAATAATTAATTTAGCTGTAAAATTTATAATTCAAATAACTAGTATAACATTTGTAAAGTTGACGTCAACTATAGCAACATGTAATTGCTTGAAGGTAAACAAAACTGAATTCCTACGCTTTAAAAATACTTACCATGGTGTTTATTCTTAGGAAATTTCTGTACAAATATAACTCATTAGGTTATTTTATAGGCCTATTAGTGTGAACTGTGAATCCAACATGTTTTAGAAAAAATCCTAAATATATTTAACTAATTCAACAGGTAATATTAACGAATTACTATTGGCAAGCTTATAGTATCGGGGGCTGAAGGATATAGGCTCGTGCGTAAGTTTACTGGCGTCGTGAGTGTCGGTTAGGGTGAGGTTAGGCGTCGTGAGGGTCGGTCAGGGCCAGGGTTAGGGTCGTCATTAGGAAACCTGGTACCGTCCGGCGTTCGCGCAGCTTGCCCAAAGATACTGTAATCCTTCAGCCCACGATACTAGGCTATAAGTTTGCCTTATATTATTATTAATACACCGCACACAGGCATTAAACCCATTATAGCCTAGGCCTACACTACCCGATGAACTAGTGCAGCGAATAATCAATCACGATTCATCACTGAAGCACGGGCGTTGCTAAAAACTTATAATTAATTATTATACTAATATAACTAATAATATCATTAGGCCTACAGCGATCTGGATATTTACTTACCTTTTTTGTACGGTTAGAGTTGATTTCGGATAAAAAAGACCAATAATTGAATAAAGCTTTGCGCAAAATAAGACGCCGAGAGGCCCGAGAGTACTCATTGCGCATGCGCACTGCAGATACGGTACAAATAAAATGAGAGGTCTGCTTAGCAAGAAGACCGTAAGTGACTTACGGCCTTTTTGCTAAGCACACTAGCCTGTCGGTGCAGTTACGGTGAATTTAATAGGGTTATATCTCAGCCGGGAGTAAAGATACGCCTTTCTCACTTTCTACCAAGGTGTAGCCTTGGTATACAATACCGAATATGGTCCTAACTCATTTAATGTGAAAAAATTCAGTTACGGTCTTTTTGCTAAGCACGGCAGTACACCTACTACTGCTGATAAATTTCAAATAGATGCTTCTTCATTAATTTCAATTCTTTCCGTTGCTTTACTTTATATCGTAATTTCTATTTCATTTGATTGAATGGTCCGGGATGAATGGTCCAGGATGAATGGTCCAGGATGAATGGTCCAGGATGAATCGTCCAGGATGAATCGTCCAGGGATGAATGGTCCAGGATGAATCGTCCAGGATGAATGGTCCAGGATGAATGGTCCAGGATGAATGGTCCAGGATGAATGGTCCAGGATGAATCGTCCGGGGATCAATAGTCCGGGGATGAATCGTCCGGGATGAATCGTCCGGGGATGAATTGTCCGCATACCCCCTTAATATAGAATAACTTCTTCCATTCAATTCTTGGCTTATATATAATTATATACATTTTTGATTGTTTGAATGTATGAATGTTGCCATGTACAGTGCTGTGCGTTTGCTAGTGCTTCTCATTAAAAAAATATACATACATACTTACTTACTTTATTATTAACATGAATCACACAGAGCTTAAGCGACATAGGATGAATTACATAAGTGAGAGTAAATATCTGAACTTTTCGAAAGCATAGGCCTATTCCGTCATGCTAATTTCTTTTACCCTTGTAGTTGATGCGTTTGATGTATTTGACGTTGAATTGTTGAGAGCTGCTCGAGTTATGAAGACCGTCAGCATGATGATTGGTTTAGCCACGGATGACAGACCTTGCCCGAATACGTCCAATAAATTCCACCACTAAAGTCAAAGGTAACAGGTAAAGCATTTGTTTGCATGCTCAATGAAGACTCCTCCGAAGGTTGGAGCCGAAATCAAAGGAGAAAAATACGACGAAAACAATCAAAGACAGGATTTTTCACCCGCGTTGTAATTTATTGACCGAACACATCTCCTATAATAATTTTTATCTAAGCACTAACTTTGTTCGTATTCACTGCACCTCCGCGTGTCGTATCGTAAAACCACTTGACCAACATTCAATATACTAGAAGAACAGATATCTTTATCTTAATTGCGATTTATTCATCAAGTTCTCATCAATGTTATCGGTATTGTCATTTATGTAACCGTTGTCCTTGTCATAATTATGTGTAAAAAAAGATGTCGTACACTCTACAGCTTGGCCACAGTGTTTTTAGTTTAATAATTATTTACTAACTTTTCTGCTACTGTTAACTTTGTACCGGTATAACTGTGTATGTATAGCGCCGTGCGTTTGCCAGCGTTTACTAAAGAACGCACTTACTTGCTTACGTATATTGTCATTATCATCATGAGTTACAACCTGTGACGCGAAGTACACATCTTTCTTAACCCTTGGTCGGGCATGGGGTAAAAATGACCACAGAGAGCATTTTCAAGTCATGGATCGATGTTAAGAGGTGAATGGCTGATTTTTAACGAGAATTATTGTACATGTTGTCACTACTAATTCCAGTTGAGTGTGGACAAACATTTCAGGTCATTTATACAGATAGGGTCATGGTGTAATCTTTGACCCCGTATTGATGTTTCTTTCTCATTAAACAGTCTAAAGTTGCACAAACCCGCAATATTACTTCCTTATTTCTTGTTATATTTACTTGTCAGTGCTGCCCTCCCGCAGGGACAGGGACAGGGACAGGGATAGGGATAGGGACAGGCACAGGCACAGGCACAGGCACAGGCACAGGCACAGGAGAGGGACAGGAGAGGGAGAGTGAGAGGGAGAGGGAGGATGTGCCAGTGCAGTGCAAGTGGGAAATAGAAAAGGAAGACTAAGAGGAAGAAGAAGAGGAAGAAGAGGAGGGAGAGGGAGAGGGAGAGGGAGAGGGAGAGGGAGAGGGAGAGGGAGAGGGAGAGGGAGAGGAGAGGGAGAGGGAGAGGGAGAGGAGAGGAGAGGGAGAGGGAGAGGAGAGGGAGGGGAGAGGAGGAGTGCCAGTGGAGTGCAAGTTGGAAATGGAAAGGAAGACTGGGAGGAAGAAGAGGAAGAATAGGAAGAGGAAGAGAAGAAAAAGAGGAAGGCTAAATATTTAGATAGTAACAGTAAGTCCTAGTGAATTCTGGTCGTTCTCGTCTTATCTTACTCTATGAATTGATATATGAAGACAACTTCCTGAATCGTTATAGCCATTCAATGTTGTAGGTAGTTCACGCTTAGTAAACACAAGTCGAGAACGGTCTACGCCTATGAGCGATGGCTTTAACTCGAGCTTTAGCCTTAAATGTATCGTTGTAAAGAACCTTTTCAATGGGCCAAAACGAAGCCATGAGCCGTTATTGTATTCAGCGCCTTTGTGATTGACCCAAATGCGCTGTAAAAAGTGTTCGCATTCATACATTCACGCATATACACACACACACACACACACACACACACACACACACACATACAAACACACACATACACATATACACACATGCATACACACTTACATTATTATAAGCAAGAAGCCTTTAATTATCGTCTGTTGATTGATGACTGCCTTGACGGTATACCACTAAGTTATTTACATGTCCACATTCCACAACAATATATAGGCATGGGAAGATAATATTTTCTGTTGCCTATAGTCAGTCCCATTGCAGTTGCACAGTAGGAAAGTCGTAGGGGTCTGAGTAATCGTAAACTCGATATTTCTAGAGCGCCCACAAAAGCGAAGTCGCGGGAACCAGCTTATTCACAGGCGCTTAATCAAAACAGAATCGATAGGCAGGGGGTAAAAGATAGGCTTTATATTTTCCACAGATGTGGCTCTGGTCGAGATAAATAAACAACAAACAGTTCATCCAAATCGGAATCTTCATTAAATGTTTGTGATAAAAAGAGTGAATTGACAAATGAACCCAAATTCCAAGACCCGAGCAAGGGCGCATTCAGTCCTGGGAATTTAAGTAGTCGATGTTCGGGGACTTTGAGCGACCTCAGGGTAACGTTTTAAAATTCTGAAAAAATATTTATAGACAACTTATGAATGGAATAATGGAAAAAAACTTGAGTATGGGTGTTTCCTGCGATGTAGGCCTATCACTTTTATGGACACCCATAATATATCTTGTTTGATGAGTTAGAAGATTACCAGGTTTGTCATATTATCTTTGAATCATAATATCAACCGTTTGAAATGTGAAATGACTTCCCCTCCACCGAATGAATCACTGTGCTGTTCACACAAGTCAGTTAGACAGATTATCTACATAAAGGTTGCTTTGCAAAATGTGCCTAGATAGGCACGGTGGATAATATTCCCACGGACGACAACATTAGATTCTTTTACGTTCTGACTTCTATGATTATATTAAATCTACACACATACACGGCTTACACGCACACACACGCACAAACACACACATTATATATATTTATTTATTTGGGGGTTGTACTACGGCATATATTGAGTCAGTGAGCGCTTTAAATTCTGGTCGATCGAGCATGAGCTATGTGTATGGGTTGGCGAATAAGCTGCACTTCGATCCCATCTGGACTGGTCATTATAATTCCCTTGCCAGTGGGTGGCCAATCTTTAGAGGAATGTAGGCCTTCAGTCTGAGCGTGTGCGAGTTGGCAGATGCATGTGCAGACAGACAGACTATAACGCCAGGCATAGGCGTAGCTACATGGAGGCACGAGGAGGCAGTTGGCTCCTCGTGCTTTTTATATACTGGAACTTCTATTGACCAATGACCCCTATGACCAAGATTTTGCCAATGGCCTGTGAAGTTGCCTCCTCTTGAATTTAAGTCTCGCTACGTGTCTGGCGCCAGGTAAAGGTATGCCGTGTAGGAAGTTATAACGATGGTGCTATATAAATGATAGCCCTTGAGGCAGAGGAAAGGACAGAGAGATCGGAATCCAGCACGTTGGTTAGGCCGGACTCCTGTCCCGTTTCTCAACCGGGACACGGGGTACGAGCATGTATCATCTTCAGAATAAACAACGTCAAACATCAACGTGTTCTCTCTCTCAATAGTCGATCGGCAACCCCGAATAATCGGGCGATCAGCGGCACAGCATAATGTATTCAGACCGAGGTAGCAGGCCTGAATTATTACTGGGATTAATGAATCAATGACACCTCAATAATTATTGTGTATTCTAACAAAAACATTCAAATTCAGAAGAGCGCGCACAAATAGTTCCAAATCGAATAATATTTCCCAATCGACACAGTGCCACCAACTAGGGACGAGCCGATTATCCGTCCGGTAATCGGTTCGGGCCGGATTTTTCACTAATCGGTAGAAATCGGAATCGGCGATCCCAGGCCTCAAAATCCGAATAACAAAAAATCAATATTTTTTATTAAAAACAATCTCTTGTTTCATTAATACAGAAATAGAAACCTGTTTGGCGACCTCCTACGGTATTATTTAATTTTAATATTGAAAGTCCGTGTAAAATAATTGTGAGTCGACGCATCATCAAAATGGTGTCTCAGATTTTTAGTAGTAAACACTGCCTAGAACAAAATAAAACTGAATATTGCCCATTCATCGGATCGGAATTGGAATCGGCGAAAAAAGCGGAATCGGAAATCGGTATATAAAATGCCAATCGGCTCATCCCAACCACTAACTCAATCGAAACCATAAAGTACAATAGGCCTATATATGTTGAATGGCTGACAATTATTCTCCGATAACCTGAATGCAATGTAAACATAAAGTACTACGTCTCTGTTTATGTAAATCTAGTTCTTCCCATAATGCTGTCTAAAGTACTCCAAACAATAGTAATGAAGTCAATGATGCCACATTATTAATACAGGAGTGCTTAATCGTTTGAATGTAATTGGACGCATGCTATACGCACACGGTGGATGACTTTAGTGGTCTAAATTAAAATTCACTTAGAAATCAGTTAATTGAAGTTAAAGGGAATTGCAATTTCGTATAAGTCTGGTTCTGGAAGAGCGAGATTCTATGAGCTGCTCTCAAACTCGTCGATAGAAGTTAAATATTCGTCATTTGGCTTATATAGAGATATCGTATTCTGCCTCGCGTACATATAGTCCTGGTGTGATTCTGGTTCCACATCGCTATTATAATGTGGATTTCTCAATTCGTGCCCTCCAGTGTCTTCATGTCTGTAGGTTTCTTGACTAAGTACTTTCTTTCTACGGCATCTTACGATGCAAGCAATGAGTATGGTTAGGAAGAGAGCAAATCCGGACAATCCTACGGTTAGTCCAACAATGAGAGCGAATGTCTTTGAATTATCTGTGTACGTAAGACAGGCGTATTGGTATTGCTTGTATCCAAGAGTTATCTAGAACAAAATAATGCATTTTAAAGTAGTGAAACGACAGCCATAGGCCTATTATATGTAAAATGTAGTTAGTGACGGTGCCGTTTTTCTGTTCATAATGTGAGCCACGCAATCAACCCAAATTATAGTAATAACACACTGATTTAGCTCTATTTATTTATCTATTATAACAGTTTTTGAATTAAAAAAGTCATCTCATGCAATGACTTGTGCATTGTATTGCATTTGGCCATTTCTAAAGCGCTTCTCACAGCATGAGACTTTCCGAAGGGTTCCCAGCGCTATAATAGACCCAAGAGAAAAGGCGTTATAGTACATTTTACTGATATCTTTACGGTAGAAATAACAACGGTTACTGGTTGCCTGCCTGATTCAGCAGCAATAATAATGAACCAATTTCTAAACCAGTTTCAACCAAAATGAATTTTGTCCATAACGCTCTGAATTGATCAGCAAAATTATACGAAAACAGCCATTGACATTGATTCAAAAAATCTCGCTACTATAATTGTCCTGTCGTTACTGCATAGTATAAGTTATTAGTCAATAGTCATGCCATACTGCAATGCTCAGATGTTGACCACAATGTAAAGAATCGTTCCCTGTTGACGATGGCTTTTCTGTTGGTGGTCGACAGCTCAGCTGGTTGTCCTGTAGGTCACTGTTGGTACAAATCTGATTGCCAATGTGGACCACATAATCTCTTAGGAGACAGCCGCGCAACATGTATCTTCCCTATCAAGTAACAAGCGAAAATATTAAATCCAATTTGGCCCTAGATTTCACGAATTTTTATGAAACAAATCTTTGAATATTTCAGTTAGGGTTATTTTCTGCATATCATACTAAAAACTGAATAAGCCTCAATTAAATTATCTCAAATGCCTCAACTGGTCTAAGCAGGCGTGAAATCACAGAAGATTGGAAATAGGAATTGGTTTTCAAGTTAGATTAGTAAAAGGCTGACAGTCCAGTGTGTCGTATCGTGTCGTATCTATAAATTTGTAGAGCGCCTCTCGCAGCATAGACTGTAGCCTGCTCCTGCTTAAATTGTAGGCTACAATCGGTCTACGGAGTTCTACATAGCCTTGGACACAGCATTGCATAGGAACCACTGGTAGACGTCGTATGTCAATATTATTGTCGGATGATTTATAAGTTCTCACACTGTCAATCTGTCTCACCGGTCGCGTTTGCCAAACTCAAACCAAGACAGACACACAGTCTCTATATTTTGATTTCTTCTAGACACACAGTCTTAATATTTTGACAGAAAATGGAAAGATCAATAAAGCAGTGCCAAAGTTCTACACACCTTGTCATCTCATACAACCATGAACCCTCATACGATCGACAAAGCTCACACAGACGAACCACCGTTGACGCTTCTAATGCACAAACGCGATCTCCATCCACTGTAAATGGACGCTTGTTGCACGCACACAGTAGATCACTTTAATGCTCCAAATTTCAATTCGCCTTCGTCAGGTTTTTGTAAGACGCCATAATTATGATGGCCATAAAACATACCAAGCCTCGTTACCTGCCACAATCACGCCATTGCGTATGCGCTACACCTCCATTGACACTAACCCTGTTACTCCGATGCATCGTAAACCAACCCACGCTAAAATCCATGAAGATTATTAAAGGCCTACATAATTTGTATTATTGTTTTATTGAGAAAAACAATCTCACTAAAACGCAGAAATGCTAAAATCAGTGAACATGGATAATAAAATTAATTAGAAAATTGTAAAATAAACTAGTGAATATTTTTATATAAGACATGGCAATAAATTGAGAGTTGTCTTTGGGTGGGATAATTATGGTTGTGTGCTCTATGTCTTAAATGGTAAGGGAAGAGAAGACGGAGTTGGAGAAGAGGAGTCTGGCATGATGTGTGTATAACAATGGTAACTAACAAATGCAACCTACCTTCACATAAATCAGTTCATCTTCGGACGGATCGAATTCAATTACTTCATTGGATGAATTTATTTATGGTTGTGTGCTCTATGTCTTAAATGGTAAGGGAAGAGAAGACGGAGTTGGAGAAGAGGAGTCTGGCATGATGTGTGTATAACGATGGTAACTAACAAATGCAACCTACCTTCACATAAATCAGTTCATCTTCGGACGGATCGAATTCAATTACTTCATTGGATGAATTTATTTCAGGAGCCGAGTAGAAGATAAACTTTGTGTCTGGAAGACGGTCGTTGATGTTCTCGTATTCCTTGTATCCGTCGAAGATGATTCCAAAATAAATGTCGGCTCGATCAACGCCATTTCGTCCATAAACCGTTTGTACACTGTTAATATCGCGTTTCAAGCGAGAGAGAAGACTATGAGAGTTTGCAATAAACTGATATACTGGCTTTCTGCTTCGTCGTGTTCTGCTTGTGCTGGTGTTGTATAGTGAGTTTAAGATCTCGAGAAAATCATCTGATATATTCAGTGGAGGCATTGGACACTGCATATGGGTATCATTCCCTTTTGGAACAGTACAGACCTGCAATGGAAAAGTTAGAGTATAACCTCAAAGTTGGTTATTGTGTAAACAGATAATTGGGACGAACATAATTCTAATAGTTTATAAGTCCAGATATCACTAACAAAAACTTTTTTAAATGGCGAACTTTTGTTTTTATATTTTATTTGCATCGTAATTTATTTCCCAAACGTTTATTTTATTATTTCCGTGTAATAAAATTTCGTTGATATTGTCACTTGATTATTATTATTTGTTGGAGTTAATGAGATACTGAATGAAATACATGAAACATAGTAAAATATCTCAACTTGTCAATAACACATTGCCACAATGTAAAGTAATGTAAATCTTCAAAAATTTCTCTGCGACCACAAAAGCCCCAGGGAGACCAGCTTATTCATCAGCGCCTTAAGTGAGCTTTTAACTGAAACGGTTACCCTTGACGTCGACGTCGTTGATGTAGTTAACGATGAGTTGTTTTCAGCTGCTCGAGTTATGACTACAGTCAGCTGGATGATTGGTTTAGCCACGGATGATAGACTTCGCCCAGTTACATCCAATATAGTACCACCGCTGTAGTCAACGGTAAAAGGTAAAGCATTTATTTAGACTTATCCGAAGGTTGGAGCTGAGATCGAAGGAGACAAATACGACGACAGCACTCAACAGACGTCCCGTCATTGCACCCTGTTCAGCCTCGTTGTAATATACTGACCGAACACATTTCCTCTAATTGTTATCTTTGTTCGTATTCACTGCACCTCCGCGCGTCGTATCGTAAAACCATTTGACCAACATTCAATAGAATCAATACAGAAGAAAAGATATCTTTATCGTTATTCCGATTTATTCATCCAGTTCTCATCAGTGTTATCGGTATTGTCATTTATGTAACCGTTGTCCTCGTCATAGTGTCATTATCATCACCAGTTACATTCTATGACGCGAAGTAGGCCCTATGCTACACATCTTTGGTCAGTAACTTCTAATATAATATTGCGAGATCGATCGGTTTGAAAGGAACAACGCATTTCAGAACTGGTAGAGCAATCTCTGACTCAGACCTAATTAATTGGACAGAAAAATACGTACCTCGCAATGAAGATGTTCGGATATATCGCTGTAATTCCTGGGTTAGGCAGATAAGTGAAGGTTGTGTTGAAAGTCATGTTGAATGGAGTTGGCGAAAATTCAATAATAATAGGCAGAGGTTGTCCAACTGATGCTTCTGTTGTGTTTGGAGTCACAGCAAAGAGTTCGAGTGTCGAGCTGGAGTTGAAACCAAAATGTTAGATTTTATTAATATTTTAAAGAAAACGATATAATTCTATGTTGCACAACATCGTGTATTCATGAATTTACATGTATGTGACATCAAAATAATTGGACTATGATACTGCATGAAATCAGATGACAGAGATTTGATTATAATATCTTGTTATGCGATATAATAGTATAACATGGATCGCATCACTGACATAGTTCTAAGACCACTGTACAATTATAGTATTATTACAACAAGCACCAACTTACACTATTAGTATGCTCTTTTAAACAAATCATGCATAGTTAAATCAGCAAATGACTTTAACGCAAGGTCCACAGTGGAAAAAGTCACTTAATCAGAATGATTGTAGATAGAACTTATATATCCAATAGAAGGTTCGTTTTCGTTAATTAACATTTTCGTTTTCTGCCTTGTGCTAAATGAAACGCAAATTATGTTCCTGCATATAATAACGTCTTTCTCTAACCTGCCAATAGTTAATAACTCCACGGTTGTCGAAGACAAATCCTTTCCGATGTAGACATTTTGAACACCAGTGACATTGAAGCCAACGTATTTCGATAAATACTCAAATGTTGCTGAACCAATGATTGTGATCTTCGTTCCACCAGCCACTGGACCGAACAATGGCTCCATTGAGAACCGAAAACCTAATAATGAAATTTATCCAACACTAATTAAAATTAGTTTAGGTTTTATGGTATGTCTGAACATAAAGATTCTAAAACCGAATATTACATAAGATCATAAAGAGTTTGTTTCCTATTTAGACAAAACTTATAGAAAGGTTCTCGTGTCTATAAGGGAGTCTATGCATAGGCCCCTATAATATGCATAGGACCCTGTACCGATTGTAAACCAAAACAACGATTGATGATGAATAGTTCGTTGCACGAAATATATACTGCTGAATATATTGGTCGTGCTAACGATACACATCTACTACAGCTAATCAGTGTAGCGCCTTTGTGAGATAATAGAATTACTTAAACCGCGCTAGACTGACGGTTCTTCATACAAACACACATAGACCTACATCATACATAAATAAAATACATAAACAAATCCTGAATACAATTATAACTCAACGTACATTGATTGACAAACTGCCTTTGAACAATGTTTGACTCAGTCCTAACTAATTGACAAATATAAATTGGAATGAGTTGGTTCTAGGTCTATTGCTATGATGTAGTTCAGGAAAAGGAAGTTTCGGTAGGTTCAGTTGTTGATATTGCTCCACTATAATAATTATACTCAATAGAAACGTAAACAGAAATATCAAATACAAAACACTAATATATTCCAACCTATTAATACGGTGGCTTGCATAATGCATAGGCCTGAACTAAATATCATTAAAACTATAGCTCTTTTGCAAATGTTTAAATATGACAAAAATTAAATGTAAATTTCTTAATTTCACAAATAAGTTTACGATTAGATTACGAATACGACGTGATCAACTGGATCAATTGCAATTTAGGCCTACTGACAACTGACAACTTTTTATTTCCAGAATGCATATATCAATTAACAACAATTATAACTTGACTAATACATATCGGATTATCGGTGCATTGGCTAGGGAACAGAGGAGACCCAAAAGGGGCACAAGCCCCGCTTAACCCTCGGGCTACCAAGGCAACCCCCTACTTTTTTATGCATAAAAATGATTTTCATATGGAATATAATTTCTACGTTTTAGGCAGCTGTAGCAGATTCATTGGCGCACATTTTGAGGTAAACATCAGGATGGTATCTCACGCCGTTCAAAAGTTATACCCGATATAGCCGAGATACCGGGGGGGGTGGATACCACCCCCCTTAGTTTTTCGATCATAGCTTATAGAATTTTCTTCTTAGAAGACAAACAAAAAATACCATTCTATAGAGGAAATGCAGGGCTTCATTTGCTTGCTTACTTTTTTGTCTTTTGAACACCGGAAGTGATAAAAATAAATAATAATACGCGTTATATGTGAAAATGGCTGAATGCAGCATCACAATTTCGCTGTATATAATACAGACTATGGACTAGTTTGTAGGTTATTGTTACAAATGAAGCATCATTATCTTTAAAATGTTCTTGTATACATAGATCAGTTTCAAAATACACATAATCTTGTATTTGTTTATCCAAAAAGTACAAAATGTACGCAATAATAGAAAATATCGCTAATTATCGGTTCCGTTGTTTAAAATTATGTAATTTCGAGATGCATTCACATAATGTATAACTAAATATACCATTTTGTTCAGAAATGAATGCTGAATCCATTGCTATATTACAATATATGATATGTGAAACCAAACGCGAAATCCAAGGGGGTGGTAACCACCACCCCCTTGGTAGCCAGTGTTACAAAAAACATCGGTAGCATGAGGGTTAATCTGAAGCAGTTGGTTGAAGGTATTTTGCTATGTTGTTTCGTACCTCTCGTCGGAGGCGTTGTAGTTGTTGGAGATTCATTTGTCGATTTTGGTCCTGTAGCTATGGGAGACTGATTTGCTGGTTTTGACCAAATAGTTGTCGAAGCTTGAGTTGTTGTTATCGGTGAAGTATTTGTTTCTCCACTGCCCGCTGAATAGAAACGTTATAAGAACTATCAAAACTGAATATGAATACTAGATTTGTTTAATAGCCCACCCTATTAACACTGTAGCTGATAGCTTAAGCTTATTATTATAATTACCGCTAAACGTAAAGCTATTAAAAATTCTCTTTGAATCACCTTGGCCTCAGTTCTAATTAATTGGATAGATGACAATTTGAAGCGGTTGGTGGTAGCTTGCTAATTAATTGGATAGATGACAATTTGAAGCGGTTGGTGGTAGCTCTATTGCTTGCGTACCTATCGACGTAGTCGTTGTAGTTGGGGAAAGGGTAGTTGCAGGACGTTCAGTTGTCGATAATGCTCCACCGCACACTGAATAAAAACGTAAACATAGATATAAAAGACTAGACACTAATAAAATATAGTCCAACCTATTAATACGGTGGCTTGCATAATGCATATGCCTTATCCAATATTATCAAACTATAGCTCTTTTGGTAATTGTTAAACGTGGCTAAATATAAAACTATATCTTTTGATAGAGCATTCTCACGAGTATCAATGCGCCACAATCCGCTGATATTTTGAGCATTTTTAATTTATTCTTTCGGGCGAAAGTCCCCATATATTAGAATTCAATTATCAAGAACACTAGAAAGGCTCTTAGAAGTATGACTAAACGAGATAAATTATTTATTATTTACACCGAGACGACCATACAACCTTCACCAGATCTCCAAATGTTCCACACCAACGAAACAGTCGAACACTCGACAAAAACCTTAACTGTCTCAGTACAGAAACGTACGCAAGGTTTCACCGACAACGCAATTACGTAAACCTCATACGATGCGGTTCTTCGTACAAATGAGACTTGGCTTTTCTTAACTACACGACCTCGTCAGGTCAAACGACAAATGGCGAAGCTCCGAAAACAAAGCCAAGCTCAAACTAGTCTTCATCAAACATGGCTTTATATAAAATATTTCGTCACTAGATGGCCGCCAGATATCTAACAAAACCATTCATCCATAACGAACACTCCTTCACACCACGACAACCAAGAACATCTAAGACACACGCAAGCACATATAGACATCTACCAAGACTTACTTACTAATGTATAACAATCACCAGAGATATTGAACAATATAATATTTTCTACAACCGATCAATATCACACACTCGGTCCTCAATTCTGGAAGATCTTCCTCCTGAATTTCCACAATACCACTACAGTAACTGACCTGCATTCGCCTGCCTTAGGCTCCTCTACTTATCACCCCACAGGCTTTCCAGTCCAAATTGTAGTCTCGTCTATTCAACAATTTCTACCCTAATCCATGCGATCCTCTATCTTCCAAGTAGTCTCGTCCTCAACAAAACTCACCTCTAGCAGCTCTCCATCTCTCTCTCTCTCTCTCTCTCTCTCTCTCTCTCTCTCTCTCTCTCTGGTCTCCTCCACATGACATCGATCCATCTGATACGATACAGCGCTCGTGAATAAGGTGGTGGTCTGAGTAGCGTTTTATAAGTCTGAAGTTTGCTATTACGATTGGCATAGGTTTCCGCGACAGACCCTAAAAACTCACCTGCCACTGTGCAAGATGCGCTGAACTCCGGTGCATTCGTCGCGATATATGGATATTGAATGTCGGTAGGTGCATTAAAAGTAACTGTGCATGTAAAGTTTGCAGGAAGGCTGTAACTGTCCACTGTAATAATTATTGTTGATGTAGATTCGAACACATAGTAGTCCCTCCTCGTCCTTGGAGGAGTGTCCGTAGTGTAAATTATGTCACCGATTTTCCAAGTCATATTAGCATAGATCGGATGCAATGTGACATCGGCATCAAAGATGGTACAAGAAAGTGTGACGTTGGTCGGTGAACTGGCATAACATGAACATTCTGGGGCTCTGCCTGTCAAAGTAAGAAAGGAGATAATTATAATAATAATAATTTATTTTAGTGATGTTTTTGAAACTGATCTGACTCTATTAGATTTCATGCAAACCTGTCGTCTCTTCTAAGTTGCATTGGTTTGAATCAAACGAACTCGTTCCGTTTGAAATCAGGCTACTCATACTTATGTATATGGGATTTATTCTGTACTTTGGCTTTGGCTCAGTGCAATGTGACCATTATAAACTTATAGCTAAAGATGAACACTGCGCTATAAGTTGTGGCAACAGTAAAGTGTCGCATGGACACTCATGTAATTCCTTTATTCCGACGCACCTCGACTACTGTAACTCAATTACCCGTATTCATACAGCTCGGGATTCTAAAAATTACACAAATCAAGCAACTGCAGATTAGGGTGGCAGTTAAAAAAGTATTTCTTTCATAATGCCCGGGACATCCCCCAGTTCTGTTCGTATTGGTAGTAGAAAGTCATGCGTAAAATCTTTTTAAAATAATCTATTATTTGGGGGTACCACATGACAACTTAAATTTTGCATATAACATTATGCGTCACCGAAGCCGTAAAAATCACTTTTTAATTTTTTCAGGAGCTGGATGAAAGTTAAACATTTCTAGAGCCTATTATCTGATTACTGTAATATGTGATGAGTGCAGCTATGTACTATGGATTGTTGGATAGCTTATTCTCTGATGATTGCTTTTATAAATAAATTATTAAAAAATGAATATATAAATTCGAACAAAATGGAGCTGAGGTGTAAATAAATAATTTTAATTTTAAAACAATAATTTTTCTGGACTTCTGTACATTTAAGGCTGTCCTAAGCTTAATTATTTATTGATATATACTTACGCTATCTCATAATATCCAAAACCTATTTAAAATTAAGCCACAATTTCGTAATACCGGAATAGCACTTCATATCAAAAGCAAATAATAATATTTGTCAAAACAAATAATATCTTGCTAAAGTTTGGCCTCAGGTCAGAACATATCATCATTTTAGAAAATCAGATTATTAGCAACTTTGTAGCCTACAATTTAAATTATTTTGTTAGCCTATTTCAAATATTAGTTTGCAAGAAAAAATTTAAAATATCTAATACCAACAGTTAGTCTAGTCTAATGCAACCAAAGTTTCTGATATCTTTATTGACTTTCTTGTTTTCAGTACTTTTTATTGGAAACTGACTAGAATTAATTCATTCCAATAATTTATACAGCGCCCCTTCAAGGAGCCCACACAGAGGTGCTCAAAGGATGGCATGTTCAAACCCTCTAGCAGATCTCATACCGAAATTTGCCTTGTTGGATTCACCAATGACTCAATCAATAGTGCAAGGCTTCCTTCATGAAAACAGACTTACAGACGTTTATAAATGCACGCATGACAATTGGAACAGTTGCGGGTTTTTGGAATAAAGCTCGATTGCCTATGACTGCAATGCAACATGCAATCGAAAGACTAGAGAATAACTACAATTCACAAAAAGGCAGCAAAGAGAGGTGAAGAAATACAGTAAGTCAAAGAGTAAAGATTCTTCAGATCGTGATAACTGTGGATTGTTGGATATAGACTGCGTCGAAAACTCTGAGTCTGGTGATGAAGCAGAAAAATCACAGATCAAAAGACGTCGCCCAAAGAATATTTTGAGTCCGAAAGCAGCAGCAGCTCTTGATCGAATGAAGGTCAGCGATAATAATGCGTGGAAACAGAACAGCATTTAGTTGGAGTGTCAGCAGACTGAAGAAAGGTTGAGTATTGTGAATGATAGGACAGAAAGGGGAGTGGCACTGATCCCAGAATACAATCAAATGCTGACCATTGTGACCAGGGATGAAGGTCAAAAGCAGGCCATGTTCCAGGTGATGTCCAAGCATCGAAAAGGTTTCCGGACCCCAAGAAGTCACTAAAAAAGTTTAAATATTTTAATGTGTGTTTTAAACAAACTGACAAGGTTGAATAATGCTCACAAGTAGGCCTACCTTTAAATTATTGCACATTTAAACATAACAATTTAAAATTTACTTCCTCTTACACAAAGCACGAAAAATACTGATAATATTATCACAATTATTGTGCTTACGATCCTTGTCTGAAATTTGGAAAACTTGTCATCTCATGTGGCACACCTAACTGATGGAATATTTTTATTAGATTTTGTACACTAGCTTAGTTTATCAAAAGGAACATAACCTGGGGTTGTCCCATCAATTTACTAAAAAAAAAGTTTTTTCGAGCACCACCCTACTGCAGATTAATGAATTCATGCATCGATATACTTACAACACACTGCCTAGCTCCCATGCCAACTTTCATAACCTAGCCTCGAACATTCACTCACATAATACTAGAATCTTAGCGTCATACAGAATTGAGTTTGCACGTACAAACACTCGTAAATTCTCGATCAGATGTGTTGGCCCAAAAGAATGGAATAGAATACCCCAAGACCTTCGCAGTATCTTGAATTTAAAGCTATTTAAACATAAATTACGCCAATGGTTAATTCATCAGAACGATTAGTTGGGTTCTAATCCCCCATTCTGTTTGTGTTTTTCTTAGTTAAGGTTTAATACTTTGTACTAGTCCGTTAATAATTGTACATGTACTAGATACTTATTATATGATTGCACTGTATTAGATAACCTCTGCTAACCGTCTAGCAACAGACTATAATAGGTGGACTCTAGTCCCTTCTGGGTTCCCTGTTGCGACCAACAGATCTTTGTTCTTTGTACAACGAAAGTTACCTTGTCAATGTTTGGAGCAATAAATTGATGGTTATGGTTATGGTTAATCCTTGCAGTTCTGCCGAAGTTCAGCATGCATCATGTTCAAACTGTCCTCAACTGCGCCGCAAAAAATAATGACCACTCTCATATTATATCGGTTTATGTTGGTTGACTCGCTCCACTGGTTCCGAGTCGAGGGCATAATTCCAGAGTTGTATTGTCTCGTGACACTGTCTCGGTCTCGAGACGTCTCGAGACAGGTTTTTTGATGTCTCCGTCTCGATCTCGGTCTCGGACCCCACTGTCTCGGTCTCGGTCTCGAGATCATTTCTTGACTTTTTGGAAACAGTCTCGAAGCGAAAGTCTTGTCTTTTTTGAAACTGTCTCGAAGCGAAAGTCTTGTTCTCTTGTAGAATCGGTCTCCAACGTTCTCGTACAAACTGTATTTTGTTCGGAACTTCGTACAGTATTGCGCTATAAAATTGTCTTGTGCCGAACGGATAACTAGTTAATCGGAAGTGCCAAACAGACAGGAAGTTTGAAAAAGCGGTGTTTCTGGTATTAAGATTTAAGAGTATTGAAAAAAACAGTCTTAATTTTGCACATTCAGTCCACAATTTCCAAATATCTTAAAATGTCTCATAAAGAACCTGACATCGTGAAATTTGCATTCACCCAGTTTGAAATCAATGAAAAGCTAAATAAATGGCATGCCGTTCGTCGTTTGTGTAAAGCCAACATAAGCGAAACACTTGGAAAGACATCTAGTTTCTCAAGGTGAGTGATGTGACTTATGTCGCTAAATCGCTAATAGGACTAGGGCCTATATGAAATTTTGTTGGTTTAAATTTTAGAATCATTTAGAAGATTTCAGAATGGCTGAAATATTTAATGTCTTTATAGTTTATACAATTCAGGTGATCGACTGATTTCAGTGACTTGACCCTGACCCTATTAGACTTCAAAAGTTGAGAAATATTGTTTCAGGACTTGGATCCAATGTGCATTTCACTCGTTTTGAACTGTCTCGAACTGTCTCGGACCTGGTGTCCCGTCTCGGTCTCGGTCTCGGACCACACTGTCTCGGTCTCGGTCTCGGACCCCACTGTCTCGGTCTCGGTCTCGGTCTCGGACCCCACTGTCTCGGTCTCGGTCTCGGTCTCGAGTTTTATGTCTCGTATACAAGTCTGCATAATTCAAGGGTCTACTTCTGGGACCGGGCTTCGTTGTGCGCCATTACACCGGCGTTTTCGACTCCATTCCAAAAACCTATCGGATTGGAGATCGTTGCTCTGTGCATCTCCTAAAATTTGTAGACTCTGCCACAGACTCTAAAACTCAGTCAGCTGCAACTGCTACTCAACCGCCCATAACTGTTGCACATCAGATTCCTCGCTTCCGTGCATCAACTTGAGCCCATCGTGCTAAGTAAAATATTGGATTTACATGTACCTCTTTGAAAGGAGTAGTATGTCAAAGGCCGCGTTGAATTCACCCCCAACCCTGCCGTGAATTCACCCCCAACCCTGCCGTGAATTCACCCCCAACCCTCCGTCCGAAAGCCTTGGGGAGCCCCCAGCACCCCTATAATATTATACCTGGGTGTACCACAACAGACGAACACAGACGAACGCAGCGTTAAACCTAACCAGGAAGTCATTGCCACGAGCATAGGCCTATTATAAACAGGATCTCGGCTGTCAAAACTCATTTGTCATGTAGCATATAGACGGGCAAACCCATTAATTTTGATCGGGAACTCAAAACAACATAATACATACATAATTATATACATGCATACATACATGCATACATACATGCATACATACATGCATACATACGATACGAGGCAAAGCCGCAACCAGAACAGGCGCTATACAAATAGTCCATTTATGATCCGAGGCTAACCAGACTCTATTCTAACATTTGGCTTGCCACTATATTCTAAAACGGCACTGTACAGTAATATGTTATACTAAAACTTGACCCAGATATTGACGGGAAAACGATTATGACTGCAGGCAACCAGGAAGTATCTTGAACATGCCTACAGCCACATGTTCAAATTTGATCAACATACAATATTCATATTGGCCTAGGCCTATGCCTATACATATGAAAGTCGTTGTAGGATGAAGTGTAGTAGTTGTAGTAGTTGTTGTTGGAAGTGTAGTTGTAGACGATAAAACATGCTGCCCCTGCCAAAACCAATTTATCACAAGCATACATACGGGTTGTTGACAAATTCATTATTCGGAGATTACAGAAACCATCATGTGTTTCTGGTTTCGTACATACTTAGGCCTATACAATTATGACTAAACCAATGAGTGTCCGAACAACGACAAAACAACACAAGCTAACAGTAGGCCTATGCTAGGCGACCGCTTCAAATGAGAAGCTCTGTATACAATATAATATCATATATATACATAATTATTCATAGATAGAAAAATGTTTTTTACCTTAAATGCCGGATTGACGATAAGTCTTTCTATTCGTCTGGTTCTTTGTTCTTTGTATGGTCTTGGTTTCAGCCAAATTGGCCTACTCACACGGGCTACGAAACGAGGACGTGTCCATACATTGGCCCGTATTTTTTTGGTATTTTTAAACGTTTTTTAAAACTTTGTAGATCTATTTTTTCTGATTTTTCTGATTTTTCTTATTTAAAAAAAAAAAATTTAAAACCTGTTTTATAAATCGTCTTGCGCTCTGCTTTCCTCTTCTTCAAGTCGTCGTAAATCTTCATCCATAGCCATCAGGTCAACGTTCTCCGTTGCGAGCCTTCTTGTATTTCGTTCCAGTGTATCTTTTATTCTCCTTATCCTGTTTAGACAGCGCTGTCTGTCGGCCCGTTTTTTCGCTATCATTATCTGAATCCGTTGTTTAGATGAATTAATATTTGCTGCTAGCGAACTTAAGAAAGCAAACGTGTTGTTTATTGTACCCATTTTATAGCAAAAAAAGATTTTACTTTGTTATCACTTTAAACTTGAACGCAACACAGAGCGAAAAGCGGAACTATTCCGTTCAAACGACGTGCAGAGACTAACTTGTTAAGCAGATGCACGCAGTAGATAGGCCTATAGGCTGATGTGTCCCCCGTTGACAGTGAAACTAGGTCATCGCGCACGCATTGGAATGTTATGGGCGCATTGGAATGTTAGGCCTATAGGCATGGACTAGTAGTTAGGCAACAGTCGCTGAGTTGTTTCGCTAGAGCGCGCTAGCCTACGGTCCCTATTGTACAGGTCCAAATGAAACAATTCACATGTGTACAGTGACGAATCGCAGGTGAACAGCGATTATAATGTGCAATTTTAAATAGTTTTTAATATCGCATAGGCGTATTTTAGAAATCTTGGGAAATCCCAAGATCATGTATATCTTAAGAAAAATCCCAAGTTCACGAAAATCTTGGGAAATCCCAAGTTCATGCATATCTTGGGAAAAATCCCAAGTTCATGGAAATCTTGGGAAATCCCAAGTTTATGCATATCTTGGGAAAAATCCCAAGTTCATGGAAATCTTGGGAAATCCCAAGTTCATGCATATCTTGGGAAAAATCCCAAGTTCACGAAAATCTTGGGAAATCCCAAGTTCATGCATATCTTGGGAAAAATCCCAAGTTCACGAAAATCTTGGGAAATCCCAAGTTCACGAAAATCTTGGGAAATCTTGGAAAATCTCATATGCTATTGGGTAATAGTAAAAAGGTTTCAAAGGCGCACATATTTTTTAATTTAGTAAAAATGGGGCCGTAGGGGTAAGCGGCTCAGTAGCAGCAGCATCGTTAGCAGTATCAGTCCAACATACACAGTTCACTGTCAAGGTGATTCTGAAGCCGCCAATTGCTTTATAAAATCCGCTCGTGCCTTCTCGCGACCTTTGTTGATCAGCTCTTTTTTTAAGCCTTCGCTGATGGAACCTTCGGTCATTCCTACAGATTTAGACCGGATCTCATCTTTCATGACGCGATATTTTTCAACCTCTTCCAAAATCAGCTTGTACTCATCTTCGCTGATCAGATTATCTTCGAGAGCTTTTAAGACATGGCTGTGTATGGTATTGAGTTTACTGCTAGCCAGGACTCGTATGGCTTCGTGTTTTGCTGCTTTTGCCGAACATCTTCGACCGATGGCAACGCCAGCAACATCGAACAAACTAGACAACACAGCACAAACTTCAAGAATTATTCCTGGTACTAGCCCAACTCCTGTTACCAGCAAGGCTGCTCCTCCCGCACCCGCGCCTAGACCGAAAACTGCACACGAGGCGGAAGCACCGTTAATCATATTCACAGCTCTACTGTATTTTTTAAAAAGAGCGCTACGAAATTGAACTTCAGATCTAAGAAAAGATTCGAGTTCACCAATTTTCTGCAGGCGAAAGTTCTGTGGTTCCATTTCAGACTGGTCCGCGGCGTTGTTGGACTTATCATCCGAAATTTTCGGGACAGCTAGACTTGGATACAGCGACATAGTTATTATAATTCTTCTAAAAGTAGTGTTATATTTAACTCAACATCCGGAGTTGTTACAGTACCTCTTTTTTTAGCCTCAACTTGAAAACTCGTTTGGCTCGGAATACAAATTATCCTAGTCGCATTAAACTGTGAGCTGGAAATATCAATTAGCCAATCAATTATACGAATTGAGGCGTCTCCGTTACTTGCGCCCGATATAGTAAGTTTCCAGAACCCAGAGTCTACTGTAACGGTCTCAGCTGCTGTCTGTAAAGTGATGCAAGGAAATCGTGCGGCTGTTATTGGAAGATTCTTATACACCTTTGTGGACAGTGTGCCGGTTGCTGTGTAAATATCGCGGGTGTAGTAATCCTTTGACACGAAATCGATGTGTTCCTGAGGCACTGCGGTCAACATCGCTATGGTTGGTTGTGCAATGGTATATCCCCAGTTGGTTAGACCAACAATATCATCCAGGGTGTATTTTTGCATATTTGTTTCCCCGTTTTGCCTAAGATAACCTCGGATTTTATGGTGTGAGTCAGCCATCGTCTAGTTTTATACTATGAATCCCCATCTTTAAAATATGTGAAGATCTGAAAGTGGCGAACCGAGCAGAATTCAGTACCAGTAAAGGAAAGGGGTTTAAACCTGTATATTTTATAAGCGCTGACGGAGTCGACGGGAAAGTCTTGCGGCTTTGCAGCATCGATAAATCGGGCGTTTCAGGTGAGTAGGTCTGTAAATACAAGCGCATCACCCGCCCCACTTATCTTCCATGACAAAATATATGTAGGGGAGACCGGGGCTAGATGCAACAGGGGTTGGTTGCAACACCCTCGCTAGTTAAGCGCTAAATAATAGTAGCGTAAAATTAAATCACCTACCTTGTAAAGAATATATTTTAGATCAACGTGACTTAATTTCTTGACAGGCAGTTGATTAGAACTACCGAAAAAAGTCAAAATTTAATTTCGGCAATCTAAAGTAAATTTGGCGGTTTTGTGTTTTTGTGTAATTTAGCTTAATGTTTTGAAGCAATTTAGTATTGTTTGGTGCCATAAGTTGGACAAGGAATTGGGCTTGAAAATGCATTTAGTCATTTTATTTAAAACCAACGCTGTCGATAAAATTTTTCTATAACAATGTCTATGCATTGCTTCGGGGTTGGTTGCAACATTTTAATCGGGGTTGGTTGCAACATGTTGCAACCAACCCCCATGCATTTATTTCAATTAACCGTGTTCATTATAGGCCTGCTCGTCACAATTAGGGCAATCACAGACACTTGAACAAAGCAGCATTAGAGGGAGGAACTCGCCGACAAAGCAGTTACAGCTTCTAAAAAATAAAAACCGCACCAGAAGAAAAAGAACCATATAAGTCCCAGTGAACGAAAAAGAGTGACGAAGCCTCAGTCCACGGTCATTCAACCGGTGCCTATACAGTCGTCGAGCGTCACCAATCAGCCGGTGCCGATAGTCAGTCGTGGAGCCAAATATTGTATAAACAAAAGAAAAGCAAAACACGCAGTGGCGGATCCAGGTTTGCTTGCGCGGGGGGGCAAGGGCTCTTTCCGAGGGGCGCCATGTTCTAGCGTAAATATTGTGATTGACTTTAAACGATAGGCCTATAGTAGCCTATGTTTGAAATAATTCCATTATGTTTAGTAATGTACCGTACATTTACATGTAGTTTATCATTAGTATATACTATTCTAAATAAAACTGTTTCAAAGAGGCACAAATGCTCCGGGACATAATGTTGTCGCAGATTCATCAAGGATTTATATGAATTGTTTTCTACGAGGCTTCTTCAGTGCAAAGCGAATGATAGTTGCTTTAGAGTCAATAGTTCCATTTCTCTTTCGATTTATATTAGGCCTAATGCCTGTCTAGACAGGTGTTCATTTAATCGTCATGGTGGATCGCAAGTAATTTTTGATTATTTTCAATCTCCTACAAGGTCTTTCTGCAGTAGCCGACGTAACAGAAAAGAGTGAGATAATATATTTAATACATGTATTAAAATACTAATAGATTAATTAGGGCATAGGTTCGCAACCTCTTTCAGATCACTGCACCCTTACTAATGCAATGGCAGATCAGCTGCACCCCTGGCCTAAATTTAATCTATTTTTCATCGAGTTAGTTCTTTATTTTACTGACAAGCAACGTTCCTTGTATTCAACTGAAGGGTTGCGACTATCTCTACACTACTTTAACTTTAAAGAATAATTATAGGCCTAAGCTTAATTATGTTAGTAGATAGTAGTGATAATTTAAGAACATTTTTAACATTAAAGACTGCGCAAGTTTTATGGTTCTACCATTCTGCCATGTAGCCACGGCAGCCATTGAGCAGGTTCACGGCACCCTTGAGTGCCGCGACACCCAGGTTGGGAAGCACTGGATTAGGGAGTTATTATCACTTGTCTGTGACTGTTCCGATGCAAGTGATTTGATCAGTGGCGTTGCTAGGTACTTTGGCGCCCAGACTCACCAATAGAAATTTCGAATGTTTACGAAACAAAGAGTTATTGAAAAGTTAGGCCTACTGTATGTGTTGAACGTTAATCGATGGTATGAATACGTGGGTCTTACCAGACTCGGAACTGTTCTATCATTGATAGCTGTAAAGTCTTTACGAACTATAGAAAAATTAATGGAAGCAGCTACTTCGTTATGGTTGATCAAACTGCTGTGGCCTGCTGGATTCAATGATCTGCGCCATTGCTAAACTTGCCCTATATATGCCGCCCTGCAGGCCTTAGACAAAGGTCAACAGGGCGCCTACCTATAGCCATGGGAGGCTTCAAGCACACTGAAAACCTGCTGATCATTATGTGAAGGATGGGTTTCTTCGAATTCAAATGCAGAGGTTGTTTCATGTGATACGCATTATATCAAACTGAACGACAGACGGAAGGGGATAGAGCTGTCGGGTATAGAGAGACGAAACATGACTACTGAGGACAGACAAGATCCTTCCACTCACACAGCGGTGATCATTGATGTACATTTATATATACATACAGCCTGTCAATAGCATAAATATATAATATTCGGTTTGTGGGCTTTCAGAGACAGTGGGAGAGAACTGACCCCTTCAGCGTCTCCGGCTGCAAGGGCCACCCTGCAGCCCCTCCGGCTGCAGGGGCAAGTTCATCTCAGAATGGTAACTCGATACCGGGGTATACTGTATCTTGCTGTAAACAGTACATCGAGTGACATTATTTTGTCGTCTTTCATACGATTAAGCCGTCATTAAGACATTAAGAGTAAGGGCGCAGATGATAAAATGTCTTTTAAAATTTATTTTTTCGCCCCTTTTGTCTACATGACCCCAGTGACGGGTTTGGTCTTGAGGGGCGCCATCATACAACCAAGCGGGGCGCGGGGCACAAAGTAGAACCGCCCCCCCAAATAGAAAATCAAGCAAAACACGACATACCATCATGTAAAAGACGAATTTTATATGAGACAGACAGTGAGGAATCTGACCGTGATAGAAATGATGACGATGATGGAAAAGGTTTTTGTGTAGGCCTACAAGATGGGTCATCTGACAGTGTCGATTATCTTGATGAAACACGGTCTTTGGAAGATGATGATGATTACTCTGTACGTCATGATTGTTTAAAACAAGGTGATTACGTGCTGGTCAAACTTCAAGGACTTAAAATACAGCTCATTTTGTGGCTTGTATGACCGACAATTCATCGTCGGATGATCAAGAAACGGAGGTAACATATTTTGCCACAAAATCGACTTGGCGTTCATTTGATGATAAAGAAACTGTTCGATTTGTAATTCCAAAAATTTCAAGAACATATCCGGTTCCAATGCAGGATATAATGAAGAAACTGCCTAGTCCGTTAATAATTATGGGTGGCACTAAGCGAGTCAGTACGCAGATAACATTCCCATTTTCCTTTTCTGGTTACAATTTGAAGGCTTGAAAAGCTCTACAATTTTTTATTAAATATTGAACATTATAAGCCTAAATAGGTAGAAGTTGCCTAGCTTGCTATGGGGGTAATAGGCCTATCGAGTATATATATCGGACATTTTACATAACGATTATTGCAGCAAAACAGTTTAATATCTTGATTGATTCTTTTGATTAGACTTTATTTTGAATTTCTTCATTTATTTATTACATTCTTATATGTAGGCAAGCCTCAGTAGGCCTGGGCAATGCAGCCTCAATTGAATAATTATACTACTTTCAGTACTGTTGCAACCTTCCCCCAGGGTTGTTGCAACCAACACCGGCCCGGGGTTGGTTGAAACACTTTGAAGCCCTCTGTTCAGTTAGCTATTGTGGTTACACTTCGGTCACCGAGTATCGCTAATATAGCTTGTTTTGTTGCTGAGATATAAAGCATAATCGGCGCGGGCCAAGAAGATTGTAGGCTGTTCCAAAAATAAAAAATGGCACACGAAAATATGAAAATTGTTGCATGACCAAATATATGTACTAGCACACAGACGGACTTTCCATATGCGTACGGCCGTCGGGCACTCAATCTGTAGCCAAGATCCAACGCCAATTGTTTCGGCTGACCAGCCGTTCGTAGCGCTGAGGGAGGCAGAAACATTCGTGGGGTTAAATGCTAAAATTGCTGGGCATCCGCTATTTGCTGAACTAGCGGTGGGAATAAAACCTGTATAGTTATTGGAAGTGGATAAGGGTGGAATGTGGCCGTTATAGTTGAGTATCTTGAGGTTGCCTATATAAGTCATAATTATCGCGTCCAAGGCAACCGAGTGTTGCTTGGCGGCGAGGTCTTTGTTGTCCACATATCTTTTGGCAAGAGAGATCTGGGAGTCTACATACTGCTTATTAGTCACATTAAACGGCCCCGATGGCACCCTGTTCAATCTTATCATGGCGGCGTTGATCGCTCTTGTTACTTGACCGATGCTGGCAGCATCTGTGTTAGATACTGATGCTCCTTCCGGAAGTCCTGTAATTCTTTTTCCGGACATTGCTAAATCACCAGTCATGGTATCGCCGACTTTGAGAATGTGAGCGCTTCTAATGGCTGCATCGTGTTCGTCTACATATCTCTTGTTAGTAGTCAAGAATTTTGGCCCAATGGGTGTTCCTGGGAATGATGACATGTCATACCAGCTACAGTATTAATAGGGTGGGCTATTAACAAATTCTAGTATTCATATTTAGTTTTTGATATTTCTTGTAACGTTTCTACTCAGCAGGCAGTGGAGAAACAAGTACTTTACCGATAACAACAACTCAATCTTCGACAACTACTTGGTCAAAACCAGCAAATCAATCTCTTACAACTACATCGCCTTCGACGAGAGGTACGCAACAAATACCTTCAACCAACTGCATTTATCCTGTTGATCAGGTCGTAATCGTAATCTAATCGTAAACCTATTTGTGAAATTAAGAAATTTACATTTAATTTTTGTCATATTTAAACATTTGCAAAAGAGTTCATTTTACTGATATTAGTTCAGGCATATGCATTATGCAAGCCACCGTATTACTACGGTGATATTAAAACCATAATATTAATATATTAATATATTAATATATTGATATTTCTGTTTAAGTTTCTATTGAGTAAAATTATAATGAAGCAATATCAACAACTGAACCACCCGAAAGTTCCTTTTCCCGAACTACAGCATAGCAATAGACCGACAACCAACTCATTCCAATTAATATGTGTCAATTAATTATGACTGAGTCAAACATTGTTCAAAGGCAGTTTGTCAATCAATGTACGTTGAGTTGTAATTGTATTTCAGGATTTATGTATGTATTTATGTATGTAGGCCTATGTGTGTTTGTATGAAGAACCGTCAGTCTAGCGCGGTTTAAGTAAATCTCTTACAAGGGCGCTACACTGATTATCTGTAGTAGATGTGTATCGTTAGCACGACCAATATTCAGCAGTAGGCTATATATTTCGTGCAATGAACTATTCATCATCAATCGTTGTGTTGGTTTACAATCGGTACAGGGTCCTATGCATATAGGGGCCTATGCATAGACTCCCTTATAGACACGAGAACCTTTCTAGAAGTTTTGTCTAAATAGGAAACAAACTCTTTATGATCTTATGTAATATTCGGTTTTAGAATCTTTATATTCAGACATACCATAAAACCTAAAACTAATTTTAATTAGTGTCGGATAAATTTCATTATTAGCCTTCTGGATCTCAATGGAGCCATTGTTCGGTCCAGTGGCTGGTGGAACCAAGATCACGATAATTGGTTCAGCAACATTTGAGTATTTATCGAAATACGTTGGCTTCAATGTCACTGGTGTTAGAAATGTCTACATCGGAAAGGATTTGTCTTCGACAACCGTGTCGTTATTAACTATTGGCAGGTTAGAGCAAGACGTTATTATATGCAGGGAAATAATTTCTGTTTCATTTAGCACACGGCAGAAAACGAAAATATTAAATAACGAAAACGAAGTACGAACCTTCTATTAGATATATAAATAAGTTCTATTTACATTCATTCTGATTAAGTAACTTTTCCACTGTTGACCGTGCGTTAAAGTGATGGGGATTCCTTTAACTATAGATGCATGATTGGTTTAAAAGAGCATACTACATAATGTAATAATGGTAAAATTAGTAACATTATTGTGTAAGTTGGTGCGTGTTGTAGTACAATTGTACAGTAGTCTTAGAACTATGTCAGTGATGCGATCCATGTTATGCTATTATATCGCATAACAAGGATATTATAATAAAATCTCTGTCATCTGATTTCATGCAGTATCATAGTCCAATTATTTTGATGTCACATGCCTACATGTAAATTCATGAATACACGATGTTGTGCAACGTAGAATTATATCTATTTTCTTTAAAAAATTAATGCACTCTAACATTTTGTTTCAACTCCAGCTCGACACTCGAATTCGTGGCTGTGACTCCAAACGCAACAGAAGCATCAATTGGACAACCTCTGCCTATTATTATTGAATTCTCGCCAACTCCATTCAACATGACTTTCAGCACGACCTTCACTTATCTGTCTAACCCAGGAATTACAGCCATTTATCCGAACATCTTCATTGCGAGGTACGTATTTTTCTGTCCAATTAATTAGGACCGAGTCAAAGATATTTCTACCAGTTCTGAAATGCGTCGTTCCTTTCAAACCGATCGATCTCGCAATATAGAAGTTACTGACCAAAGATGTGTAGGCCTACTTCGCGTCATAGAATGTAAATGGTGATGATAATGACACTTTGACGAGGAAAACGGTTACATGAATGGCAATACGGATAACATTGATGAGAACTGAATGAATAAATTGCTATAAAGATACCTGTTCCATTATATTGAATGTTGGTCAAATGGCTTTACGATACGACGCGCGGAGGTGGGTGCAGTGAATACGAACAAAGTTAGTGCTTAGATAACAATTATTATAGGAGATGACATTGTGTTCGGTCAATAAATTATAACGAGGCCGCCGAAAAGGTCTCGTCTTTTGATATAATGTCGTCGTATCAGCTATCCATCTAGTTTAACTTACGGAAATCTTGAATGCTTGTTTGAATGTCTTTGCCACAGGTGGTGGTCAAATGTTGCGACGACTATTTCTTGACGAACTTACAATCATTCAATCGTCCTGAAACCAATCATAGACTCGCCCTCGCAGACATTTCATTCTCGAAAATTTGAGCTCCCCTCAAAAGGCAAGCTTATAGAATCGACGACTCAACTGTCGAATCGGGGAATCCCCTTTTCCGATACGCAGCTCACGTCATTGGCTGCAAGAATAAGCGGGTGCGCTGCCTCATTAAACGCACGCTATGTCGTAAAATGAACGAATGTAAGCCCCTTTCTTTGTGAACGTCATTTTTCGTATGCAGAGATTAGTGACTATTTTCAGAGTACACGTTATAGGATACTAGATGGATATCAAAAAACTTTGTTTTTACGGGCTGTATTTTATTATCTTTGATTTCGGCTCCATCTTTCGGAGGAGTCCTCAGTGAGCATACAAATAAATGCTTTACCTTTTACCTTTGACTTCAGTGGTGGTACTTTATTGGACGTAACCGGGCGAAGTCTATCATCCGTGGCTAAACCAATAATCCATCTGACGGTCGTCTTAACTAGAGCAGCTGAAAACAACTCAACATCAACTTCATCAACCACGTCGACGTCAAGGGTAATACGTAATAACCACTTCAGTTAAAACTCACTTTAGGCAATATGCTATTGACAAGTTGAGATTTTTACTACGTTTCGCGTATTTCATCCAAAATCGCATAGACTCCAATAGATAATTATTGTATTGCATTGTATCTGGTGATTAATAAAGCGCCTCTACCAGTAATGACTATTCAGAGGCGCCTCCAGCGTGAGCACTACGAGGAAACAGAAAAGTTTTCAAGCAACGGACAGAAGTGGATAAATCACCTGCCAAAATCTCAGCCCGAATTTGTGTGGGAATGTTATTCCACAAAGAAGGACCCACAGTTGCAAAGGCGCGGCGTTGAGCAATGGCTGTCCTGGTCCGAGGGACGAAGAGGACAAATCTATATCTAGCTAGAGACCTCAGAGAGAGAGAGAGAGAGAGAGAGAGAGAGAGAGAGAGAGAGAGAGAGAAAGAGAGAGAGAGCGCGAGCGAGCGAGAGAGAGAGAGAGAGCAGAACGGAGGAGATCACAATGGTACTTTGGAGCCTGGTCATTGTGAGCTATAGAGACCAAACGGAGTATCTTAAATTGGATACGAGTCTCAATAGGGAGCCAATGCAATTATTACATTCAAATGACAATATCCACGAAATGTTATTATTCGGAAATTATAAAGTAATCGCTTGGGAAATAAATTAGGATGCAAATTTAAAAAATGTCAGAACGAATCTTCAACCCCGCTGTTTAAAAAAGCTTTTATTATTGACTTATAAACTAATTAGAATTATGTTCATCCCAATGACTGTTTACACAATAACAAACTATGAGCTCTTAGGCTACTGTAACTTTTGCATTGCAGGTCTGTACTGTTACACCAGGGAATGATACTTATATGCAGTGTCCAATGCCTCCTTTGAATCTCCCAAATGATTTTCTCGAGATCTTAAACTCACTATACAACACCAGCACAAGCAGAACGCGACGAAGCAGAAAGCCACTAAATCAGTTTATTGCACACTCGCACAGTCTTCTCTCTCGCTTGAAACGCGATATCTCCAGGAACTGTGTACTATCAGTGTATGGACGAAATGGCGTTGATCGAGCCGACATTTGTCTTGGAATCAGCTTCGACGGATACAAGGCATATGAGAATATCAATGATCGTCTTCCAGACACAAAGTTCATCTTCTACTCGGCTCCTGAAATAAATTCATCCAAAGAACTAATTGAATTCGATCCGTCCGAAGATGAACTGATTTACGTAAAGGTGGGTTACGTTTGTTAGCTACCATTCTTAAACAAACCTCATGCCAGACTCCTCTTCTCCATAATACACGACCCCAAGCATCTCCTTCACCAACTCCTACCTCCAATCCGTCTCCTCTTCCCTTACCAATTAAGACCTAGAGACACTACCATATTCTCCCACCCAAAGACCACTCTCAATTTATTGCCAGATCCTTATATAAAATATTCACTAGTTTATTTTACAATTTTCTAATTACTTTTATTATCTATTTTCACTAATTCTAGCATTTCTGCGTTTGATTCATACTGTTTTTCTCAATGGAACGAATATTATAATTACAAATAATATAATAATATTAATATTATCTTCAGTGGATTTAAGTCGTGGGTTGGTGTACGATCCATCGAAGTAACAGGGTATGTGTTAATAGAGGTGTAGCGCAGACGCAATGGCGTGATTGTGGCAGGTAACGAGGCTTTGTCTGTATCATGGCCATCATAATATGGCGTCTTATAAACCCTCACGAAGGCGAATTGAAATTTAAAGCATTTAAGTTATCCGCTGTGTGCGTGTAACATGCGTTCAATTACAGTGGATAGAGATCGCGTCTGCGCATTAGAAGCGTCAACGGTGGGTCGTCTGTATGAGCTTTAGTGATCGTACGAGGCGTCGCGGTTGTATGAGATGGCAAGATGTGTAGGACTTTGGCACTGCTTTATTGATCTTTCTGTTTTCTGTCAAAATAAAGAGACTGTACAATGTGTACATGTATGTCTAGAACAAATCAAAATAAAGAGACTGCGTGTGGTTGTCTTGGTTTGAGTTTGGCTACGCTACCGATGAGTCAGATTGACAGTGTGAGAACTTATAAATCAACCGACAATAATTTATACTGACTTAGGGGTCGTCCATTAATTATGCGTGTAACATGCAATGTCATGCATTCAATTTTAGGCAGTTTCCTCCTTGTCAAAAACTGTCAAACATTGACGGTCTGAGCATTAGAAGCGTCAACGGTGGGGCGTCTGTGTGAGCTTTGTCGATCGTATGCGTGGTTGTATGAGATGGCAATATATGTAGGACTTTGGCGCTGCTTTATTGATATTTCCATTTTCAGTCAAAATAATTATAAAGACTGTGTGTCTAGAACAAATCAAAATAAAGAGACTCTGTGTGTCTGTTCTGGTTTGAGTTTGGCTACGCGACCGGTGAGTCAGATTGACAGTGTGAGAACTTATAAATCATCCGACAATAATATTGACTTGGGGGTCGTCCATTAATTATGTCAACAAATTTTAGGCAGTTTTTGAACCCCTCCCCATTGTCAACAACTGTCAAACATTGACGGACCCCTAAAAAATTATGTCAACTATCCCAGAACCCCCTCCTGTACAAAAAGAAACACAATGGCTCAATACATGTAGAATCATTTTTATTAAAAAAATTTACACTAAAAATGCAATATCGAAAATTTAAATATATGAGTTTAGTTTATTACCAGCTTTTGGTAATATTAAACATTAAGCACTTTATACATTTTAACATTACTTAATGTTTTCGCTATCATTTTGAAGGTTCTGCGATGATTCAGTGAAAAAAATTTGTTGACGACAAATTGTACCGAAACCCCTCTCCCCTTGTCAACAACTGTCAAACTTTTTCCAAACCCCCCTATTTTGTTGACGACATAATTAATGTACGACCCCTTACGACGTCTACCAGTGGTTACTATTCAATGCTGTGTCCAAGGCTGTGTAGAACTCCGTAGACCGATTGTACAGTCCAAGCAGGAGCAGGCTACAATCATGCTACAGATATACACTGGATTGTCAGCCTTTTACTAATCTAACTTGAAAACCAACACCTATTTCCAATCTACTGTGATTTCACGCCTGCTTAGACCTCTCTCTCTCTCTCTCTCTCTCTCTCTCTCTCTCTCTCTCTCTCTCTCTCTCTCTCCAGTTGTGGCATTTGAGCTCATTTAATTGGGACTTATTCAGTTTTTAGTATGATATACAGAAAATAACCCTAACTAGAATATTCACAGATTTGTTTGATAAAATTTCGTCACATCTAATATTGGAAGTAACATATTCGCTTGTTACTTGATAGGGAAGATATATGTTGCGCGGATGTCTCATAAGAGATTATCTGGTTCATATTGGAAATCAGATATGTATTAACGACAATCTAACGGACAACCAGTTGAGCTGTCGACCCCCAAAAGAAAAGCCATCGTCAACAGGGAACGATTCTTTGCATTGTGGTCAACATCTGAGCATAATGGTAAGTCATGACTAATAACTTATACTATGCTGTAACACACGCCAATTATAGTAGCGAGATTTTTTGAATCAATGTCAATGGCTGTTTTCATATAATTTTGCTGATCAATTCAGAGCGTTATGGACAAAATTTATGTTGGTAGAAACTGATTCAGAAATTGGCTCATTCATTGATTCATTATTATTGTTGTTGAATCAACAACCAGTAACCGTTGTTATTTCTACCGTAAAGATATCAGTGAAATGTACCATAACGCCTTTTCTCTTAGGGTCTACCGCATTGGCAACCCTTCGGGAAAGACTCATGCTCTGAGAAGCGCTTTAGGAATGGTCAAATGCAATACAATACAATGCGCAAGTCATTGCGTGAGATGACTTTTTAACCCACATACTTTTATGATAGATAAATAAATAGAGCTAAGAGCCGCTTTGCAAAATCCGTGTGTTATTATTATTTTGGGGTTGATTGCGTAGCTCACGTTATGAAAAGAAAAACGGAACCATCACTAACTACATTTTACATATAATAAGGCTGTCTATTCACTACTTTAAAATCCATTATCTTGTTTTAGATAACTCTTGGATACAACCAATACCGATACGCCTGTCTTACGTTCCCAGATAATTCAAAGACATTCGCTCTCATTGTTGGACTAACCGTAGGCTTGGCGGGATTTGCTCTCTTCCTAACCATACTCATTGTTTGCATCCTTAGTTGCCGAAGAAAGAAAGTAAGTCAAGAGACCGACAGACGTCAAAACTTTGGAAGACAGGAAATCAGTAATCGACATTATAATAACGATGTAGAACCAGAATCTCAACAACACTATATATACACGAGGGAGAATACGGTATCTCTATATAAGCCAAATGACGAATATTCCACTTCTGTCGACGAATTTCACAGCAACTCATAGAATTTTGTTCTTCCAGAACCTGCCTTATACGAAATTTCAATTCCCTTTAACTTCAATTAACTGATTTCAAAGCGAATTTAAATTTAGATCATTAAAGTGTAGTATGCGTCCAATTACATTTAAACTATTAAGCAGTCATCTGTCAATAATGTGCCATCATTGACTTCATTACCATTGTTTAGAGCACTTTAGACAGCATTATGGGAAGAACTAGATTTACATAAACAAAGACGTAATACTTTATATTGACATTGCATTCAGGTTATCGGAAACTTTTCAGCGAATCAACATACATAGACCTACTACGGTACTTTATAGTTTAAATTGAGTTGGTGGTAGGGATGAGCCGATTGGCATTTTTTTTACCGATTTCCGATTCCGATTAGTTGGCCTGCTTTTTCGCCGATTGCAATTCCGATCCGATGAATAGGCAATATTCACTTTTATTTGGTTCTAGGCAGTGTTTACTCCTAAAAATCCGAGACAACATTTTGATGATGCGTCGACTAACAATAATTTTACACGGACTTTCAAGACACCGACAGACGCCAAAACTCTGGAACACAGGAATTCAGAAATCCAAATTATGATAAACATTTTGGTAATGATGTTTATCCAAAATCACTGGTAAACTATGAACAGAGGAGGCACGGATACGATGACAATATTAGCGCAAATGAAGAATATTTAAATTATTTCGATGATTTTGACAGCAAATCACAGAATCCTGTTCCTTCTACAGTTTATTCAGACGAAAGTTTCAATCTATCTTCAAACGCCGTCTACGAAAATTCAAGAGAATCGAAATTTAGAGCGCTTAAGTGATCCATTTTTGTGCGCATCGCGTGCGCCCATTTACACATAAGCGACTGCACAATCATTGGCGTCACATCTCTCTCTCTCTCTCTCTCTCTCTCTCTCTCTCTTCTCTCTCTCTCTCTCTCTTTAACCGTCCTCGATACGAGGGTTGGTCGCATTGTAGACGATTCTTCTCCATCCTCTCCTGTCCTCAGTTTCTCGCAGCAACCGTTCTGTTGATAATTCCAACCATTCGCCCACATTGTCCATCCATCTCTTCCTTGGTTTCCCTCTTGCTCTTGCTCCTGGTGCCGTTCCTTGCATAATTTCTTTCTCTAGACATTCACCTTGTTTCCTCATTATATGGCCAAAGTAAGACATTTTTCTTCTTTTGATTGATTCCAGTAAATTCCTTTCCACTCCCGCCGTTTCTAACACCCATTCATTTGTTTTTTTCTCTATCCATGATATACCCAGTATTTTTCGTATGCATTTCATTTCAAATGCTTTTATTCTCTCCTCATCCCTCTTTTTGATTGTCCAGCTCTCAGCCATACATCATCACTGGCCATATAAGTGTCCTCATTAATTTAATCTTTGTGTTAATTTTTATGTTATGGCTTTTCCACAGTTTCATTAGATCTACTACTATTCCAAGTCCTCTTGCAGTTCTTATTCTTATCTCCCTGCTGCAATCGACGTCTTCTGTTATGAGTGATCCTAAGTACACGAAGGTTTCCACTTGTTCTATGATACTGTCTTGTACTTTGATGTTGCATTGATTCCCATTTAATGCCATACACTTTGTTTTACCTATGTTGATCTCTAAGCCCTTTTTTCGCCCTTCCCTGTCCAATCGAGTCACCAGATCCTGTAGTTCCATTTCTGTGCTTGCCATTAACACTATGTCATCTGCATATCGTAGATTTGTTATCCTTCTTCCTCCAACTTGAATGCCTCCTTTGTATCCTCTCAGTGGCGTCAATGCTGAATGCTAATTATTGTTTAGATAGTATAGTAAGGAGAAGAACTTTCTATTGAAATTGCAGCTATTTTGTCTTTCTTAAATCAACAAATATTTAACATTTCAGTTAAGTTGTGATGGACATTTTGAAAAGTCTTTTTTATTTCGACTTAAACCAATACTGTGTTGTTGCTTTCTGTTTTAATTAGCAGCAGAGGTTTAAGTGCCATTGATTCATTAATGCCAGCACAACCGAGTGACAGAAACCGATGGCTATCACGGTGACCAGGTCTTTATGCGATGCAACACCATAGGCTACAAATAATAAAAACAGGATCACGTTCTGCACAGAGCAGGGCTTATTCTAACGTGCAGCCAGACACAAAGTGTGTAGTTGGAAAAGAAATTTGTGCAGTTAAAAATCAGATTTTGTGCAGTTACTTTTTGTAGACCTAATTGTAAGGGTGTAACCATGGCATGAACTAGAGCAAATGGTAAAATTCCGATACATGAGTCTTCCAAAGCCTAGTCACTACACACCTCAATTGAAAATTCTTGGGAAACTTTTGTTACTTCTCTTCCTCGAGAATTTAATAAATATGTTACACACCTCTCGAAAATTTTTGGTAAACTCTATGTTAGTCCTGCTCCCTTGAGAAAATGAAATTCTTGGGAAACACTCGTTACCACGCCCCCTCGAAAGTTCTTGGGAAAGTCTTGTTGCTACCCCCCTCGAAAATTTTAGGAAAATGCCGTTCCTTAGAATAAGCCCTGGCACAGAGGAACTAAACTTCTCATGCAAGCAAATTTACCCATTCTTAATCAGATTAATTCTTGAAACACTATGAGTACCGATAACATAGTAGGTCGCATACCTCGCTATGGTGGCGTATCTTCCTACATACATCATATTCTACACTGGCTTCCCCTCCAGCAGCGTGTTCTGTATCGGCTCTGCTCTCTCGTTTGGAAACGCGTCTTGGGTACAGCTCCTCGCCACTTATGTTCCACCTTTGTTCTCTCTTCCTCTCTTACTGGTCGCTCAGCCCTCTGTTCCTCTTCTCGGGGTGACTTTTTGGTTCCATTTGCCCGCACTGCTACTATGCAGCGCCGAGCATTCTCTGTCGTTGGTCCAACAGCATGGAATGACTTGCCATCCTTTCCTTCGCCTTTCTGCTCGTGTTCACTCGACTTCCTTTTACGCCCTATTAAAGACTTTCCTCTATGATCAGGCCTGGCTCGGGAGCGCTTCTGAGTAGAGCCCCTTGAAGAGGCGCTATATAAATTCTATGATCGATTGATTGAACCATGGCAACTTATGGCCAAAATACTATCTTTGATAGATAAGTTGAACAGTCACCTTCTTTCAGCCGTCGTGTTTCATGTAAGTTCTACTATTTGCTGAAATAATAATGATGTTAATGCGACATAGCATAATAAATTCAAAATAACGATAGAGTGCAGGACTTAAAATTGGCTTTGAAAAATGCCGATGGGTCATTTGTATAGGCCTACGTTCGTCTATCTTGACCAGATCTAAAGGCGAATGCCACACAGTATGCAAAATAAACCTCTCATGGTGACATTGTACACAAACATGGCCAAACACACGTGTATACGTACATGTAGGCACTTATGCACACGAATTTTATGGGGCATTATTGCAACAGGCCTATGCAGTGTGCATTTTCAGGACTGCTTAGATAATCAAAGAACGAACTAATACTGTCAAGTGTGCATGCAATCATACATGCATCCATAAAATACACATTCAAACATCTCAGGGTTTCGTCGGTGTTATGTTACAATAAAATACTGACTTGGTTAATTAAATGCATGCGTCAAGTCATGCATAATTCTCCGACTGCAAATGTATGCCGCTTCTTTCGAGATTCTTCTGTAAATTAGCAGAGCATAGTAAAGATTGAATGCTGAAAGGAGCTAGGCATAAGCCAATGAGGATCAAGTCCAAACAAATACTTACACATTGGGAAGTCACAGTATACGTGCATGTACTTACTATTCCTTTGTCTGAAATTAGTCCAGCGTGCTGTCGTAAGCTTACTGGCCTACGATTAGTTGATGTATCGAACCATGTAATTTGTTGTTGAACGGACAAGACGTTAAATGACGTTGGAATCGATGGTTTCTGTTTTCCTCTATTCAGATGGAGATCGTGAAATTGATCCTTTGACCCTTGAATTTGTGCTCAGTTTCCCATACAATTATGAGGTCTAACTCCTTCTTAATGCTGATCACGGAGTGTTGCTGATGCACAGAAACAACCAAATTCCTCAACCCTCAGGATTCTCCATCTGGATTGGATTAACTGTGGTCTTATGTTCCCTAAGCATAGGTTGGATAAAATTGTGACAATCTACTCAGCAGCGCTTCTGTGTATGAGGGGTGTATAGTTTAATTCTACTTTGATGTATAGGCTGTGTTGCTATCGGACCAAAACCCACGATGTGCAACTCGATAGTCGACAGAAACGCAGGCTATAATTCTGGTCCAGTTGGTCTACAGTCTACACGGTGAGTTCCTTCTTACTATTCAGGTTCATAAGAATCCCACACACTGTATTCTAGATTTATTAACGCAGCACAAAAGGTTCGCATAAAAAACAGTCAACTGCGGTTCGTATTGTTTGCACGCATACCGCTGCATTTTGCAACCCAATCTTGTATACTTTGCAACAATAGACTGACTGATTTATATATCATAAGAAAGTCGTTCGACAAAACACCCGCGTCGCTTCGATGAATATCAGCCTGTCTCAGCTTGTCTGTTTAATATGGGTCTGGCCTCAGGCCAACTCAATATTAAAAGTTTACGGAAATCCGTTCATATGTATTGCTTGGAGGAACGCGAAAGAGCAGTCAGCAAACTTAGTCTTGACACAGAAATCGAGAAGCATCGTAGCGTCCTATTGTGCATTGGAGAAAAGTGGTTTTTTCCTAACAGCAAAAGGAGGAATTTCTGTCACTCTTGACTATAATATTATCATTCTGCGGCTGTGTAGAGACGTGACATCAATAATAATGTAAGAAGCCATTTTAAACCTTTAGATAATAACCTTTTGAACTAACTTGTTTTTCTGAAATAATACATTGACATAGCCTGAATTTCCCCTGAAAGTAGAAATAGTTGAATATTTGGAATTGTATTTGCAAATTTGCATAGCGCAGTTTCAATTGTTTGGCCGGAAGCATATCATCATCAGAGGCGCTCTCGACCAAATGCAATGAAACGACGATCGAACAGAATGGTCTTCAAGCATTTTCGGAAAAGAGGCAAAGAGAGGCTGAGGAGTTCATGTCACTGGTAGTGGGCATCTTATTCCAGCAGGATGTGCAAAACTGCTGTACTTCAGAATGTAAAATCAGCCAAGCTGCCTATTTGTAGCCTAATGCTATGATGCATTCTTTATCCGTTATCGCTTCATTAGGCCTATACCATCATTAATAATATAATCGGAGATGTACACTATTCAGTTTATCTCTCAAACTTATTAGCAACTTACTCTATAATGTTTCTCAAACAGCTGCATTAAGCTTCTTAAATTGCCTCAATGTAATATTGGCCTGGCACTTTTTATAAATTCCTTACGATTTGAGAAATTTCTAATGTTACTCAACTAAGTCCGGTTAGAGTTTAGATCAGTTAAGCTCATCAACTCTACTAAGTCTTGAGCTACAGCAAAGGATGTGCAATAGTGTAATATGAAGCTCAGCGAACCTTCACCTGTTATTGTTGCCATAACGGTGACCGAATCGTCTTTGGTCGTATTTTACCCTGTACTACAAATGCACACGTCAGTCGTACAGCTGAATTACTGACTGGGCTACAATGCGCTCGACAAAAGGGCGGAACTGAGCAATGCAAGTGGAAAATGCAAAGAAAGTCACTCAAAGAACTGGCTGTGGGCTGTTGACGTTACTGTCTTTTTCTGAATCGCTTCGAATAGGGATATTGAAAAGGAAGGATTAACAATTTTGTACGTTTCACAGATCGGTAAGTACGATAAGACGTCAATGGTTTAAAACTTGATTTTTTCTAACGATGTTTTAAATAACTTAAATAGGCCGATATCGAAACATCTTAACTGACTTTCTTGCAAACTCGGTGGATGCATTTACTAATGACGTTCACAGATGAGAATGCGATGTTGTTTTGGTAGTGAGTGTGAATTTGTAAAATTTGGAATTTGACAATTCCTTGTACAACCATTTAGTATGTTCTGCTACATTTTCTTATTGTGCATTTCCTTTGGTTGGTGGAGCCAAATGTAATATTAAAATCCTATTCCCTGCAAGGTTTCTACTCAAACTTTTAACTTAACCTTCTATGTTATTTCTGCATAGTAAAAAACGGAATCGACGAAACCTGTGAGCAAAGGATACGCAATCATCGTGACCAGCGGCAGAAACAGAAAAATGATTCTTAAAGTAGCATGGAGTCTGATAATAATCGCTATATTGGAAGACATATCAATACAAGGTTTCGTAATTTTTTTATAGAGCTTTTCTTCGAAGACAAAATAATAGAACCTATATGTGGCACTTCCACCACCTCCAGTTTCCTGGAGCAACAGCCACATTATTGCTTTCATCGGAAACAACATCATATTTTCTGATGATCAGCTCGTCCTTACTAGCAGCATTAACATTATTGGAAATAGACCTAATTGATAAAAATATGGTTACTCGAGGAAAGACGTGGGATTTTATATCAACATGTGGCTATCTTGAGTACACAATTTTGCTGTTGATATTGACCAGTATTACTTCTAAATGCATAAAACATATCTGTACTTCAAAGTTTACATTGAATTAAACTTTTTAGCCTTGAAGCTAATGCGTTTTACAGATATATAAAGAACTATTTTCAGTGTGCGGTCTCACATCAGCAGGCATCAGAACAACAACTATTCGGCAACCGACAACTGAACCATTTACTACCACTTTCAGTAGGCATATGTATAAATGTAGCAGCAACATCCACATAATTCCTTTCATCAGTATTGTGGAGCATCCTAGCAACCTCTAACTAATAATAGTCTGGTAGTTTTTACTCGATCCAGAATAATAGCGGTTACAGGAATGCTTAATTGACTGGACTCTTCTATCCTAATCAAGACCAGTGTTTACATAAAGGCGTCCTGGTCATTCATCTAAGACTGTTTTTCTTTTTAAGGTACGGAGTGCTTGCAGAATATGACGAATTTGGCTGTTTACGAAGGATACGAGAACATACTAATGAATCTAATAACTGACTCTAACGACGTAAAGTGGTCATGCATTCCATCTTCTGACGTGTATAATAGTTACATTATCCAGGATTTCGACGGAACCAGGAATTCTTCATTGGCTGGACTCTTCTATCCTAATCAAAGTGGTCTGGTAATACTTAATGCAACCACGACTCCACATGGAGGTCCAATTTCAACTTCTGGTCTGTACGTCGCAGAGTGTGCAAACAGTACCAACTGGACAGCAGCCAAACTACTTGTCGTCCGTGAGTATTTTCATTGGAATTGATCTTCATATCAAATTATCAAATAATTTGACGCTACTAGAGTTGCAGTCATTCTATAGTTGTTAGAAAAACACGAGAATTTAAAATTTTTAAATTGTATGAGCCTAAGCCAAGTTTGAATATTGTCTCCAACCAACTATGTGTGTATGTCTGTATGCATTTAAATCCGCTGAACGGAGTTAAAAGCAGCATCGTGCAAGTGCAGCTAAAAAAAACTTTCAATGTCGAATAAATCCCATATACAATTATACATCAGAATGTGTAGCCTGATTTCAAACGGAACGAGTTCGTTTGATTCAATCCAATGAAACTTAGAAGAGACGACAGGTTTGCATGAAATCTAATAGAGTCAGATCAGTTTCAAAAACATCACTAAAATAAATTATTACTTTCTTACTTTTGACAGGCAGAGCCCCAGAATGTTCATGTAATACCAGTTCACCAGACGCTGTTCAATTATCATGTAGTATCCTTTATGCCGATTGCACAATTCATTCGATCTATGCTAATATGACTTGGACAATCGGCGGAGTCGTTAACACTACGGACACTCCTCCGAGGACAAGGATTGATGACTATGTGTTCGAATCTAGATCAACGATTACAGTGGACAAAAGTGTTTCAGAAAGTTATACATGCACAGTTACTTTTAATGCACAAACTGATGTTGAGTATCCATTAATCGCAACGAATGCACCGGAGTTCAACGCATCTTGCTCAGTGGAAGGTCAGTTTTTTAGGGTCTGTCGCGGAAACCTATGCCAATCGTAATAGCAAACGCTACTCAGAGCACCACCTTATTCACGAGCGCTGTATCGTATCAGAGGGGTTGTCGAGAGATCGATGTCATGTGGAGGTGCGAATCCGGTTGCTAGATAGACCAGAGAGAGAGAGAGAGAGAGAGAGAGAGAGAGGGCAGCTGCTGCTAAGGTGGGTTTTGTTGAGGATGAGACTACTTGGAAGATAGAGGATCGCAAGGATTAGGGCAGAAATTATTGAATAGATGAGACTACAATTTTGAGTGGAAAGCCTGTGGGGTGATAAGTAGAGGAGCCTGAGGCAGGCGAATGCAGGTCAGTAGTGGTATTGTCGAAATTCAGGAGGAAGATAAACATAACATAACAGAATTGATGCTCAGTGTGCTTTATTGATCGGTTGTAGAAAATATTATATTGTTCGATATCTCTGATGATTGTTAGACATATATATTTTCGTTTAATATTGAATCACTAGGTTGACACACCGCAACACATTACAGAAAGTCGTATTGCCAGATAAAAAGAAGAATGTAAATAATTAATAGTTTTTAAATACCAACACATTAGTAAGTAAGTCTTGGTAGATGTCTAAAATTAATGTGCTTGCGTGTGAACACACATACTATATGTGTTCTTGGTTGTCGTGGTGTGAAGGATTGTTCGTTATGGATGAATGGTTTTGTAAGATATCTGGCGGCCATCTAGTGACGAAATATTTTATATAAAACCATGTTTGATGAAGACTAGTTTGAGCTTGGCTTTGTTTTCGGAGCTTGGCCATTTGTTGTTTGGCCTGACGAGGTCGTGTAGTTAAGAAAAGCCAAGTCTCATTTGTACGAAGAACCGCGTCAGGTGCTTCGTTTGAGGTTTACGTAATTGCGTTGTCGGTGAAACCTTGCGTACGTTTCTGTGCTGAGACAGTTAAGGGTTTTGTCGAGTGTTCGACTGTTTCGTTGGTCTGGAACATTATTCATTCATTCATTCCGAGCATTTATATAGCGCCCCTTCAAGGAACCTACTCAGAGGCGCTCCCAGCCCAGCCACGGCTAAACAGAGGAGACTTGAGAAGGCGGCAGTAAGCAGGCAAATTGCTGCGAGGCATCAAGCGCAGCTCAAGTGGGAGCCCATTCTAGGTTGAGGGCCCAACAACCAAAAAGCGCTCGGCGCTGCTTGAGACATAAACGGGCCCGGGGGACAAGAAGCTCTCCCTTGGCCGAGGAACGCAAAGCCCGACGGGGGGCTAGGTCAGAGACAGGACGACAGAGGTCAGATGGGTATGATGGAGCACAGCCAGCAAGGCACCGCCAAACTAAGGCTGCTATCCTGTAAGAGATGCGCTGCGAGGCAGGAAGCCAGTGCAGAACATCGCGCATGTACACGTAGAGACTGAGGCGTATTTTGGAATACGACCAATATGATTATGACGCTTGGAGATCTGGTGAAGGTTGTATGGTCATCTCTGTGTAAATAATAATAATTTATCTTGTTTAATCATACTTCTAAGAGCCTTTCTAGTGTTCTTGATAATTTAATTCTAATAATTATATGGGTACTTTCGCCCGAAAGAATAAATTATGTTCGAAATATCAACGGATTGTGGCTCATTGATACTCGTGAGAATGCTCGTATCATAAGATATAGTTTTATATTTAGCCACGTTTAACAATTACCAAAAGAGCTATAGTTTGAATAGTATTGGATAAGGTATATGCATTATGCAAGCCACCGTGAAGCAATAACAATAACAATACCAACAACTGAACAATCTACAACTATCCTTTTCCCAACTACAACGACATCGTCGATAGGTATACGTAAAGAAGCATAACAATAGACCTACTAACAACCGCTTCAAATTGTCAACTATCCAATTAATTAGAACTGAGGTCAATGTGATTCAAAGGATATTTAACAGTTTTATGTAGGCTAGTGGATGTGTATCGTTAGCACAACCAATATTCAGCAGTATATATTCCGTGCAACGAACTATTCATCATCAATCGTTGCTCGAAATTGACTGAGGTTGCTTTGACCATGCAGAATCTGCCTCTGCTCTGCTACTTGTGATTCTACTACTACTACTACTACTACTATTCCTTTATTTCAAAAACTCGTTGACACAAACGCAACAAGATTACAAAATCAACAGTTTAAATATCGATTAGAAAAACAAATAATAGTCAAATAGATAAGAGGGTCTTCATTATTATTGTCCGTTTTTATCTGGTTTGATTAATTATTGTAAAGTGTCGCAAGATGTTTTAAATTTCCAGACGATTTGCTTTCTTCGTTTAGTGTCAGGTTGCAGAATTTGTCTGACCCAATACTTGTTTTGGTTTACAATCGGTACATGGACCTATGCATAGGCTCCCTTATAGACACGAGAACCTTTCTAGAAGTTTTGTCTAAATAGGAAACAAACTCTTTATGATCTTATGTAGGCCCTAATATTCGGTTACCAAAACGAATTTTAAAATAGTTATTTTGAGACATACCATAAAACCTAAAACTAATTTAAAAGTGTGTTGGAAATTTTTATTATATATTAGCCTTTTGGATCTCAATGGAGCCATTGTTCGGTCCAGTGGCTGGTGGAACCCACATCACGATTATTGGTTCAGCAACAATTGAGTATATATCGAAATACGTTGGCTCAAATATCACTGGTGTTAGAAATGTTTACATCGGAAAGGATTTGTCTTCGACATCCGTGTCGTTATTAACTTTTGGCAGGTTAGAGTAATACGTTATCATACGCGGGGAAAGGATTTGTGTTTCATTTAGCACAAGGCAGAAAACAAAAACGTTAATTAACGATAACGAACCTTCTATTAGATATATAAGTTCTTTTTACAATAATTCTGATTAAGTAACTTTTTCCACTGTTAACCTTGCATTAAAGTTATGTCCATTCTTTTAACTATTCGTGATTGGTTTAAAAAGCCACTGCACACTGTAAAATTGCAAAATGAGTGACATCAAAGTGTTAATTGGCGAATGTTGTAATACAATTATTGTACACTGTACACTGTGTACAGTGGTCTTTTAACTAACTATGTCATTGATGCGATCCATCTCTGTGTTCTGATTTCATGCAGTAATATATTATAATCATTTTGATGTCACATAAATACAAATAAAATCTAACATTTAACTTCAGCCCGACACTCGAACTCGTGGCTGTGACTCCAAACGCAACAGAATCATCAATTGGACAACCTCTGCCTGTTATAATTGAATTCTCGCCAACTCCGTTCAACATGACTTTCAACACAACCTTCACTTATCTGCCTAACCCAAGAATTACAGACATATATCCGAACATCTTCATTGCGAGGTACGTATTTTTCTATCCAGTTAATTAGGACTGAGTCAAATATTGTTCTACAAGTTCTGAACTGCGTTGTTCTATTCGATCGATCTCGCAATATAGAAGTTACTGACTAAAGATGTGTAACCTACTTCGCGCCATAGAATGTAACTGGTGATGATAATGACACTATGACGAGGACAACGGTTACAATGTTACATAAATGACAATACCGAAATCACTGATGAGAACTTGATGAATAAATCGCAATAAGGATGAAGATTATCTGTTCTTCTATATTGAATGGTGGTCAAGTGGTATTACGATACGACGTGCAGTTAGTACGAACAAAGTTAGTCTTTTGAGTGCTTTTCGTTCCTTCGATCTCGGCTCCAACCTTCGGATGAGTCTAAATAAATGGTTTACCTTTTACCTTTGACATCAGTGGTGGTATTCTGTTGGACGTATTCGGGAAAGGTCTGTCATCCGTGGCTAAACCAATCATTCAGCTGACGGTCGTGCTAACTCGAGCAGCTAAAAACAACTCATCATCAACTACATCAAACACATCGACGTCAAGGGTAACCGACGTTTCATTTAAAAGCTTTCTTAATTTAAGGCGCCGATGAATAAGCTGGTCTCCCTGAAAGGGGCTTTTGTGGTCGCTGAGAAATTTTCGAAGATTTACATTACATTACATTGTGGCAATGTGTTATTGACAAGTTGACATATTTTACTATGTTTCATGAATTTCATCCAATATTTCATTAACTCCAACAAATAATTCTAATCAGGTGACGATATCAACGAAAGTTTATTATACGGAAATTATAAAATAAACGTTTGGGAAATAAATTACGATGCAAATAAAATTTACAAACAAAAGTTCGTCATTTAAAAAAAGTTTTTGTTAGTGATATCTCAACTAACTTTTAAACTAATTAGAATTATGTTCGCACCAATTACCTGTTTACATTTATTTATTTATTTATTTGAATCAGAGTACAGCAAGAACTCAAAAAGAAACATAACATACAATAAAACAATGTTCAGAAATGATAATTAGACAAGTTAATGTGTCTTGTAAAAACAGTGCAATGATCAGGTACATCAGTTCATAAGCTATAAAGTAACAACTAATGAGGAGAAGAAGCACAAGGTGCTTATCGAGTCATCCCCATAGATAGGAAAACTAGATGGGTAGGGTGGGTACTAGAAAGACTACATCAGGAAAAGGAACACTAGAAGTCAACAATATTAGTTTCGGGTAACGCAGGGTAATTTAGGAGTACTGAGAGATCAATAAGAATTTAAAAGTATATTTAAAGGATGAAAGAGAAAGGGCAGATCGTATAGAAGGATCAATAGAATTCCATAGTTTGGGACCCGTGATACGAACCGAGGAAGAACGCGCGCCAATTCTAGATAAAGCAGATCGATAATCGTGCTTCTTACGTGTATTGTATCGGTGGAGGTCAGAATTAGTCGTGAAAAATTTTTTAAATATGGAAGGAAGAAGGCCTGACTGATGCCTATACATAAGAGTGGCCAGTTGATGAAGATAAATATCATAAATGGAGAGTAAATTGAGAGACTTGAATAGTGGGGAACTATGGGCAAGGTAGTGTACACCCGCAATGATTCTAATCAATCTCTTCTGGAGTAAAAAAATAGGTTTAAGGCGATTTGGAGAGCCTCCAGCCCAGGCAGTAGTACAGTACGTTAAGTAGAGCAGCATAAGTGAATTATATAAATTCCTTAGGATTCCAGTAGGCAGCTTCCACTTGAGTGTGTTAATAAGGCCCACCACCTTAGATACTTTGTTTTTAATCATCAAAATATGGTCATGCCAAGTCAAGTGTTCGTCAAGAATAACACCTAAAAATTTTACATTAGGAACACGTTTCAGTTCAACAGAATTTATTAGTAGGGGTTGTATATTTAGGTCAGTGTTGGTAGTCCTAGGACCCCTGAACAAAACATAATTAGATTTCTTTATATTAAGTAATAAAAAGTTAGCACAGAACCAGTTGGAAAGATGATTGAGTTCGAGAGTCATGTCCTGGAAAAGAGGCAGCACTCTAGATGAGGAAAGAAAGGCAGACGTGTCATCAGCAAAGAGTATAAAAGTAAGGGTCTTAGAGGAATGAGAAACGTCGTTAATATAGATTAAGAAAAGCAGAGGGCCAAGTATGGACCCCTGGGGAACCCCACAGAGAATGGGAAGAAGATCGGAAATGGCACCAGCATAAGAGACAAATTGGAATCTGTTAGTAAGAAAAGAGCGAAACCATTCCAATGGTAAGCCACGTATGCCATAATGTGACAGTTTGTCCAAAAGGATGTCATGCCGGATCGAATCGAAGGCTTTAGAAAGATCGAGGAAAACACCCAGTGTTTGTTTATGAGAATCCATAGATTCTGAAATAGTTTCAAGAATAGCCAAGGCAGTGGAATGATTATTTCTAAAACCGAACTGGTTATCATATAAAATCTGGTTCACGTCTAAGAAATCATATAATCTTTTATGAACAATCTTTTCAAGTATCTTAGAGAAAGTAGTCAAAGTCGATATGGGACGATAGTTAGTCATATCTTGAGAACTACCAGATTTGAATATAGGAATAACTTTGGCAATCTTCATTAAGTCAGGAACAATGCCCTGGTCGATAGACTGGTTGATCAAATGAGCCAACGGCAAAGCTAAATAGGAAGCATGACGTTTAAGCAGCTGAACAGAGAAATCAGAAGAGGTGGTAGGGCTAGTTAACTTAAGATCAGAGATAATATTAAAGATCTCATATTCGTTGGTAGGAGCAAAAAAGAGAGAGTTAGGATTGGGGTCCTTTAAATAGTCCTTGTAGTTGCTAGAAGTAAGAGGAATATTGGTCGCCATATTGGGTCCAATGCCCACAAAAAACTTGTTGAATTCTCTAGCAATAAGAGAAGAATCAGAGGTCAGTTGATTATCAATAGAGAGAGGAACATTCGTTTGGAGGGAAGTGGAATGGCCCATGGCTTGCTTAATAAGTTTCCAAGTTTTGCGGAGATTATTGTTATGAAGTTCAAACATACTGGCATAATAGAGTCTTTCACTATTACGTAATAGTAACGTCAGCTTATTTTTATATTTTTTGTAGTTAATTAAAGATTCCTCAGATTTATGTCGAAGGTAAATTTTATATAGTTTATTTTTAGTTTTGCAAGATTTCAAAAGAGCAGAGGTCATCCATGGCCTAAGCTTAGTTTTATAGATCCTGACTTTACGGGTGACGAGCGGGAAACAAGTATTATACATATCAGATATTTTATCATTGATTAAGCAGAGTATAGTATTTGGGCAGTCCACCTGAAGAACATCAGACCAATACTCATTATCAAGCATAGATTGGAAATTAAGATGAGCTAGTTCATTATTCGGACGGTAAGTGATAAACTTGGATTTAGTCAAAGGCGGAAGTTGCCAGTCAAGAATAACAAATACAGGAAAATGGTCGCTAATGTCCGTTTGGAAGATTCCAGGAAGTTCTTTATAGGAAAGTACATTGGTAAAAATGTTGTCGATTAGTGTCGACGAGTGTGGGGTGAGTCTGGTAGGCTGAGTGATAAGAGGATGAAAAAAAGAGGAGGACATGGTGTCAAGAAACACATTAGAAGAAAAATGAGAATCAATATTGAGTAAATCAATATTAAAATCACCACATAAGTAACAGGGTTCATGCAATTTAGTCAGATATAAAAGTAAGGATTCGAGGTCAGTGTTGAATAGTCTAGGGTCAGAGTTGAGAGGTCTGTAAATTGCACCAATAATGATATCCTTGTGATCAGGTAGGGAGATATTAACAAACAAGAACTCAATAGGACTAATTGGGCAGATATTAACATCAAGGGCCCAGGAAGAGAATTTGTGGTCAACAAGTAAGGCAAGACCACCGCCCTTACTACTAGTGCGAGATTTAGTAAATGTCTTGTAGCCCGAGCAATTCAGTCCATCTTCGGTAGCTACGGTGGTCCAAGTCTCAGTTAGAGCAATAATGCCAAAATGGGCTTCAAGACTATTAAGGTAGTTCCAAAATTCGGAGCTATTTTTATTATAACTACGAATATTGAGATGGATAATTTTCAGGTTATCCGGTAATCCATGCTTCCTGATCAGGTCATTAAATTAGTTTTCTAGGTAATAATTGGAAGAGGATCTTATTAGAGAAGCTAGGAGATTAGCATCAGGGTCGGTTTCATCATTCAGGCCAATACAGGTAGTGCTAGCTCTAGTCAATGAGTTAAGAGGATCCACAGTAGGGGGTGGGAGCAGAGTGAGAGGAGGGCTAAGGAGGTTAGTTACCGATAGGAGCTCAGCATCTAAGTTGACATCATAAAAGGGCATTAACCTACTAGTACAGTAATTACATGGGGTGCTAGATTGGTGAGTAAGGTGAATGGTTGAGGGCTGACAGGAACATAGATTATAAGTGGCAGTGTAGCTCCAAGGAGCATCACTTGGTGCCAAAACATTAAGTAAACTTTCAGCCATGTGCATGTATGTGACAGTAATAGATCAGAAAGAATCTCCATTCATGGGTGGGGAGAGTAGCCCGAGGTACTAAGTGAGATAAAGGCTTTACACACCAAGTATGAACATCTGATGAAGTAGTGGCAAACAATTCTAATTTAGCAACCATTGATAAGTAGCAGTCAGAGATTAACTCATACATTACAAAAATAATATACAATAAAACAAAAATAGGGCAAGAGCTTTTGCCCGAGATAATAACAAAAAAGTGTGAATATAATGGCAAAAACATGAAAATGACAAAAAAAGAAGAAGAGCAAGCAAACCACAGAGTATAAGGCAAATACACAAACAACACTAGATATTTAAAGAAAACCTTCAGAGAGGCCAGTTCCATAGTCAGGTGTGCGCCGGAGGACCATATAGATCCAGTGAACGTAGATTGAGACACGGAAGGTAAACCATGTAGAAACAGTGAAACGTTGACAGTGACATGGAAAGTGTCCAGGTACATCAAGAGAAATGTTGACTGTGACACGGAAAATATCCAGGTAGATCCAGTGAAACGTTGACTGAGACACGGAAAATATCCATGTAGATCCAGTGGAACGTTGACTGTGACACGGAAAATATGCAGGTAGATCCAGTGAAACGTTGACTGTGACACGGAAAATATCCACAAAGAAGAACAGTCACGGATACTGTAGATTTTCAGTGGAACATCAAAACGATGGTGGGTTCATAGGTCCAGGTCTCCATCTATGGATGAAGAGAAAGCGGTCACATCGCGATCAGAGGGAGATATAGCGAGGTTAGTTAGGTCACTCCCAGTTGGTCAGCAAGTGGAATAGTCGGAATCAGGAGTTTCTTGGGCCCATCTTTGGCAGTTGTTGCATAGATTTTCCCATTCCATGACCAGATTCTGAAAATTCTCGGGTCTTTGCGGTGAGATGAGATGAAATGTGCATTAATCGGAGTGAGGTCTTCGGAGATGCCCACCTTGGACCCTTTGAGAATACTTCGACATCGTAGAATGGCGTCACGGACCGTTCTTCTGCGGAATGAGACAATAACTGATGTAGCTGAGAAGCCTGATGATTGGGAAACTGAAGAGGTAGTATTCTTGCCCAGAATCATCACATTGGTAATATCCTCAGGCACTATATCAGTATAGTTGAGCCGGTCTCTGAAGAATGAGAAAATTTCTTTTTCGGCAGTTTGAGGGCCCACAATGAGGCCCGTAATGCGAATATTGAGCAAGCGAGTCAGTTGATCCATTTCGTTAACGGTTTTGTAGAGACGATTATTTTCATCAGAATGTTTGACTATGGACAAGTCTATTGCAGCAAGTCTTTCGGAGTGTAGTTCCAGTTTCAGCTGGTCGGATGTAGTGCTTTCAGTTAGGGAGGCCAACTGCTCTTCAGTGGTTGTAATACGTCCAGCGAGAGTCTCAAGAGTTGAGGAGATGTCTTTAGTTACCGTGGTAAGTTTAACATCGAATGATGTAATTTGAGTTTTCAAATCCTTGATTTCCGTATGAACCTTCGCCATTGCATCCGAGAGTGACTTATTTACGGCCTGGGCAACAGTTCGCTCTATTAGCAGCGACAAGTCAGACCAGGAGGTTGTCCCTTCGACAGGTAACTTGAAGTCAGTCACATCGTCCTTTTTGTTTTTCCTAGTTCCACTTTTGTCAGCCATAGAGAGAAACGATGCCTGTCAGATTTTGGTAGTGAACGACGACGTGTTGATTGTTGAAACAAAATGTCGAAGCTGAGCGTGGTTAGTTCATAGTTAGCACGAATAAGCCTTTAACAACCTCCGTGGCTGCTTGCATAGGTAGTCACGGTGCCTGCATTTCGAGTCAGTAGTGAGTGGAATCACCTGACCAGATCCGATTGAGACAGCGTCGAATGTAAAGGTCCAACCGCAAACAAACCAAGACTATTACCAGGCTAAGTCACGAATTGACAAAACCCGTATATTGTGCTCATAAGAAGACGTAAACAAGTAAAGATAAACTTTCGGTGAACTTAGTAGAATTTAGATAAACTTCGGTTCATCGGAGAGATAAATAAAGTAAACAGCCATCTTTTCGGGTGCGTTTTATACTTTTATACATAATAACCAACTATGAGGTTATACTCTAACTTTTGCATTGCAGGTATGTACTGTTCCAAAAGGGAATGATACCTATATGCAGTGTCCAATGCCTCCTTTGAGTCTCCCAAATGATTTTCTAGAGATCTTAAACTCACTGTACAACACCAGCACAAGCAGAACACGGCGAAGCAGAACGTCAATAAATCAGCCTAATGCAAACTCTCACAGTCTTCTCTCTCGCTTGAAACGCGATATCTCCAGGAACTGTGTACAAACAGTGTATGGGCGAAATGGCGTTGATCGAGCCGACATTTATTTTGGAATCATCTTCGACGGATACAAAGAATACGAGAATATCAATGATCGTCTTCCAGTCACAAAGTTCATCTTCTATCCAGATCCTGAAATAAATTCATCCAATGAAGTAATTGAATTCGATCCGTCCGCTGAAGAATTTATTTACGTAAAGGTGGGTTGCATTTGTTAGTTACCATTCTTAAACACACCTCATGCCAGACTCCTCTTCTCCATATTACACGACTCCAAGCATCTCCTTCACAAACTCCTACCTCCAATCCTTCTCCTCTTCCCTTATCAATTAATACCTAGAGCACACAATCATATTCTCACACCCAAAGACAACTCTCAATTTATTTTCAGAAATTGTTAGATACGATACGATACGATATACACTGGATTGTCAGCTTTTTACTAATCTCACTTGAAAACCAATTCCTATTTCCAATTTACTGTGATTTCACGCCTCTTTAGACCACTTGTGGAATTTGACATAATTTAACGGGGCTTATTCAGTTTTTAGTATTATATACAGAAAATAGCCCTAACTGGAATATTTAGGCCCTACAGATTTGTTTAATAAAATTTCGTCACATCTAATATTGGAAGTAACATATTCGCTTGTTACTTGATAGGGAAGATATATGTTGCGCGGATGTCACCTAAGAGATTATCTGGTTCACATTGGCAATCAGATTTGCATTAACGACAATCTAACGAACAACCAGTTGAGATGTCGACCACCAAAAGAAAAGCCATCGTCAACAGGGAACGATTCTATGCATTGTGGTCAACATCTGAGCATAACGGTATGGCATGATTAATAACTTGGTATCCGGACGATTGGTCATAGGACGATTGGTCATACGGACGGTTGGTCATACGGACGATTGGTCATACGGACGATTGATCATATGCCGCTAATAAACAGACATAATTCGTTGTAGTCGTTAGTTATGAACATTCTTAGTTTTAAGCTTAACGCACCGGAGCATACATCGTTTTTAGACAAATACAACCAGTACCAATCAAGACACTTATTACGGTAATACTTACAGGGATCAACTCACTTCAAAGAACTAACGTTTGGTCGAAATAATACACGTTTTACCCGTATGTAACTCAAGTATTGTTTTACGTATTGTTCGTATTTTGTATTACGTATTTCACAGTAAAATGATCCAGTAAATAGTTTTCATGTTTTAAAAACTTCTTTGTTTTAGCCTTCGATACCCTTCGATAGTCCCATCGCCGATAGGACCTATGACCGGTAGGCCCTATGACCAATCATCATATGACCAATCGTCCGTATGACCAATCGTCCGTATGACCAATCGTCCGTATGACCAATCGTCCTATGACCAATCGTCTTATGACCAATCGTCCTAGAACCAATAACTTATACTAAGTTATGCTCTAACGCACGCCAATTATTATAGTAGCGAGATTTTTTGAATCAGTGTCAATGGCTGTTTTCATATTATTTTGCTGATCAATTCAGAGTTATAATGCACAAAATTCATATTGGTTGAAATTGATTCAGAAGTTGGTTCATTCATTGCTTCATTATTATTGTTGTTGCAACCAGTAACCGTTGTTATTTCTACCGTAAAGATATCAGTGAAATGTACCATAACGCCTTTTCTCCAAGACTCCAATGGTCTACCGCATTGGCAACCCTTCGGAAAGACTCATGCTGTGAGATGCGCTTTAGAAATGGTCAAATGCAATACAATACAATGCGCAAGTCATTGTGTGAGATGACTTTGTTTAATCAAAAAAACTGTTATAATAGATAAATAAATAGAGCTAAGAGCCGCTTGCAAAATCAGTGTGTTATTATTATTTTTGGGTTGATTGCGTTGCTCATATTATGAACAGAAAACCGGCAACGTCACTAACTACATTTTACATATAATATGGTCGTAGTTTCACTACTTTAAAATCCATTATCTTGTTTCAGATAACTCTTGGATACAAGCAATACCAATACGCCTGTCTTACGTACCCAGATAATTCAAAGACATTCGCTCTCATTGTTGGACTAACCGTAGGATTGTCCGGATTTGCTCTCTTCCTAACCATAGTCATTGCTTGCATCGTCAGATGCCGTAGAAAGAAAACAAGTCAAGAGACCGACAGACCTCAAGACATTGGAGGGCACGAGTTGAGAAATCCACATTATAATAACGATTTGGAACCAGAATCTCAACAACACTATATATATACATGTTAGTCTTCGTTTCGTTATTCTTTCCACTACCGTTTCCTTCTGTCCCAGTTCTTCTCGTGTCACCTCATTTCGTATCTTTTCTCTTCGTCATCTATTCAGTAGTCCTTGTAGCCATACCATCGCCGCCACCAGGAGTCTTCTCTCGTCCTCCTTTTTCATGCACCAAGACTGCTCCATACATGAGGACCGGTATCACCAGAGTTTCGTATAGTTTGGTTTTTGTTCTTGTTGAGATGTTGCCTGATCTCCATAGTTTCCTCAGCTTCCCAAACATTGCTGACGCCAGCCCAATTCTTTTCCTTATGTCCCTTGTCGACTCCTCATCTTCCGTAATTACGCCCCCAGGTACACAAATTCCGCCACCTGCTCCAGCTCCTCTCCTTCCAGGGTGATGTTTATCTTTTCTTTTTCCTTACTAATTGTCATTGTTTTGGTCTTCTCTCCATTGATCCTAAGCCCGAATCTTTTACTACTTTCATGTACTTTGGTCGTTAGTTCCTGCTGTTGGCTTTCGCTTTCCGCCATCAGATCTATTTCGTCTGCAAATCTTAGGTTGTTGACTATTGTTCCATTTATTCTCACCCCTATTTCTGTATCTGCCAGCGCTATGTCTATCATTGCCTCCAATATCAGGTTGAATAGGTATGGGGATAGACCGCAGCCTTGTCTTACTCCAACAAGCACTCGAAACCATTCCGTTAGCTCTCCATCTACTCTCACTGCGCTTACCGTCTTGCTATACAGTTCCTCTAGTAGTTCCACTAGCTCCTCTGGTATTCCATAGTTCCTCATCACTCTCCATAGCCCCTGCTGCTAGACGCTGTCAAAAGCCTGTCTGAAGTCTATAAAGTTGTTATATATCACCTTGTTCTTTTCATAGTATTTCTCCGCTAGTTGCCTGATTGTGAATATTTGGTCCAATGTTCTTCTGAAACCCGCCTGTTCCTTTCCCACTATTTCCTCCACATACCTCCGCAGTAGCCTCGGCTAAATAAGCCTATCTAGGCACATTAATTTTTGCAAAGCAACCTTTATGTAGATAAACTATGTCTAACTGACTTGTGTGAACAGAGATTCATTCGGTGGAGGGGAAGTCATTTCACATTTCAAACGGTTGATATTATTAATCAAAGATATGCCAAACCTGGTAATCTTCCAACGCATCAAACAAGATACATTATGGATGTCCAGAAAATGACAGGCCTACATCGCAGAAAACACCCATACTCAAGTGTTTCCATTATTTCATTCAGTAGCCTAATTGTCTATAAATATTTTTTCAGAACTTTAAAATGTTATTTTGAGGTCGCTCAAAGCCCCCGAACATAGACTACTTAAATACCCAGGACTGAATGCGACCATGCTCGGGGCTTGGAACTTGGGTTCGATGTCAATTTACTCCTTTTATCACAAAAATTAACGAAGATTCCAATTTGGATTAACTGTTTGTTGTTTATTTATCTCGACAAGAGCCACATCTGTGGAAAAAATAAAGTCAGACCCCGACGACTTTCCTCCTGTGCAACTGCAGTGGGACTGACTACATGTATAGGCTAATAGGCAACAGAAAATAACTTCCCATGCCTATATTGTTGTGGAATGTGGAAATGTAAATAACTTAGTGGTATAATACATCCAAGGCAATTTGAAAGACTTACTCCATAGTAGGATCAACATGGGAACGAAGTCAGGCCTGAATTATTACTGGGATTAACGAATCAATGACACCTCAATAGTGTATTCTAACAAAAACATTCAAATTCAGCAGAGCGTGCACAAATAGTTCCAAATCGAATAATACTTTCCAATCGACACAGTTCCACCAACTAGGGATGAGCCGATTATGTTGATTCGCTGAAAAGTTTCCGATAACCTGAATGCAATGTCAACATAAAGTACTACGTCTTTGCTTATGTAAATATAATTCTCCCCATAATGCTGTCTAAAGTACTGCAGACAATAGTAGTGAAGTCAATGATGGCACATTATTAATACATGACTGCTTAATCGTTTGAATTTAATTGGACGCACACGTGGATCGATCCCCTGAATGATCTAAATTTAAATTCGCTTTGAAATAAGTTAGTTGAAGTTAAAGGGAATTTAAATTTCGTATAAGGCAGGTTCTGGAAGAACAAGATTCTATGAGTTGCTGTGAAATTCGTCGATAGAATTTGAATATTCGTCATTTGGCTTATATAGAGATACTGTATTCTGTCTCGTGCATGGTATGGACATGTGATCAGGATGGAGAACGGAAGAATGCCGGCAAAGGCGCTGCACGGAGAGGTGGAGGGCACGAGAAGCAGAGGACGTCAGAAGAAGAGATGGATAGATAACGTACTGGAGGACATAGAAGACAGAGGATGGGACTTAAGAAGGGCAATAGAACTCGCAAGAGACCGGCCGAAATGGAGAAGTTTTGTTAGAGCCTCATCGTCAGCGAATACTTGACGGAGGAGAAAGAAAGAAAGAAGAACTTTAGCGCAAGCTAAACCTAAGGCACAGTGGACGAAATTCTCAAGGGCGACAACATTAGATTGTTTTATGTTCTGACTTCTATGATTAGATTAGATCTACACATATACACGCACACACATACACACGCGCACACACACATGTATATATATATATTTGGATATATATATATATTTGGGGGTTGTACTACGGCATATTGAGTTAGTGAGCTCCATAAATTCTGGTCGATCGAGCATGAGCTATGTGTAGGGGTTGGCGAATAAGCTGCACTTTGATCCCATCTGGACTGGTCATTATAATCCCCTTGCAGAGGAATGTATACATGTAAAGGTATGCCGTGTAGGAAGGTATAACGATTTGGCTATATAAATGATAGCCCTTGAGGCAGAGGAGCGGAGACAGATTGGGATCCATTGCGTTCGTTAGGCCGGACTCCTGTCCCGTTTGTGAACCGGGACACGTGGTCCTAGCATGTATCATCCTCCGAATAAACAACGTAAGACATCAACGTGTTCTGTCTGTCTGTCTGTCTGTCTGTCTGTCTCTCTCTCTCTATCTCTCTCTCAAATGTCGATCGGCAACCCGGGCGATCAGCGGCACTGCATATGTATTCAGACAAGGGTAGCATTGACTGGATAGTCATCAATCAACAGACGATAATAAAAAACTTCTTGCTTATATGTAAGTGTGTAAGCTTATGTATGTATAACTGTATATGTGTGTGTGTTTGTATGTGTGTGAGTGTGTGTTTGTATGCGTATGTGAATTTGTGTTTGTGTGTATATGCGTGAATGTATACATGCGAAGACTTTTTACAGCGCATTTTGAGTCAGTCACAAAGGCGCTGAATACAATGACGGCTCGTGGCTTCGTTTTCGCCTATAATAGACATGTGGACCATATTGAACAGGTTTTTTTACGAAGAAACATTTCAGGCTACAGATCGAGTTAAAGGTATCGCCCATAGGCGTAGACCGTTCTCGACTTATGTTTACCAAGTGTGAACTTCCTAAAACATTGTATCCCTAAAACGATTTAGGAAGTTGTCTTCATATACAGGGTGCGGCCGAAAAAAATACCCCATTACGAAAATTGCGATTTCTCGAAAACCGCTAAATATTTTTTTACAAATATTTTAATTCTTATTCGAAACATATTTTTGCATATTATTTGAAAATTTTATGTCAGTATCTTTATATTTGTGATCATGACATCAGGCAGAAGAAAGAACTGCATTTTTTCAACTGAACACGGCATTCACGAAATAGGAAATCATATTTTTACATAAAGTAGAGACAAAAAAGGTTTTCTTCACCGATGAAAAAATCTTTTACACCAAATCACCCATTAATAATCAAAACAACCGCGTCTGGGCGAAGAAAAAATCCCATATCCATCAAAGCCGTCTGTTGGTCGAGAGAGCCAAGTTCTCTCCCCACATCATGGTTTCTGCAGGTGTCAGCTATGAGGGTAAGGGACGCTTGCATTTCATTGGCGAGAAGGCCAAAGTCAATGCTAAGTACTACGTGGAGAATCTTTTGCCTAAGCTTGTCGATGACTGTCTTGGGAAATCAGTTCATTTTGCAGCAAAACGGAGCGCCCGTTCACGGCCCAAAGCTGGCCCAAGATTGGTTAACAAGTCACTGCCCGGACTTCATCGACAAGGATTCATGGCCGCCAAATTCCCCAGATTTGATCCCTCGACTATGCTGTCTGGGGTGCAATGCTTGAGACCTACAACAAACTTACCACAAAGCCGAAGAACATTCCTAAACTGAAAAATACGCTGCAAATCATCTGGCATGACTTGCCACTTGAGACCATTCAGAAGTCTGTTCTGCAGGCTTTCGAAAACGTCTGCAAGCTTGCATAAAAGCTTAAAACGGCGGTCACTTCAAACATTCCTTGCACAAAACTTAACACTTGGCCTAATCTTGTCAATAACAATAAGTAACCTTGAACCTTGTTACAGTACTGTTTGCGTTGTTACTTTGTTACTTATTGCTGTCAGTGACTGTCTGTTGAAACGAAAATGACATTGTTTCACTTCATGGTTGCACCATTTTGGTTTTCATGATTCGAATTTCATTAGATTTAGCAAAGCTGTAGATAGATATGTGTCAAACAGACTGGCGAAGTTTTGTAACAAAATATTCAGCGGTTTTCGAGAAATCTCAATTATCGTAATGGGGTATTTTTTTCGGCCGCACCCTGTATATCAATTCATAGAGTTGGATAAGACGAGAACGACCAGAATTCACTGGGACTTACTGTTACTATATAAATATTAAGCCTTCCTCTTTTTCTTCAACTTCCTATTCTTCCTCTTCTTCTTCTTAGTCTTCCTTTTCCATTTTCCCACTTGCACTGCACTGGCACTTCCTCTTTCTCCATGTCCTTGTCCTTGTCCCTGTCTCTGTCCCTGTCCCTGTCCCTGTCCCTGTCCCTGTTCCTGTCCCTGTCCCTGTCCCTGTCCCTGTCTCTATCTCTGTCTCTGTCTCTGTCTCTGTCCCTGTCCCTGTCCCTTAGCAATTAGATCTACACACATAGACACACACACAATGTGCCCATGTCATATTTTGCAAAACTTGTTTTTTTAACGTAAATATATATCAAAGAGGTGAAACCCATCGAGAAACCTTTTCTAAACATTTTGTTGAACCTCCATGAATAATTGTTGTTTAATGACTGGACTATTGCAGCTAAAACAAAACCTAACTCTTTGCAGCGGCATAAAACTGGTTGATTAGTCTATCAACGGTTGTAGCCTACTGACCGTTCCAAACCACCATATTGAAAACTAAACTACCAATGATAATAACAATGAGATCTTCAAGTCTACAGTTTTGAGATCCAAAGAAAGGCGGACATCTAGGATTGCATTAAGAATATCGTCAATGTATGAACCAAACCTACAGGGTCTTGGTTTGATTGAAGCAGCAACTCACTTAGAACAATGATGTAAAGAAATATATTCCACGAAATCCGTATAATAAATTCTATTCTATATTAGTCTGTAGCGCTGTTACTATCATGCACAAAGGTTGCAACTCAGAACATTGAACTGAAATCGTTGATAAGAATCGTAATCCATCATTTTGTCTCTACATCAGAGGTTTCCGGTCATTATTTATACTTCACAGTGCGTGACTTTGGAGTTGTCCTAGACCGGAATCTCTCCTTGACTGATATTGTCAACAGTATCTGTCGCTCATTGTTTTACCTCTTCTGTCAACTCCGTAAAATCCTTCGCTTCTTCTTGTTTTCTTGCATGCTGTCACTTCTTCGATTCATTCACTTATCTGCACAAGGGTGGACTTTAGTAACCCATTCCTGCTGGATTTTCACTAGCTAATATTTCGAAGCGTCAGTCTGTTCTTTATGCCACTGCCCGTCTATTTGGTTGTCCAGTAATTTGACCGCAATAGCTTTTTCTTTATGCGAGATACTTTGCACTGGGTCCTCATCCAGCAACGTGTTCAATTTAAGATCCTGACCCTTACGAGTTATTACCTCGTTGACTCTACTCCATCAGACCTTAGGCACTTCTGCATTTCGGTATCCTTGGTCCCTGGTCGTTGCACCCTTCGGTCGGCTGCACATGGACTTATGGCTGTCCATCGCAAGTGTCTACTGTCTAGTAACAGTAGCTTCGCCCATGATGTACACTCCAGCTGGAATTGCCCATATCTAGAGCTGTGGTTCGGTGTCCTCAGTTTGTCACTTCCAGGGCTTTGCAAGCGCCTGAAGTCTGTAGAATGTAATTTATGATTTCACTGATTCGGATCGGGTGCGTCACCGATGAATCTGTGCTGGAAGTGGCGCTCTATAAATATCATATTACAATTACAGCCATTATGAAGCGACCAAATTCATGCACCTTTACAGAGCTCTTTCTATTGTACCTAAGGTTTTGCGTATTAATCAAAGGTCGATAGGTCTACACATGTCATCCTAAAATATAATTATGGCTTTGCTACAGAGATGACTCAATATTTCGTATGTATTTGCCTCTGAATAGGCTACATGTTTATATATGTGTTGTACGGAGTAACCTGACAAGAGATCCTCAACACAATCGACGGACATCTGCTTTTCTTAACGCCCGGGTTTGTATCTCCGTCAAATCTTCAAACTGTGAAGACAGTTATTTTCACTGAAGCAGTTTTCGAACTTGGCGATGCACATAAATCACGAAGCCCTGTCCTGTCTTCCTATGCATCGGAGGATTTGCTATTTCGCAACAACAAAGGAACGACTTGACTCTCTCTATACCGTTATTCTTCGGTTGTATACGGGCGTGGCAGCTAAATGTCATCTTCAGTCAACGAGCAATGAATTTTCATCGTCATAGCCTGTAAGTGCGTAGAGTCCCAAAATGTGACACGTATTATAACCTATTTACTTCCTGCTTTTGCAAAATAGACAGTCATAGCCGGGATTTATTCTGTACTTCGGCTTTGGCTGAGTGCAATATGACCATATAAACTTATAGCTATAGATGAACACGATAAGTTGTTGCAAAAGTGAAGTGTCACATGGACAGTTGGACACTCATATTATAATTCCTTTATTCCGACGCACCTCGACTATTGTAACTCAATCCTTGCAGTTCTGCCGATGTTCAGCATGCATCAGGTTCAAACTGTCCTCAACTGCGCCGCCAAAAATAATGACCACTCCGTCTAAGTTCTCTCATATTATATCGGTTTATGTTAGTTGACTCGCTCCACTGGTTCCGAGTCGAGGACATAATTCAAGGATCTCTTTCTGGAACCAGGGCTTCGTTGTGCGCTATTGTACCGACAAACACCAGGGAGCTTTCCGCTCCTCTGTGAAGCCAATCGGGTTGGAGATCGTTACTCTGTGCTGCTCCTAAATAGACTCTGTCACTAACATCTAAAACAGTCAGCTGCAACTAGGCTGCACATCAGATGCATCGCCTCCGTGCATCAACTTGAGCCCACCGTGCTAACTAAAATATCGGATCTACATGTACCTCTCTGAAAGATTTTTTAGCTGCACTTGCGCGATGCTGCTTTTGACTCCGTTCAGCGGATTTACATGCATACAGACATACACACATAGTTGGCTGGAGACAAAATCAAACTTGCCTTAGGCTCATACAATTTAAAAATATTAAATTCTCATGTTTTTCTAACATCTATAGAATGACTGCAACTCGTGTAGTGTCAAATTATTTGATAGTTTGATATGAAGATTAATTCCAATGAAACACTTACGGACGACAACGAGTTTGGCTCCAGTCATGTTTGTGCTGTTTTCACACTGTGCGATGTAGAGCCCAGAAGTTGAAATCGGACCTCCATATGGAGTTGTTGTTGCATTGAATATTACCAGACCACTTTGATTAGGATAGAAGAGTCCAGTCAATTCAGGATCCCTGTAACCGCTATTATCCTGGATAGTTTTATCATCAAACTCTTCAGAAGATGCAATCATTCTCCAAAATACGTTGTTAGTGTCAGTTGTTAGATTCATTAGTATGTTCTCGTATCCTTCGTAAACAGCCAAATTCTTCAAATTCGGCAAGCACACGGGACCTTAAAACAGAAGACAGTCTTCTGATGAATTCATTTAATTCATTTCAGGGATTTATATAGCGCCCCTTATGATGAATGACCAGAACTCCTTTAAGAAAACACTGTTCTTGATTAGGATAGAAGAGTCCAGTCAATGGAGCATTCTTGTAACCGCTATTATTCTGGTTCGAGTATAAAAACTACCAGATTAGTTAGAGGTTGGAAGGATGCTCCACAATACAGATGAAAGGAATTATGTGGATGTTGCTGCTACATTCAAACATTATGATCAATGATGAATAGTTCATTGAACGGAGTATAATATACTGCTGAATATTGATCGTGCTAACAATACACATCTAATACGGCCTATTAATTAATTAAACGTCAATTTCATTATTTCACGAATAAGATTAACCTACAATTACGATCTGATCAACTGGATAAGTGGGAATTTGATGAAATTGGTTGTAGGTCTTTTTTCATGGTTGGTTGCCTACCTCTCGTCGAAGGCGTTGTAGATGTTGGAGATTCATTCGTTGATTTTGTCTCAGTAGTTGTGGGAGACTGATTTGCTGGTTTTGGCAAAGGAGTGTCTTGATACACACATACATACATAAATCCTGCATATTATTATAACTCAACGTTCATTGATTACCAAACTACCTTTGAACAATGTTTGACACAGTCCTAATTAATTGACAACTGAAAACTGTTTTTTATCGACGAAGTTGGTCTGGGAGCGCTTCTGAGTCGGTCATCTTGGGGGGCGCTATATACAAGTCCTCGGAATGAATGAATGAATGAAAAATATAATTGGAAGGCGTTGGTTGTAGGTCCATTGTCATGCTTGTTTGCTGTAGTTTGGGAAAGGTTTGTTGGCAGAGGTTCAGTTGTTGATATTGTTTCACTATATTCTGAATAGAAACATAGATATTAAAGAATAGACTCTAATATAGTCCAACCTATGAATTCGGTGGCTTGCTTATGCCTGATCTTAAATTATTAAAACTATAGCTCTTTCGCAAATGTTTATATATATATATGACTAAAATTAAACGTCAATTTCATTATTTCACGAATAAGATTAACCTACAATTACGATCTGATCAACTGGATAAGTGGGAATTTGATGAAATTGGTTGTAGGTCTTTTTTCATGGTTGGTTGCCTACCTCTCGTCGAAGGCGTTGTAGATGTTGGAGATTCATTCGTTGATTTTGTCTCAGTAGTTGTGGGAGACTGATTTGCTGGTTTTGGCCAAGTAGTTGTAGTAGAATCAGTTGTTGTCATCGGCGAAGCATTTGTTTCTCCACTGCATGCTGAATAGAAACGTTATAAGAAATATAAATAACTAAATATGAATATAAAAACTGTAGAATAGCCCCCCTTTATTGATATCGTAGCTGGTATGTACTTAAGCTCATCTACTCCATAATTCTGAAAATTTGTCCTCCCTTGTGGCCCAACAATGGCTCGCAAAAGGAACGTTCTAGCGATACAGACAGTTTTACAAAATCTTCTAACACGAAATTGTAGGTCAACAATACTATTCTCAACTCACAACTAACTTTAAATTCCGATTTATGGACATTTTAAGTTTCAAAATTGACACATTGAACGAGTCTGAGTGGCCGAGTGGGCTGGTGCCTGCCCGTCACGCCGGCGACCCGGGTTCGATTCCCGGTCGGTCGGTTTATCAGAGATTAATTTCTCGGACCTTTACTGCGGGTGGCTCAGTCGCAATATAAACGTGGAGTACAATACAATACAATACAATACAATACAAACACACAACCTGACGGCTGGCGCCTCCGGGCTGCTCATTGTCCTACATGAGGGCAGGGCGCCTGTTGATGGCTGCCGCTACTGGTTGAGCGTTCTAGAAGTAGCTTGCTATCAACAACGCTATATAAATCGTCGTAAATACAAATACAAATACAAATACAAATAACGGCCAAGAGTGTTACTATGAGATAGCCTTCTATAATTGTTAATTATTACTAGTTCCTCTCGGCCCACTCGTATTAAATTCATTCATTCATTACGAATGAAAATGAGTAAGAGTCTTAGCTAGACTAAGTGGGGCTGAATTTTGAAAAACACTGAAAATTTGGGGCCGAAGCTCAGAGAAAATCTAAAAAAGCAAAAGTGGGTGGTGTTGCAGCTATGCGCCGATATTTTGTTTCTTCTACCTTCGCAACTGAAGCGGCGAGTCAGCGACAGTCGCAACTCATGCAATAAAATGTTTTATTATCTAATAATATTGATTTAAGTAAGTTTAGAATGTAGGCTATAGCTGAAACGGGTAGCAACGTTTAGTGCATAGATCAGAAACTAGAAAGGTTTTCACTGTGTTTCGTTAGCCAGAGTATTCGATTTCGATTAGCTCTTGTAGAAATTCATGAAACTTTGCGGAACCATTTCTTCCGGTGACAACACCTTTTGCATATGACAGCGCGGTTCTGCATAGTGGATTAGTGGAGGTTCGGGCAAAAGAGACAAGTAGGAGACTCTGTTCAGATGAGCGGAGGGATCGAGAGTTCCAGCACTAATCACATGGCAACAAAGCTCGCGAAGATAGGCAGGAGCGAAACCTAATATGCAGCCCCAGACTAGGGCAGCTAACCTATACGAAATCCGCTGCTCAGAGGGGAGCCAGTGGAGGACGTCACGCATGTATCTATAGAGACATGGCCAAATTTTTTTATGCGGCCGACAAGGCGAGCAGCAGAACGCAAGATCCGATCCAAGCACCCAGTCGAACATCCTCTCGGCTCATTACACTGGGCAAAAAACAAATATTTTTGCTTGCTACTCAGAACTTTAGAACAGTTCTTAGCTAAAGTTTGGGCGCTGATGACAGTCTTATACAAATGGCAAACTAGCACACGTCTTCGGACGTCCAGACTTCTAATGTGACCTAATAAATTTCACCGCAGAAAGTCTTTTCGTTCGACACTAGCCATGCACGGTTGCACACGCATTCGCCCCATGGGATGTGCATCTATCTCGCGCTAAATGTGCCTATGTTCTTTGGAAAAGAATTTGTCTTAAGCGTGGTGCGTGGTTTGAAGCAGCTAATTTAATTGTTTTATTCATTCAATACTTGAATATGTATTGCGCCCCTTCAAGGGAACTACCCAAATAGGACCATTCTAAGATGAGGAGGAATTCTATGAAGGGCACGGAGGGCTAAGGGTAGGCCATTCCAGGGGCAAATTCTAGGGGCAAAGATTAGAGAGGGCACGGCTCTGCCCGGTGAAGGTGCGAGCAAAAGGGACAGAGCGAATACCATGTTCAGCCGAACTGAGGGAGCGCGAGCCCCAAGCGCTGAGGGAGGGGCTAAAGAGCTCGATAATGTAGGCAGGAGCGAGGCCTAGCAGACCTTATCTGAGTTTCATAATAATATTATGCTTTAGCATGTGTTCATATCTTCAGCCAATTGTTTGCATTTGCTTCACTTGGTCCTTATGAGCTTTGTCGGTGAACACTTAGTTCCTCAGTTCGCGAATTTATCGTCGTTAAAACCGTGACAAACTAAGACATCGTTTATGGTCGGCAGACAGAACATTAATAGGCAGAAAGCCACGCGCGTGTAATGATCTGGGTCGAGGCCATACGATCGCCAGAGAAAACCTTTACATTTAGATTTATGGAGTCGCCAGAATGCTCTCGCATCGGTGACCACAGCTGAATGTTCGCTGGCAGTAAACGGGCGAATTGCATGGCGTCCGGTAAGAAGCGAACTATATGAGAATCCATGTGATGGTTAATTCATTCCTCCCATTGTATGACGTAGTCTCAGGTATAACGTTAGACCTAAACCCAATTGTAGTCTAATACAGCTAATATCCAACGATTAACAAACTGCCTTTAAACAAACTAATCTCATATCTAATAAAATGGGATAAATGGCAATTTGATGCGATTACTTGTAGATCTACTGCTATGTTTGTTGAGTACCTGTCTTCGAAGGCGTTGTAGCTGCAGTTGGGAGCAGAGTAGCTGTTGGATATTTATTTGTTGGTTTTGACCCAGAAGCTGTAGGAGGTTCATTGGTTGATTTTGGCCAAGTAGCCTAGTTGTTGGAAATTACTTTGTTGATTTTGGCCTAGTAGTTGTTGAAGTTTGAAACTAAAAGAAAGAGATATGGACTAAAGAATCAACCACAAAGGGAAGACTTCATGGACTTATGCTGTCACAAGACATCCCTACGATCACAAGATGTCCCTAAGTTCGTTCTCTTGGCAGAGGATATTCAGTGAATAAAGTTGTTCACGAGTGACTAGAAGAGATTCACTGAGAACTGTCGGAAGACGCTGCAAGTCTACAGGGAGAAGAAGCAGTCGGACGATGTGTCAGTCGAGGACTTTGTTGGGGAACATGAGCGTCAACCGCCGGCGAAAGGTCGTTTCGCGGACTCTAGATGAGAGCTTAGTCGAGTCATTCTTAGAATGCAGGTGCAACAAGGCACTCAGTCGGTCGATAACAGGAGACAATTAGCCACTCCCACTGTGGAACGTTTTCCACGTCAGGAACAGTCGCCACGCCGCTGGAACTGGAAGGTTTGAAGTTGCAATCATGGTCTTATACGAGGAACGTGAAAATGATGCTGGTTCCATTTATGCCGTTTAAGAGCAACATATGAATGATTTTAAAATCAAATATTTTATATAAACTGAAGTGTAACTTTTTCTGTAAGTTTATCGGGGTTTCCAAAGCTAAAAAATCAGTAGAAAATATTACAGCTCTGTTACATTGTATACTATAGGATTCTTGCCTTGTTATTTAATAGAAATCATTATATTTATTATTATATAATTCGACTCTGTCCTTTCCACTAAAGAGGAAATTGCAAACATCTTTTTTTTACCTCGCAATTCCAGGCATTTAAAATGGTAATTATTATTTTTTCGTTCTACCGTTCTTTATTATGTACGCATGATGACATAGACTATCGTTTTATATACATGGCGTTTTAATAACTGTCATCAATCCAACTTCTATTTACGGAAGTATTATTTTCATTAATCCAAATTCTACTTTCACAAGAAACTATTCTCATCGATCGAACTTCTACTTTAAAAAAATCATTTTCATCAATCCGACTTTCATTTAAGCAAAAATTACAATGGGCGAATAATTTAGAGCGCTAAGACGAGAAATTATCGTTAAAACCAAATAAGATAATTATCTAGTCCATTTTTTAAACATATTCTTACTTCTTTGTTCTAGCACAATCATATTTTGAACTTAAAATGTTGTTTCGTTTTACTTCTTTTCAGAAATTAGTTACTATACCTTTGTGTTTATTTTTGGCCTTTTTTGTTGCTGCCGACATGGGGGAATATATTTTAAATATTATCTTAGATGCTAATTTGCATAACTCTTTACCACTTCCGTGTAACGTTTGCAGTGAAATGTGGTTCGTTTCTTGCTAGATAGGACTACTTTTATCTATTGGTGCAGTAAATGTTGCGCGACAGTCATAAGTCGGACCGGAGCTGTTACTAACGGTGATGACTGTTATAGAAGCTGTTGTAGGTGGTTGATTTCTCCTGCATGTGTGTACTGTGTAAGTGTGTATGTTTGCGAACACTTAATATATCGCATCTTAAGTAACTCACAAAGCCTAAGCCTATCTAACAGATACACACAAGTGCGTTTTAAGACAGGAAGTCTATGCTGCACAGAGTCAAAGGTGAAAGTACGTGAGCTCAGTGTCGTTGTCGTAAATGTTCTTGTTGTCGTTGATCGGTAGTTGTATGAGCCGGTCGTTGTCTTCGTGGAAATTAGTTGTTTTTTGTGTGGAATGCGTTGATTTCTTCGTAGTTTACGCTGTAGATAATAAGGAGACCGCGGCAGGTTTTACGGTGGATATTGTTCTTGCAAAACTTTGAAATGTGTTCGTGTTAAACTTAGCTGAGATTTCTTCGGGTTTGCATTTCAGGGGCGAGAAGACTTAACTTAGCAGCATACTTCGTCAATGCAGTCGCTCTGGTGTCATTACTGTTAATTATTTCCTCTTATATTTGGCTTAATTGCAATTGTTCACGGAATTCTTTATAGATCAGCTTCTACACTTTTTAGAGCCACACTCTATTCTACCATCAATGATGATAAAGTATTTTATGAAGGAAATTTCATGAATATGTATATAATGCTCGGATAGTCAGAAAACCAACAACTGTGTGTATGTCTTGTTGCGCAAATATGCCTTGTCAGTGTTTTCCATTTCTGAGAATGAATTTGGCAACTTATTCTCTAATTTTAGCTAATTTATGTAGACATTCAACAATGCATTCATTAGTTTATGCAGACTTTAAGAAATAAATAAGTAAGAATAGCATATCACTTACAAGGTGGAGTGCAGTTTGCAGAGAAGGTTGGCTCATTAGTTGCGATCCATGTGAACTGAATGTTCATCGGTTTCGTAAATGTAACTTTGCATTCGTAGGTTCGTGTATCGTCGATGCTGGTTGTGATGGCTGATGTTGATGGGAACGTACCATTAACCCTCATCCTCAGACCCAGAGTATCGTTCTTAATGAAAACGCCATCTGCTGTCCAGGTAACCTTTGCATAAATCGGATGAATAGTGACGTCGGCATACTCGATGCTACAGGTTATGTTTTTACTTGTTGAATTGATAGCTGTGCAGTTACACGTTGGTGGTCCGCCTGTGGACGATACGATCAGCCAGAAATAATAGAGAAACAATTTTAAGGCAAGATGACAACATGTGACGCACACCTTTTATGTTATTACTTGTTGAATTGATCGCTGTACAGTTACACGTTGGACCTTGGAAAGTGCAAATTACAGCCAGCCAGAAATAACAGAGTGGAAATATCTTAGATGCTCTTTTCTGCGGGGAAGTGAAAGAAATCGAAGTTACCTATCACGAAGAGGCACGAAAAGAAAAGCTTAACTGTCAGGTCTTCTCACAAATAGATCTCAAGAACCTAAATTATTTGTCAAGAACTTTATGCAGTTAAGTGCAGGTGGAGTAGAGGCAAAGATTGTCAAAGAAGTTTGATTAACGCCACAGACATAACATCAGTGAAGGAGGAACAGTATTGACAGAGTTTATGCTGCCAAATTTATTAACTTTTGGAAGTTAAATATACCTTCCATATATTTAATCAGCTCTCTGACATACCCGCCAGGAAGGATGGTATGGCAAGAGAGTTAACAACGCCGTGATTTACCATGCAAACATTAACTCCAGCAGCATCACGCTTGCTACAATAGATGTGTGATTTTGATAATGATAAACAGAAGTTCTACTTACGAACGACGACGAGTTTGGAGCCGACTCTGTTGTTCGTGCCGTTTGGACTGAATAGTGCGTTATATAGACAAGACGTTGCGATTGGAGGAGGTATTTCTGGAGTTGATTGAGCAATCTTTATGTTCAGATTAGTCTGGCTCACGTCATAGAGAGGTATTAACGAAGGATCTGTCACAGTGTTGCTAAAGTTTGTGATTTGGTAAGTAGCTAGCTCATCATTAGTTGGTTTACAGCTCCAAGATACGTTTACCGGACTGTTGCAGGTCATCATTGTATTCGGTGTTCCTTCGTAAACGACCTGATTCATTGGCGGCGTCGAACACTGACCATAGACACCTGGAATAAAAAGCCAGTGACGTGAGATATTCGTAATAACTGCGACCTGCATGATTATTATAATCTTGCATCAGCATATCCAGTATCCACGCATGTTCTCAATCCGCTGATATTATCCTAAGCAACCATTTCTCTCATTGAAACTAAGAAATGAATTCATCTGCACCTGATCCATGAAACAAAATCTGAGAGCGGTGTAATGCCTATGATGTTATGCAGCTGTATCATTTGCATAGAGATTCATCCTCTTATTGGTAACTGTCGATGCCTATCTTTGCCACCAATATAATTATGTTTGCACATACTCAGCTTTTAAAGAACCAAACAAACGCACTAAATAACATACATCCAATTTATGTTGGTTCACACCCAAATGTTTTTCCTGCAAGCGTGATCGAGTTGAAAAGAAAAGTGTTCATTTTCTTTGTTGGCATATGTGGCATTTTGTGTAAAGACGACTGTCGCAAATTATCCAGGAAGTATTGCAGAGATCTATCCTTAACAGAGGTGTTAATTCGGCTCTACAGCGAATCAACATAAAGCACTTCTGCTAAACCCTAGTCCAATCACGTCTTCTGGCCGTTTTTCACTCCAACATCTTTATCTAATTAAATTGATCATAGGAGGTACCACAGAAGATCGTAATTGTATTTGTAAATACGACGATTCATCGTATTACATATAATATATGCGTGGGATGTGTGGCTGGTCGGTGTATTTCATTCTGTTGAGCACCGACTCATTTATTATAGGCTACCATTCTTGGTTCGAAGTCCTTGCGTGATCTCCGTATTAGGAGCCATCCACTCTTAGGTCCGCTCGCCTTGTGCCTAGTAGATTTAGAGTTAGCCTACCTACTTGCACGCGATTAACTGAAAATAAGTTATAAAATAGAAAGACTTGAAAATTAATTATGAAACCTAGGAGCACCGAGGCTCATAGACTCTTTAGTCGCTGCCAGAATTTGGGGAAACGCTTCGGTGAAAATGGATATTGAAAAACCTACGAAGAGTCCTCTGTTGAAAATCGATGTCAATCCAAATGTTTTCGTAACGACAATTTTGATAGGGTTAGATGCATACGAAAGATATATTTGCGTAGACCGACTCTAATGCAATGTGACGGCTGATTGAAGTAGTGGATGTTCTGGTGACTATTATAGAAGATGTTTATCACTTGAGATGTCGTAGAACTACTCACCCTGTTCCAGTAAAGAGAATAACAGCAGACTGAATGCCACTTTCAGAATCATTTCTCTATTTCTGCCGTCAGTCATGTTGCATCAGTTGCTTTACTCACAGGTTTCTCCAATTCCGTATTTTCACCGTGCAAACAAAACACCGAAAATCAACTTAGAACCTGGAGTAAGAACCTTGCACGGACCAAGATTTTAGTTTTACACTTTGTTCCTCCAACAATTTTGTAACAAATCAAAAACGTTATGCGAAAGCAGTGCTACCACTCTCCATTTTCTGAAATCCCAAGATCTTGCCAGAAAAATCCCAAGATTGGACAATAGTATAAAAATACAAAGAAACTGAAATGGAAAAAGTTGCGGTGAAATATAAAGTGTGTCTTAGCATTCACAATTAGTCACAAAAATGCCGAGCTCAGAACTGACAAAGAAAACACCGGAGCATAGCATTGAATTAGCAATATACAACGTTTACAAGATAATAAAAGTCTTTCAGACAGCGCCACTGAGCAAGTCTTTCGTAATTTGATTCGCTGCCACTGTTGGAAAGTCCTGTTAAAAGCAGACTTTAGAGAAAAATCTCAAGATTGCTATGCAAATTGCTGCCATTGGTCCATTGCAGACTCCTGCCACTCCCCAAATCCGAAGTCGATCCCCAAATCCGAAGTCGATCCCCAAATCCGAAGTCGATCCCCAAATCCGAAGATCCTGAGAAAAATCCCAAGGAATGGTATCACTCTGCATGAGGAAGCACAACATCTTCAATAATCTACGTTTAGCGTTGTCATTAAGAGTTATTGCCTCATAATCCGTCTTCAAAGAACATAGCACTCTTACTTGGCATTAGGGAATGCAAACCCGGGGTCTTTTTTCGAAACCCGGGTTTCGGGTTTGACCGCCGTGAAAACCCGGGTAACCCGGGTAACCCGGGTTTGGACGGATTAACAAATTTTACATGATAAATATTATTACTGCACTATTTCTTGCGTAAGAACAACGTCGTCGTATGCAGCTACAGGTCCAACGTTCTCCAACAGTCAAGAATTTTGCATAAAAAGAAAACTTTAGGATAATCGCGATATTTGTTTTATATAAGCAGTGTTTTTCAATAAAATTAATGTTCCAGAACTGAACAATTCCAGAACAGTTATGGAAGACAAGGGTTCCGAAGGCCTAAACCTGAGTCTCTAATTTTATAGCATCTTGAATACCAATAAACACTGAAAACGCTGAAATTAAATTAAAGTAAGATAATTTTTTAATTAAAATTTAAGTGAATTAAATACTTGTTAACAGCTTCAAAAAATTCGTCGAACGCCGTTCCGGAGCGTTCTGTCTGAAAGAAACATTGCATAGGCCTATGAAAATAATTGTCAAATGACAGCTTAATCGTCTACATCTCAGCTTTAGGCCATTCCAGTGCCTGCCCATTTGCTTTCGAAGATAATTAATTTTAGTCATCGTTACTTTGCAACCAAATTTGACAGAGCCAGAACTTACTAAAGTAGATGCTGCTTTGGAGACATATCGCTGCCTGTGATCGTGCTTGGACTAAGAGGCCTACCGTCATTGGCTTCGTCAGAACGACAAGGTTCACCAACGTCCTTATGTTTCAGCAGGTTTATCTTATGTTTGGACCCGAGATGAATCATTGAATAGCCTATGCATATTTCTTGTTGCACCGCTGGCAATTTTTGCTGCGAGTTACATAACTGACATTGAGCCGTCTGGCCCTCAGAATCATGAACGAAATGATCCAAAACACCACCCTTTACATTTGCTGATTTAGACATTGTTTGGATTTGTGTCTGAAATCACTAAATTCAAATAAAAACAGTTTAGGCTACTGCTATTATTTACGAATTCGAAGCTACGACGCCGACGTGTCAAAACACTCAACATTAGTCACTGGTCGTGTGAAATGGGAAGCAACACTCATACGAAGTCACCAGAAAGATATGAAATGAGCCGATAAATAAGTAGTTAGAAGTTGTATTACGTAAACCCGTTATCAACCACTATTATCGTTATATTTCCATTACTCTGCAATTGTGAGTTTCACACCGTGAAGGACGGTGAACGTTACGATTTTCAAACCCGTCGAACCCGGGTTTCAATCGCGTTCAAACCCGGGTTTCGGGTTTGGAAAAAAGCCGGGTAACCCGGGTTACCCGGGTTTGGGTAACCCGGGTTTGCATTCCCTACTTGGCATAGGCCTACAATGTCATGTAGATCTACAGTTCTACACATCATAAGTCATTTAACTAAATCTACCGACTGAACAACGCCAGTTAAGCCACTTTAAACAGTGTGTAATGGTTTTCAAACATTGATGGAAAATAAAGCACGAATTAACTTAGCCTAAGTAAATGTTGTCTGCCGTCTTAAATGGCGATTAGCAAAACAAAAACAAATATTCCATTTACCAATTCGAAACTTTAAAGTTGATATTCGTCTTCAAAGCCTTTTCTGTAATGACAAAGTTATGTCAGCAGTAGGGACCAATATTGTGGTAGACCTGCAATGCATTCATTTATAAATTCGCAAGTCACTGGATGCCGTTTGCCTATTGTTGCCTGTTGACTGCAGTCATTGCCATCCTTTACATCGGGCGAATCATACCGCAGCCATAAATTTTAGTTGCACTCTTGCACAACATTTGGTCACGGACATAACCACGCGTTTTGGCAATATTGATGAGGGTTCACTGAGCTCGGTGAGGTAGCCTACTTGCAAATAATGCCCAAGCAGTGGTCGCTCTGGTTTATACGTGTCATATTATGTTAGGAGTAAGCATTAACAGGCTATGACGATAACCTATTCATAGCAGGTGGACTAGAGGTAACATTATAGATTCCACACCCGTACACAACCGAAGAATGACGGTGTCAAGAGTGTCAGGTGCTCACGTTGTTGCTTTATTGTTGCGAAATAGCAAAACCTCCGATGCATAGGAAGGCAGGACAGGGCTTCGTGATTTATGTGCAATTGTGCATGGCCAAATTCGAAAACTGCTTCAATGAAAATAACTGTGACATGCAGCGTCGATAGACTTCACAGTTTGAAGATTTGCCGGAGAAACAAAACCGGATGTGCGTCGATTGTGTTGAGGATCTCTTGTCAGACTAGTCCCTATGACACAAATGCATGTACCTAGGCACATGTATACGAACGTTGCGTTTGTAAAAATTAACAAGATCATAAAAACGGAGAGAAACTGTAGGCCTACCACATGTTGTTAAACTAGGAATACCATAGAAAACACTACCTGAATAGGCCAATATATATATATATATATTTTATATATATACAATGTATATATACAATAGGTAAATAAATATAATGTTGTTCAGTTAGTTCATTTGAAAATAAGTCGGTACAAATACGCGTGCAAGCCTGTGACTGCTCATCTATGTGCTCATATAACTTCCCTTAGCTCAATTTTTCTCAGAAGACCCATTAATGGCGTTTCACTTTCTTTTGAATGAGTTGCATTCTAAAAACAAAATACTCAATTATTGCGTTTTAATAAAACATTTTTTCTCACGAAAATAAGCGTAACTGTTAGATTCACATCAAGATATAAGAGTGACATTTCTAGAAAAAAAACACTAAAAGCTGCACTATAAGCTTATGAAGACATGGATCTAGAATTATAATTATGAGAAATAAAATTTTAAAATATATCTTTAGAAGTAAGATGGCAAATTTATGTCTAGAATTATGTCATAAATAAAATTTTAACATATGTGTACAGAAGTAAGCTGGCAAATATATGTTTGTAAGTACGATTTCACCTTAATTAGCATAAGCAGGCCTACAGTTTTGACCTATAAAAGTGTCAGGCCTATAGGCCTATTACGTTGAGGCGATTTAAAAAGTTTAAGGCAGTTGTTTGAGAACATTATAGAGCAAATTATTAAAAAGTTTGAGAGACACATCTCTCATAATTATTGAGAGTAAAATGAAGAGATAGCAGATATAAAATGCATCATTGCATTACAATTTGGCAAATTGGTTGTTCCACCGCCCCGATTTTACATTCTGCAGCATAGAAGTTTTGCCCATCCTCCTGAAATATGTTGCCCAACAACTTGCGACATAAACTCTTCAGCCTCTCTTTGCCTCTTTTCCGAAACCGCTTGAAGACTATTCTGTACTTATTGGCCGAATACCCAAATTCGGCCATGTGTCCAACGACATGCTGGAAACCTTACACTGGCTCCCTATCCGCCATCGCATTGTGTATAGGATCGCCTCCCTGGTGTGGCGATGTCAGTTGGGCCTTGCCCCAACCTATCTGCGCGACCTCTGTCGTCCCGTATCGGGAGACCAGGGTAGTCGCTCCCTTCGCTCCTCTGAGAGGGGTGTGCTCACATTCCCGTTTGCCCGCACAGCCACTATGCAAAATCGTACTTTCTCAGTGGTGGGCCCAACCGTCTGGAATGGGCTGCCCTTGGAATTGCGCCTGCTTCCCAGAACGCTCTCTGACTTATTCTATATTAACTTGAAAACTTTTCTTTTTGGCCGTGCTGGAGTCGGGAGCACCTCTGAGTAGTTACCTTAAATATCCTGAATGAATGAATGAATGAATGTACGATCGTGGTCTCGTTGCGTTTGGTCGAGAGCGCCTCTGCTGAGGTGCTTCCGGCCAAACAGTTGAAACTGCGCTATATAAATTTGCAATTACAATAACAATTATTAAGCCGTTTCTACTTTTCAAGCTATGCCACGTATATTGCAAGCAAAATGAGCAATTTCATAAGGTAATTATTTACAGGTTAAACATGGCTTCTGACATTTGTAGCTGTCACGTCTCTACTGTAACAGAAGTCAGAAGTGACGGAATTCCTCCTTTTGTTGCTATGAAAAAACAACTTCTACAACGCAGTGTGATTCTCCTTACAGATTTTATTTTAGTTAGAGTTACAGTTATAGTTAATGATTTCTTATTTTAGTTATAATTACAGTTATAGTTATTATTATTTTTCGTTATAGTTATAGTTACTGGATTTTTATCTAAGTTAATTTTATTTAGGCCTACTACTTATAGGCTACATGAAATTGCCTACAGTCGCAGTAACTATCCATATTAAGATGCGTTACACAATTTGCTTAGAACTTTGACAGGCTTTGAAGAATGGGTGTATTAAGCTTTAGGAATGCACTTAATCTTGATGCCAAAAATTCATCAATTCTGATAGTGAGGGGTAGCCATTTCAGAGTGATTGGCTACTCTGTTTTTAATTATTGTTTTCACCTTGAACACTAAGGGATAAATTATTCTTACGATAAATGTATCAGCTGTAACAACAGTCAATCTCAAATGTATTATTCCTCAGTCTCGTAATATTGTTCGGCTATTTGAAGCACTCTTATTAAATACATGAGAGATAGAAAAATTATTTTTATATAATGACACCTAGAAAGAAAGAGTGATGTTGTAATGCCCGCAAAAATCACCAAACACGTTGAAAAACATTGGCACAGCTGAGTATGTTAATTTTACTGCATAGGCTACTAACTTTGATTGTCTTCGTGAGTTTCCTTCTATGCACTTCTTCCTATCCCTCTCTGCAGCGCAGACTTCCTTGTAAAAATGTAGGTGGATGGTGATATGATTGCAATGAGTAGATTAGTCGTGTTTTACCGGCTATGAGCCGGTCACGTAACACCAAAGCCAATGATGATACATGGACTTTTATTTGTGACTGATTCGTGCTTAAAATGACTCCAGACAATTGCCGCCGCTCAAGATCTTTAGAGATATTTTGGCTACAAAGATTAGGGCCGACTACGACCACTAATTTTGTGAATTTGCACTATTCAACTTGGGTCGCAATAGCTCAAGACACGTTTACAATATAGCTGCATTTAATAAAATGCGCCACTACTTCAGGGTTAATTTACAAATCCAATTCCGAAGCGAACATAAACTATTAGTCTGGGCGCATTTACACATTCTCATGTTTGTCGATATTGTAACTTTTATTTTTTTTTTATCAACGAAAATAACAATCAATTTCGTTAGTGTTATTTTCGTTATAGTTATAGTTAATGATATTTTGAAGTTATAGTTATCGTTAACGAAATCATTTTATTTTCTTTAACGAACATTTACGTTACCGTTATCGTTAACGAGAATCACAAGAAGACGCTGCAATGCTTCTCAATTTCTGTGTCAAGCTTAAGTTTGCTGACTGATGTCTCGCGTTCCTTCAAACAATACATGTGAATAAATTTCCTTAAACTTGAATATTGAGTTGGCCTGAATATTAAACAGGTTTCGAGACAAGCTGATGCTCATCGAAGCGACGTCGGGTCTTTTGTCAAACGACTTTCTTTGATACATTAATCAGTACGTCAGTCTATTGATGCAAAGCATACACTAATGGGTTGCAAAATGCAGCGGTATGCATGCAAACTATGCGAACCGCAGTGGACTCTTTTTTATGCGAACCTTTTGTGCTGCGTAAATAAATCTATAATACAGTGTGTGGGTCTCTTATGAACCTGAATAGTAAGACCTCACCGTGAAGACCAACTAGGCCAGACTAGCCTGCGTTTCTGTCGGCTATCGAGTTGCACATCGTGGGTTTTGGTCCAATAGCAACAAAGCCTATACAGTCATCAAAGTAGAATTAAACTATACAACCCTCATACACAGAAGCGCTACTGAGTAGATTGTCCTAAACTGTGTCAAAATCACAATTTTATCCAACCTATGCTTAGGCAACATAAAACCACAGTTAATCCAATCCAGATGGGGAGTTCTGACGAAATTGGTTGTTTCTTATATTCGTTTAATGAAATCTCCAGCTGACAAACCGCAATCTAATGAGTTCAGTGTGTCATTCGTCTGTAAACAAGCAGCTGCCGAACAAAACAACATCGAATCTTATATACACGACAGATAATCGTTAAGACATTAATAGGCTATTTCTCATAAAACGAAGAACAGTAAGAGGCCGACGTCGAGTCCCTCAAAGTCCCTTGTTGGAAGGGTACGGTGAAAGCCTCTCTATCTCTCTAGTGGAGACTGGAGAGATAGAGAGGCTTGAATTGGTTCGGCGAACATGAGGCACCAGCGAAAAGAGAAGGCCGCCGGGTGTCACAAGGGATAACAGCCGACGATACTGCTGACGTCGAAGGCCCTGCGATCTCCGCACACCCCCGTGGCAGCTCACGAACGCTTGTTTCTGTGCACCAACAACACTCCATGATCAGCATTAAGAAGGATTTAGGCCCCATGATTGTATGGGAAACTGATCACAAATTCAAGAGACAAAGGATCAATTTCACCATCTCCATCTGAATAGAGGCAAACAGACACCAGCGACTCCAACGTCATTTAGCGTTTTGTCCGTTCAACAGCAAATTACCGGGTTATAATTAGCCTCGTCTACGATCTGCCTTGGTAAGTGCTCCAAAGCTCCAGTAACTTTCTGCAGTTCCATGTGGCCGCCTGCGCCTCAGTTGTGGCTGTAGCAATTGGTTTGAAAAGTTTAGTCGCATCGTAAAACAAGTCTGCCTCTCCCAGTTTTTCATCCACGAATCGCTGTCTCAATCGGTTCCTACGAGCCAAATAGTCCTGTGTAAACGCGTCACGCTCTTGTTTTGTTGAAATTTTTGTCCACATCATGTTAAAATAATATTTTCAAACTATGTTTACTTTATAACTACATCACTTCTTTAAATACTTGCCATGGGTTTATAGAAAGCGATCGAACCCGCAGCGATATTTTACCATCGTAAAGCTTTTGAAGTTAGATCGATGACCGCGAACCCATACGGTTGGGCCGCACACTCGCTGAAGAATTTTCTGAATTCGTCTAACGACATGTCACCACCAACAAAAGTGTCGTGAATGGCGTTGAATAATTTTAAATCTTGAATTTGAAAGTATAAGTAAATTTGCGTATCTTTTGAAATGCGCTTTTGCCGGAGGAATCAATGTAAATTCTGAGTGAAAATGGCGCTCAATCCGCTCACCCATGTAATGCACTATTGAAATATTTCTCGATGGCCCCTATTTCTATACATATTCATCGTCAAGCATGAATATTCGAGACTTGCGATCTACTTCGAACGATTCTGCAATCCGAAACGAGGCCATTCGGCAGACAACTTGTGTTTCAGACGCTACGAATTGAGCCAAAGGCCGCTTCCTAGAGATTCTTTGAGTAGAGGGAATCACGGGTCGTAAAGCGTAGAACTCTTGAGTAAATTGGTGATCAAGCAGTCCTTATCTGTTGAGAGGAAAGTTCAGCATTGTCCATTAACCGATCAACCCTTTTGGATGCACCCTGAATGAATCAGCAATGATGATGCCTGAATTATCATCGTCCCTAGTTCTGTATTTATCTGAGTTTCAACAGGTAATCCTTGAGCAAAAACAAATTTTGTAAGCAAAAGATGGTTGCTATTAAAGATTATGTAGCTGCCCTGGACAATCAAATATACTACTACGATCTTGGACTCGAGAACACCCCATCACCGTAAAATTGGGCATCCAGCTGTGTGGTTTTGTGTTGGGAAATGCATGGATGTCTCCAGGAAGCTTTCCTTTGTTTTCTGGCTTTTAAAAAGAGTTCTGTGGTGGAGCAAAGCTGTTAACATAACCTTCAAACTTTCTGAAATGGCAAAGTCTTCAATCTGGTGCCGGAAGGTGCATCTGGAGGAGGTTCAAGCCCGGAAACACTGGTAGAAATATTCCTGTGAATCCCGATGTCGACAAACTTGGACTGGCACTGTTGATTGCGCGGTATTGGCTAGAAAAGTCACTCCGTGCATTAAAAGATCACGCATATGACTTGTGCTGTTCATGAAGCCAACTGGGCGTAATCATGGAGACGACATCCTGGCTGCAGCGGCATCTAGGGATTGCTTAATTGGATGAAATCCCAGAGTATGAAAAGAAAGATTGCCCGGCTCGTATCGGCTATTATGTCATCGAAGTCGAAGATGGGGATGGGTGTTGGAGCCAGAACAAAACGATGAACGGTTTGTTGCGTAAATGAAATGGAAGTTGCGTAAATGAAATTTTTCTTCTCTGTTGGAAATATATAACTTTAACAGAATATATAACTTTTGAATAACGCTATGGCTAAACACCTTTCCTCAATATATTACAGCCCAAAAGGGTATTGGCGAGGCAAAGCCGCGGTAACAAAATTAGCCTCAGCCGCCAAGGTTTCCCCGGCTGAAACTCGCGAATGGTTGAAGAAACAAGCCGTTTGGCAAATTTATCAGCCTGTACCACGACGAATTCCTCGCCCAATGTTGGATGAAGATAGGCCTAACACCGTTCATCAAGCCGATCTGCTGTATCTTCCTCATGACAAAGTTGGTCGTAAAAAGTACAAATATGTTCTCTGAATCTTGTAGATGTGGCCTTGACAATACAACAGCCTGAACCGTTGGTCGATTCTCGTCCTTCTGAAGTAGGCCCTGCTTTAAAGCCAGAATTTATAAACTAGGTCCATTTGACTTGGCCTCGACTTACAGGTCGACCCTGCCGCAGTTTATGGGCGCCTTTAAACCATTGCTGACGAAGCACGATGTACAAGTGAGGCGTGGAGAAGTTGGAAATCAATGCCAGCAAGAGAATAATTGAAAATTCAATCGAACTTTGGCAGAGCGATTATTTGACGCTTCATTGCACAAGCTTCTTACTTGCACGGGGGTTCCTCGGAAAAAGGACGGCAAATGGGTAGCCGAAGACTGCCGGCGGCTGCACTAAACAACGAAACAACGCATGTTACTCGGAAAACATGGTATGGTTCCGGCTAAAGCGATTATGGCTGATGAGTAGTGGCAGTGAAGCCTCTCTCATAGATTGTCGTGCCGTTGGTCGCACGAAAGAACCTATTCTGGGCGCGATATTTTTAGTCCGTACGCACTTGCCTGAACTGGTGGGTGGATCCAGACGAGCTAACACGAATCAATCCGGTGTTGACCATACCATGTTATTTACTGCGTCGGGCAAGCCGAAACCAGCAGAATGCTTCGTATCATCCTTATAGACGGGCCAGGCCGTAAGATTGCCATACTGCGAGGAATTGCTCGTGGACAATTACCCAGAGCACTGAGCGAACGATAAAATTCCTCCAAAAGCTCTGATTTGATTGATGATATTCCTTTCTTGCCGATCATTCTGTTTTGATTTTTATAAATATAAAATGTGATCTCTTGATCACTATTGAAATGTCTGTATCTCCTGATATAGTAACTCATATCTTGGTTATCCACTTTCGAAACCAGGGGGGAAAGGGATATCTGCTGGTTTTTGTTCAAAGCTTAAGCCATAATCGTGCAAGCACAACTCTTTGAAGATCTGTGCGGTGCTGAATCTGTTTTTGCTTTTAACACCGTTTTTATAACCACTCACGACATCTTGAACTCTTTGCTCTCGAACCTTTGATTTCAAATCCAGTAGATCATGGTTTGTAGATCGGAATAACATCTTTGGGCGCAGTCCCACGAATTCGGCGAACTCCATTGCATTCATCTTTGAATTTTCTCCAACCAATTTTCTTATTTTCGGCATTTTAGTATGTACTATCTCAAGTGATATCTGCCGAGATTCATACAAGTTTTATTGGCCAGCATATCAAATCGTATGGATTCGGAGTTTCCACTTGAAATAGGGGACTATCGGGTATCCGTAAAAGAAGTTGAGCTTTTCATGTGCTTGGATGACGTTAAAATTGAAGCTCAAGACTGATGTTTCTGATGATTTCAACCGAATCTCAGTTTTAGCTGGCCGACCTTAGCAAACCTGTCTGAAACTCAGTTTTGTTTTCTGTGCTGCGAATTTCTGCAGCAAGTCCAATAGTGATGATGTGATTAATAGCTGGGCTTGGCGATTGAATTGAAGTTTCCGGTTCCTCTTTGAATCTCCCCATATTCATTCCTATTATGCTTTAATCGCGTGAAGTTCTTCATCGGTTTCTTTCCTCAAAGACTGTGATTGTTTAGCCAGCCTTCAGCGAAGTCGCTCTAAAGCCTGTGAGTTGATTTTGCCCTTAACTCTGGCCTCATCTCTATAGCGGCTTCATCCAGGCTTCCTGTCGAAATTGGCGGCACGATGAATTCGCATGCCCAACGAGTGATATAGTTTGAGATTTCTGTAATAGACACGCTATCGTTTCGCTTCTTTCATGGGCACAGGGCAACTTTTGCAATCTGTGAACTTGCATCGGCTTTGTTTCACGGGCAAGCTCGATAGTCGCTTAACCAATATTCTCGGATAAGGTTTCTGGGCTATAGGATGAATCGTTGTGGGCATCATGGAGATGTTCAGGGTATTCAAGGTCCACTTTCGAGTAAAAATCGCTTTCAGAAGGCATCATCCGTATTTGCCAGAATCTCACCATAGAAAATTTTCTTCACTGCTAAAGCTACTTTTATGCAAATCACTTGAAACTATTAACAGCTATTTACATAACCCATCAATTATTTGCGTCGAATATAATCGATTGTTTAACCGTAGTATCGCAAAGTCGGAACGTAGCCAGATTGTTGGCTTTTGCGAATCGGGATAATAAATGCGCCACCTCGAACCCTCTTTCAGAACCAAATGCGTAAATATCGATCAATGAATTTCGAGATTCGTGCTTTAATCTTTAGCAATGCATCCCCATTCCCGGTAGACTGAAGTAGTATGCTGGGTCTAGCTGATAATGCTTCATCGAGGGGGCTCTGAAAGTTTCGAAAACATCGCTAGTAGAATACATCCGTGCGGAGATACAAGTCGTGGTAGTCACCCAGTTTTCAGTCAAATCCTTCCAAACTTGTTGGGCTGTTGGTAATCAGTGTCTGAAATGTCTTTTCTGGTTAACTTCTGTAGAAAGCCTCCTTTGGTGGGAGTTGGTGTTCTTCGAAACGAAAAGCTATCTATTATCATAGGGTACACACCTTTTCGCCGCAATAAATCTTTTTAAACTTGGGCCCGTAAAATTTTTTCTCCAGGTGATTTCTTAAACTTTCCAAAATATTTGAACGGGATTCTAACTGGAGCACCTGCTGAAATTTAATCTTCTCCAATTATTTGGGGTCGGGATTTTTTGCCCCGTAGCCACCTTGTTGCATAAAAAATGGCTTCTCCACGAAGGGTTTTAAAGACATGGCCCACTTTGTCAAACAAGTTTTTTGTCTTATACTCTCCCAAAGTTACCCTTATATGAAATGGTCCCCGCTTTGTCCCAAAAACCAAATTTTTTTGTTTTTTTTTACATTGTGTAAATTAGTACCCCACAAAAAATTGGGATAGTTTTTCTACCATCTCCGCATTAAGTTTTTTGTAAAGAATCACCCTTTTACATGAAAGGGAACCCCCACGTTCTCTCCGCATAAATCGGGGTTTTTCAAAGGGTACTTGAAAAATTAAAAAGGGTCAGGTTTTTGCTATATTAAATTTGGATTGTTTTTGGTTTTTATGGGGTATTTTCTTCTCGGCATAAATTTTGGCTGCATTTTTTAAAATTTTTAAAATTTTAGATTTTTACCCTTTTTAGGATAAATCCGGTGGTTTTTGTAAAGTTTAAATTTTATTAATCATAAGTCTTCCAGAAATGGATTTCCCCCGAAAGGAAAAAAAGTTTCATTTTATTTGTTTTTTATAAACGGTGGTTTTTTTTCCAGACAAAACGACTACCGTCGGTAGATGGGTCAAATTTATCGTGCTGGTTTAATTCACGGAAAAGATCCCCTGAAACCCCTTGATACAGTAATTTGCGTTAAATTTTCAGCTGGTTTTTACCGGAAATTTTTTCCATAAACCCGCTTTTTTTACTAATTTATTGGGCGGGGAGGAGTTATGGATTAAAAAAGAAGAATGGCCCTTTGAGGGGTTTTTTTCCCACATTTTTCCGTGCAATTGTTTTTCTTAAATAACCTGGTGAAAGGTTAAGTTTAAACTTCGTCCCAAAATCCTTTAATCCGCCTGTGGTTGTTACGAAAGGTGTTTTAAAAAGGCGGCCGCTTGCAAAAACCCCTTATTTCCCCAGGGGAGGGCTTTTCCCAAAGTAACATGGGGGTATCCGGGGCCGGTGTCATCACTTTCCGTGCGCCCTTTTTAATCAAGTTAACCGTTTTTACCCTGGCCCCGAAAAGCGTTCTTAGCTGGTTTGACCCCTGTTTCAGTGAAAGCCCCGGCTCCCTTCCCCGAAGAGGGGAAAACGACGAAGCCCGCGTTTAAACTCTTTGTTTGAAAAAGGGGGGGCCTCATTTTTTTTAAAGGGGGGTGTCTGTGGAAAGGGGTTTTTTTTAATTTTTTTTACTGGGGGAAGGCCCCGGGGGGCGGTTTAACAAGCGTTGTTTGGGTTCCTTTTAAGGGCCCTCAAAATTTGTTTTTCCAACACCTTAAATATAATTCCCAATTTTTATCCCTGATTAAAATATTTTTTTTTAAAAAAAAATTTTTATATTTCAAAAAATTTTTTTTAATTATTTTTTTTAAAAAAATTATTTCCACCTTTTTTAAAAAATTTTTTAAATTTTTTTTTTATTGATAAATTTTTTCACTTCTCAAAAACCCAAACAGTTAATGGATTAAAATTATGAAATCTTTACTCTTTAAATCCCAACCAAATTTAGCAGTTTAAACCCCAAACCACAGAAATTTTATTTTTAATGCCCACCCCTTTGAGCAGGTTTGTTACCGATTGAAAGAAAAATGAGAAAAATCTGCCCTGCATAAAGAAAATTTTTTCCATTGAAAAAAAATTTGAATTTTTTGTCAATGATTTTTAACATTAATTTTTTTTGAATTTTTTAATTTTTTAGGAAAATAGTTGGTAACCCTGCGGGCTGGGTCTTGGCCCCAAAAATAATTTTTTAGTTGGGTGGGGGTTCCAAAGCTTGGGGGTTGGGGGGGGGTTGGCAAATTTTTTTTGGGGGTTGGGGGTCCCCCAAAGGGTTTCACAGGGTTGGGGGGGGTTCCGGGGGGTTGGGGTAATTTCCCCAGGGTTTGGGGGGAAACAAGGGCCCTTTTTAAAATAAATTTTTTAGCTCATTCCATTTTTTTAATTTCATGGTTTCAACATCCAAAAGTTTCTTGGGAAAAAAAAAATTCCTTTTTAAATTTAAAAAATTTAAATTTTTTTTTTTTAACACTAAGAAGACGCAATGGAAATGTCTTTGAAAGTTTTAAGGTGAAGAGAGAAAGAGGTAGAGATGCTACTAGAGAGAGGATAGTAGAGCGTAGAGAAGGGAGGAAGTCGATTCCATAGAGAGGGACCTATGCACACAAAGGATCTGGATTGAGCCATTGTGGTCCTAACACGGGGAACAAAAAGGTCAAGCCGGTCAGAGGATCTGAGAGGACGCTTTGACGTTGCAGAGAGGGGTGGTAGTAGACGGCTCAGTTGTCGGTTGCCGAATAGTTGTTGTTCTGATGCCTGCTGCTGTGAGACCGCACACTGAAAATAGTTCTCCATAGATCTGTATAATGCATTAGCTTCAAGGCTAAAAAGTTTAATTCAACGTAAACTTTGAAGACCAGATTATGTTTTATGCATTTAGAAATAATAATGGTCAATATCAAAAGCAAAAGCATTTATAGTCAAAAGCAAAATTGTGTACTCAAGATGGCCACATGTTGATATAAAATCCCACGTCTTTCCTCGAGTAACCATATTTTATCAATTATTTATAATAATGTTCATGCTGCTAGTAAAGACGAGCCTGCTGTTCATCAGAAAATATGACGTTGTTTCCGATGAAAGCAATAAAGCAGGAAACTGGAGGTGGTGGAAGTGCCACAGATAGGCTCTATTATTTTGTCTTCGAAGAAAAGCTCTATAACAAAATAACGAAACCTTCTATTGATATGTCTTCCAATATAGCCATTATTATCAGACTCCATGGTACTTTAAGAATCATTTTTCTGTTTCTGCCGCTGGTCACGATGATTGCGTATCCTTTGCTCACAGGTTTCGTCGATTCCCTTTTTCACTGTGCACAAATAACGTAGAAAGTTAAGTCAAAGGTTTGAGTAGAAACCTTGCAAGGAATAGGATTTCAATATTAAATTTGGCTCTACAAACCAAAGGAAATGCAAACTCAGAAAATGTAGCAGACCATAGGGCCTGCTAAATGGCTGTACAAGGAATTGTCAAATTCCAAGTTTTACAAATTCAGACTCACTACCAAAGCCACAGCGCATCTGTGAACGTCATTAGAAAATATGATGAGAACGTTATCAAAATATGATGAGAACATTAGAACGTCAACTTCTGGGCTATACCGAGTTTGCAAGAAAGTCAGTTAAAATGTTTCGATATCGGCCTATTTAAGTTATTAAAAACATCGTTAGAAAAAAATCAAGTTTTAAACCATTGACGTCTCATCGTAGGCCTACTTACCGATCTGTGAAACGTACAAAATTGTTAGGCCTTCCTTTTTCTAAAAGTCAATATCCCTATTCGAAGCGATTCAGAAAAAGACAGTAACGTCAACAGCGCACAGTGACTGCATTCAGCGCCACTTCTTTGAGTGACTTTGCTTTTTCCTCTTGCTCTGTTTCGTCCTTTTGTCGAGCGCATTGTAGCCTAGTCAGTAATTCATCTGTACGACTGACGTGTGCATTTGTAGTACAGGGTAAAATACGACCAAAGACGATTCGGTCACCGTTTTGGCAACAATAACAGTTGAAGGTTCGCTGAGCTTCATATTACACTATTACACATACTTTGCTGTAGCTCAAAACTTAGTAGAGTTGATGAGCTTAACTGATCTAAACTCTAACCGGACTTAGCTGAGTAACATTAGAAATTTATCAAAGCGTAAGGAATATATATAAAAAGTGCCAGGCCTATATTACATTGAGGCATTTTAAGCTGCTTAATGCAGCTATTTGAGAAACATTATAGAGTAAATTATTAATAAGTTTGAGAAACACTGATTATTTTACATATCTGATTATTATTTAGGGTATAATGAAGCGATAACGGATATAAAAATGCATCATAGCATTACAATTTGGCAAATTGGTTGTTCCACGGGCCCGATTTTACATTCTGCAGCATAGAAGTGTTGCCCACCCTCCTGAAATATGTTGCCAACAACCTGCAACATAGGGTTGTCACCCGTCAAATGTCCCGACTTTCAAATTATTTTGTGACCAAACAAACACAGTGTTGTGGCTTAAAACACAGTAGGCCTACCCGTATTAACTACTGACAACTGTTCTTCGATTGGTGACGGAGATGAGCTTCAAAACGCGATTACTTACTTACCTTCGAGCAGTTTTGCCGAAGCTTATAAGCATGCCAGACAAAGGTGCAGGTCTTAAATGGGTTGAATTTTTTAAAGCAACGAACTGTTGAAACTTGCCAAAGGTTCTTGAGCGTGTGTTGTCGGTGCCATTAAGACTCTTCTATGATGAAGAATTTATCGACTGACCAGCGTAACAGAATGTGTGTTGAACTTGTCGAACCTTAATTGCTTGGGAAAACAATTTATAGAATGCAACGTGCGAAGTTCTAGCACTTTGTTTTAGGACAGAAACCGTTGTTGAAATCTGTGAGGAGTTATTTAAAATACTTCATTAAATCAAAATCATGATCATTGCAAAAGAAGGCTGCTTAAAAACTTGATCTGATCGACAGTGTGTTCCTAAAGTTAAACTGTTCATAAATTTAAAAAATTTCAGAAATCAATGTTGGCAATGAACCAAGGTTTAGAATGCGATAGCAATCACCACTCCCCTGGATCACTTCCTATCTTTCGAAGCGCCATAATTTATTATAATTATACCTCTACCATTTTAAACTCATCTTGCTAGCCTTGGCGCCCTGCTCCTTTCGGTCTCCCACCGGGTTCTGTTCTTGAACCCCTTCTCTACATCCTCTTTGCAGTAGATGTGGAGTCTCTACTTGCATCCTGTTCTCTCACCACTTCTCTTACCACTACAGAGGAATAGAAAGAGAAGTTTACCACTCCAGAGCAGTGGTTGGAGAAGTGGGTCCTCCTCTTTGGAATAGCCTCCCCTCTGACCTGCGTTTTCTCCCGCGAGACCTCTCTGGCTCTTTTTATAAACTACTTAAGACTCTCGTTTTGACCGGGCCTGGGTCGGGAGCGCCTCTGAGTGGTTATCTCTAAGGGGCGCTATATAAATTTCATAGATAGACATATATTTGTACCTAACACAAATCTTTAATAACAACATTTAAGCACACAAAAATTAGTCGGTTGCACGACTTGCGCGGCCGCCCCAGTGGCGTAACGAAGGGTTTCAGCGCCCAGAATTGACGACTGCGTCCCTTTTTAATTTTCTTGTTGACTTTTAATCGTTCTTGTCATAGTCCTGTGTACCACTGAAAGCTAATTTTGCGCCCCCTTGTGTGCGCCAGAGGACGGTTGCCCCTCTGCCCCCATCGTTACGTCACTACATGATCGTAACTCGTGAGGTGTTTTACGAGAAACTTGCGTCCCGACTTCCTAGTTCGAAAAGGTGGCAACCCTACTGCGACATGAACTCCTCGGTCTCTCTTTGCCTCTTTTCTCTCAACCTCCTGAAGACCATTCTGATCGATCGTCGTTTCATTGCGTTTGGTCGAGAGCGCCTCTGATGAGATGCTTCCGGTCAAACAGTTGAAACTGCGGCATATAATTTTGCATTTACAATTCCAAATATTCAACCATTTCTACTTTTCAGGCTATGTCAACGTATTATTGCAGAAAAACAAGTTAGTTCAAAAGGTAATTACTTACAGGTTCAAATGGCTTCTGACATTATACTTGATGTCACGTCTCTACACAGCCTCAGAATGATAAAGTCAAGAGAAACTTCCTCCTTTTGCTGTTAGGAGAAAACACTTTTCTCCAATGCACAATAGGACGCTACAATGCTTCTCGATTTCTGTGTCAAGCCTCAAGCTGACTGCTCTCTCGCGTTCCTCCAAGCAATACATATGAACGGATTTCCGTAAACTTTGAATATTGCGTTGGCCTCAGGACAGACCCATGTTAAACAGACAAGCTGAGACAGGCTGATATTCATCGAAGCGACGCGGGTGTTTTGTCGAACGACTTTCTTATGATATATAAATCAGTCAGTCTATTGATGCAAAGTATACAAGAATGGGTTGCAAAATGCAGCGGTATGCAACTATGCATGCAAACTATACGAACCGCAGTGGATTCTTTTTTATGTGCACCTTTTGTGCCGCGTAAATAAATCTAGAATACAGTGTGTGGGCTTCTTATGAACATGAATAGTGAGAAGGATCTCAGCGTGTAGACCAACTAGGCCAGAATAACCTGAGTTTCTGTCGACTTTCGAGATAAGTTGCACATCGTGGGTTTTGGTCTGATAGCAACACAGACAGCACCAAAGTAGAACTAAACAATACGGCCCTCATACCCAGAAGCGGTTAGAGTCAGGGTTTGCGTCGTCAATAGAAAACAAGGTCAACAATCTTCCACAGCATTCGGGAGTGTTTAGCGTTCGGCTCCGTTCACGTCCACAAAATCATGTGACATGCATTGGCCAATTGCGCAGCGGGCGTGATTCGAGTCCTGTGTATACAGTCACGTCGTGCGTGACTGTATCCACGACCTTGTAAATACTTCAATTTTTAGTTCGTATGGTGATTGTAGTGAAATATGGCTTATCGACCATGCTGTTCTTCTATTTAAGTGTATATTTTATTTTGTACTTGCTCATATGAATTTTTTTAAACTTTTACTCAAACTGTATTCATATTCTATACTGTAATTCAAAGAGAATGCAAGAAAATAGCTAAGTAGATTACTATGTCTGTCATAAAATTAGGCAGAGAGAGAGACAGAGAGAGGACAGAGAGAGAGCGAGAGAGAGAGAGAGAGAGCGCGCGAGAGAGAGCGAGAGAGAGAGTGAGTGAGAGACAGAGACAGAGACAGAGACAGAGACATAGACAGAGACAGAGAGATGTGATGTGATGTGAAGGAGGGACAATGGGTCAACTGATCGGAGAACCACATGGAGTAGAGAAGAATTAGAAGAATAACTGACAGGTGGATGTGAAAAATAAGAGAAGACTAAGTGAGAGAGAGAGGGCCTTCTTTAACTGACGACCAAGCGGACAACTTCGTAGATCCGACGATTAAGTGCAACTTATGAGCGAGTTGACCATACGCTGTCTTTGGTCGAAGCGAATAGCAGACTCTCTTTAAGTTACGTTTTGTTGTGGCTGTCTTAAATTGGCAGTAAACTTATATATTTAATAATAATAAAATAAAATTTAATATCTAAAAACATAATTATCGGTTTCTTCGCACGATAACAACGAAATAGCCTCCAAGTCTCTTAAAGATTCAACCGTTAAACCTGGGTAGGCCTACCTCTCGCCACCATGATGCTGAAGAAGTGCTCACCGTTGCAAATCTATTCGTCGCAGACGAACGAGATCGGAAACAAAGGCCATCAAATGTTCCTTTCTTCCAGTACAGTGATGAATTTTTAATGGAGGTGCCCAGATGTTTCACATTTTAAAACAGGTAGGTTTAATATTACTATAAAACTTGGCTCGACATACTGTACAGTGTACAACTGTACATGTCTTATTTAAATTGTAGTACCTTTCTGTTATCTTTCCTTATCCTTCATCCATTTGGAATGACCTTCCTCCCTCACTGAGGGCTAAACTAATGACAGGTTTTTCTTCATCGGTGTCTCAATCTTTAACGGCATTTATTCTTCCCCGGAGTTTCCGTGCTGATGGCTCCTCTGAATAGTTATTCTGCGTGAGGCGCTATATAAATCTATAAATACGATACGATGCGATTGTGCACCCGCAAAAGGTCGGGTTTAAGGAAATGCAATAAAGCCCGATACTTTTTATCATTCAATTAAATAACCAGTCGAAATTTACATAGCGCCATTTAAAGGTATCTACCCAGAAGCGCTCCGGACTCGAACCAAGCGGAATAAAGCTGTTTTAAGAAGCCGATAGAAAGGGGTAAGGGAAAGATTCGAGGGAGACAGCGTACCTCACGGGGAAGCCTATTGCACGTCAAATAACAGAGAAAGTGCGTTGCTGCATTCTAGCTGTATGGGTAAAAAGGAACAATCAGGTTGCCGTGGGCGGCAGATCGGAGAAGAGGGCGACCGTAATAGGACGAGACAGAGCTCCGGCAAGTACGCGGGCGCCTTCCACGAAAGACCCCTCCAGACCAGAGAAGAGATCCGGAGATAGATGTGTTGGGGAAATGGCGGCCGGTGCAGGACCTCCCGTACATACATGTGGCGATTGTGGCGTGAGACGCAGTCGATCTTGGCAAACCCACCAATGAGACGCGCAGCCGACCGGTCAACCCGCTCCAATGTGGGATTGGCTATATAAATAACCCACAGATATTTTTCCAAGTCATTTTCAAAAGTCTTGCACTGTTCTTATTTTGAATTGATTATGCTGCTTCCGGTGAACAATATTCTAATTTCAGCAAATTGTAAAAGTTACATGAAAACCGAAGTTAGGTCTTACTCAAATCAAAGCATTTTATCTATAAGTTGCTCGGGATCTTTTAGGTTATTCATATTCTTTCCAGAATTAATTCAATAAAGAATAGGGTAACTTTACATGAGCAGTTTGGTTTTCTGTGCAAAACCTGACCATTTAAAAAAAATAGTATGGTGTCGCTGACTGTTGTATCGCATAAAGACCTGGTGACCATAAGCGCATCCGATTCTGTCTCGGTTCCTGGAATTAACGAACCAATGACAACTCACCTTCAAACAGAAGCAGAAATGTGTAGCAGAGCACAAAAAGGTTTCAAGTCGAATAAAACTGACTATTTATAATGTTCATCACAACTCATCGGGGGCAACTTTACTGAACTGTGAAATATTTATGTTGATTTTCAAAAAGCCTTAGACAAAATAGCTGAAATTTCAATGTAAAGCATTTAATATTTCTTTAAAAATAGCTATAGGGTGTCCAATAAGTTCGTGAACGATTTTGCTTGCAGAAAGCAGAAAATTCATGCAACATACATTAATAATGCTTATGTCATTTGAAAGAGCTGTATGTCCCGAAACCAAAAAGTGTAAAAAGTGTGAGGTTTTTGCAACTAGGAAATGACGTCATCAATTTATGCTGAGAGGCTATTTTTAGCGAATTTTATGCAGTTCGCGATCGTTTTTCGTAAACAAACTCGGAAATGGGCAAAATAGCAGACGTTCAGTTACGCTCGAAAGCTGATAGTCTTGCTCAAGAAGGATATTTATATTCCGTTATAGGCCATAAATTAGGACGATCGAAAGGTTGGGTTGCAAAATGGGTTGAAAGAAGCAAGCAAGGCGAGTTAGGCGATCATGCACGATGCGGTCGACCAAAGATTTTGACAATAATCAAAAAGGCGAAATACAGACGAGGATTTGGATTGAGACAAATAGAAAAATCTCTCAAGGCAGGTGGACTGAAGGGCAACAAAGAAACAATCAGAAATTACATGAACGTGGTGTTGAAGTGGAGAAGTTGGAAACGCAGAAAGACGCCATTGCTAACAGACGCTCAGAAGAAAAACGGTTGTTATTCGCGCGGCAGCATAGACATTGGAAATTCGAAGACTGGTCTAATGTTTTGTTTAGTGACGAATCGCCATATCAAGTGTTCTATGTTCCAAACTCACGCAATGACACCGTTTGGGGTTCGCAAGAAGAAAATGTTCCTGTCGCCTCGCAGGTCAAGTTTAGTCCGACTGTTCTTGTATGACAACCTCAGGATTAACGCGACTACATTTTGTACCTCAGCATACATCAATTAACTCGGAGTATTATATCAATAACATTTTAAAGAAGGAATTGAATTTATTGAAACCAGTTTACGACAGACTGGACACTTCTGGAACGATCTCGAAACGACGACTATTCACTGACAACGCCGTTAGCGTTTTCCAGCAGGATGGTGCGCGAGCACATACATCTGCTGTTTCGCGAGCATGGCTGAACGAAAATATTCCTAACTACATTGAAAACTGGCCTCCAAACGCTCCTGATCTTTCACCGATTGAAAATCTCTGGAGTATACTGTCAAGCAATGTCTACAAAGACCTGAACCAAAAACTCCTGCTCAGCTAAAACGTCGTTTGCGAAAAGCATGGAATTCGATATCGCTTGAAACTTTGCACAACCTCATCGAATCTTTGCCCAGACGAATGAAAGCTGTTATAGACAGCAAAGGCAACACTATTGCCTATTAAATGGTACAATAATTATTGATTTTTGTTGTGTAGGTTTTTTTAACAAACTAGCAAAATCGTTCACGAACTTATTGGACACCCTGTAGTTTACAAAGCATCTCCTTACAGTGCTATCCACACAATAGTGTTGAAGTCATGAGTCGTTTATGCGTAATTGAAAGCATCCTATGCGTCCCCTTAATTAAGCGTTCTAAGTTTCAATCCTCTTTAATTTTCGTAAACGGCATTTGAAGAGAGATTGAAACTTTCGTCTGTAGCAACTGTAGAAGGAGCTGGATTCTGTGATTTGCAGTCAAATTCGTCAAAATAATTTAAATACTCTTCATTTGCGCTAATATTGTCATCGTATCATTGTGTCCTGTATGCATAGTCTTCCTGCGATTGTGGATGCACATCATAATCATAATGTGCATTATAATTTGGATTTATGAATGCCTGTCTTCCAGAGGTTTTATGTCTTACAATTCCTTGACCAACTTTTTCTACGGTAACTAAGAATGCCAACAATGAGTATGGTTAGGAAGAGGGCAAATCCGGACAATCCTACGGTTAGTCCAACAATCAGGACGAATGCCTTTGTTGCTGAATAGTCTGTGTACGTAAGACAGGCGTATTGATATTGTATTGTATTGTATTGTATTGTATTCAAACATTTATAAAGCGCCTCTCATAGGGTGAACCATTCAGAGGCGCTCCCAGTGCGCAAGGCCACAAGAGAAGAAAAAGGTTTTGAGAAAAGCAAAGGTGGAAGCGAGGTTACTAGCTAGAATTCGAGAGCGAGTAGATGGAGACAGCGCATTCCAAAGAGAGGGACCAATTGAGTTGGACTGGGCCATAGCTGTTCTAGTATGAGGTACTAGAAGCTCAAGCCTGTTTGATGAGCGTAGTGGTCGATGGGAGGAGGCTGAAAGAGGCCGGAGTAATACATCAGCTAAATATTTAGGGGCAAGACCCGTTTGTGCCTTGAAGACTAAAATGAGGATTTTGAATTTAAGGAGAGCAGAGAGAGGAAGCCAGTGCAGTTGTTCAAACATTGTATTGATATTGCTTGTATCTAACAGTTATCTGCAATAGGATAATGCAATATGATGTAGTCAAACAACAGTCATATTACTTTTCGCCATACAGTTACCGACAACACCGCCTATTTGTTTTCAAAATGTAAGTTACACAAGATTCTATGAGTTGCTGTCAAATTCGTCGGTAGAAGTTAAATATTCGTCATTTGGCTTATATAGAGATATCGTATTCTGCCTCGCGTATATATAGTCTTGTGGTGATTCTGGTTCCACATCGCTATTATAATGTGTATTTCTCAACTCGTGCTCTCCAGTGTCTTGATGTCTGTAGGTCTCTTGACTTACTTTCTTTCTACGGCATCTCACGATGCAAACAATGAGTATGGTTAGGAAAAGAGCAAATCCGGACAATCCTACGGTTAGTCCAACATTGAGAGCGAATGTCTTTGAATTATCTGTGTACATTAGACAGGCGTATTGGTATTGCTTGTATCCAAGAGTTATCTGAAATAAGATAATGTAAATCATTACTGAAATGAGACATATTACTTTTGTACAGTAACGTTGTTGTTCCTTTTGTCTAAATGCAAGCTACACAAAGAACGTTCGTGAATATAATACAATGAGTTTAGAAAGTGACTCTTAACTATATATAATAGAACAGTTTTCTCGGGTGTTAATCTTAGATCTTGTGAACTAGACCCACTCCCTCCATTTATTATTATTGACATACTTGATGATCTTGCACCGTTCTTTCTCTATCTCTTCAATAGATCGCTTGCTGAGGGCTGCATTCCTGCTTCCCAAAAACGTGCTTTGGTTTTCCCGGCACTTAAGAAAACTAATCTGGACCCAAACGACTGCAAAAACTATCGGCCTATTTCTAACCTGTCTTTTCTTTCCAAAACCCTTGAACGTCTGGTTTCAATTCAGATTCTTCCTTACCTTGAGTCTTCAGGCCTTCTCCCCTCACACCAATCTGGTTTCAGGGCGTTCCACTCAACTGAAACAGCCCTGCTCTCTATGCTAGCTGACATCTACTCAGCTATTGATAAGGCTCAGGTCACCCTTCTTGCACTTTTTGATGTCTCAGCAGCCTTCGACATGGTGGATCACGTTATTCTGCTCCAACGCCTTGAATCCTCCTATGGTCTTAAGGGAGTCCCTCTTCTCTGGCTTCAATTCTACCTGTCTGGTCGCACCCAAATGGTTATAGCTGGTAATTCCAGGTCTAACTGGGTGCCTGTCCTTCTAGGAGTTCCTCAGGGATCAGTCCTTGGACCCCTTCTTTTCATTTTGTACACGGCTGATATTACCTCTTTGTTTACAAATTACTCTGCTACTGGTCACCTTTTTGCTGATGACGTTCAGGCATATGTTCATGGTCCTGCGTCTACTCAACTCACTTTAGCTCGCCGTATTCCATGACTTGCATTTGTGGATGTCTTCCAATCGCCTTTCGCTAAACTCTTCCAAAACTCAGCTTATTTGGCTTGGCACACCCCAACAACTTCTGAAAATTGACTTTTCGCTTCTCTCTGAAAACTTTCCCAATTTTACGTTCTCTACTTGTGTGCGTGACCTAGGACCTAGGTGTCACTTTGGACAGCGCTCTCACTTTTTCTGCTCATGTAACCAACCTTACACGATCCTCTTACTTTCACCTACGGCGTCTCAGGGTTATTCGCAGATCTGTTCCTCTCTCTACCATGGCATCCATTGTCCATGCATTTGTCTGTTCCAGAATTGATTATTGCAACTCCCTACTTATTGGTCTTCCCAAGGTCCGTCTATACCCTATTCAATCTGTTCTCAATACTGCTGCTCGATTGATTGCTCACCTTCCTAAATACTCCCATATATCATCATTCATGGTTAACCAACTGCATTGGCTTCCTCTCTCTGACCGCATTCAGTTTAAAGTCCTTGCTTTGGTCCTCAAATCCAAACTGGGACTTGCTCCAAAATACCTCAGAGATGTCATTCGTCCTCCTCTTTCTGCATCTTCTCATCGGCCTTTACGATCTCTGGACCGATCTGACTTCTTTGTCCCACGAGCTAGGACTACGATTGCTCAAACTCGACCCTTTGCCATCATTGGGCCCTCTTTATGGAATGCCCTTCACTTCACTTTGCGTGAGACTTTCCTTTCTGGATCATTGTCTTCATCTCTTCTTGTAAGACCAATACTAGACACTTCACGACTAGAATAGCAGGACCTAAACTGTGGAACTCTATCGACCATAGTATCCGCTCCCTAACCTCTCTGAATTCTTTTAAGCGGGCATTTAAAATGCACCTTCAAATGCTCAAATAATATAATTTTATCAGTACCTTTGACTTCAGACTAGCCACTATGTTGATCCTTGTTCACCTTGTTGTAATACCTTGTATTACTACTACCTGGGGACGACTAGATAAGCCTACTGTGCTTCTTCTCCCCAGGTGTCGATCTTATACTCTAGTATATTCTATGCATATCTCTGTTTTCCCTTGTCATTGCCTGGTACTGATCTTCATTTGTTACTAACATTACTTTAATGTTCATAAAAACTTGTAATATGCATGTACTTTTTTCATCGACAATAAATTTGATTTGATTTGATTTGATCTCTCTCTCTCTCCTTAAAACATACTTCTTCTCTCGGGGTTCTCGCACTGGGAGCGCTACTGAATGGCCTCGGCTGTGAGCGGCGCTATATAAATTACTAATTACATTACATTACATTACATATATTTGCCTTCGTTATTGTCGATTTTTGGCAGACAGATAACATAAATATCACACAAGCCACTGAATGATTTTACTGTCACTGATAGTTTAGTAGAAATGAAAACGGTTTTTGGTTTTCAGCCTCATTGACCAGCAACGATTAAGCATGGAATCTTTGAGCTGGAGACCATAATTATGGTTGAAGCATTAACATAAATAGTATGTACCTCGTTCTGAATGGAATGAATACAATATAAACACACATTGTCATTGATCATACTATGCACTTCCCCTACTATTGCAGCTGGCGTGTCGTTGCTAAATAGCATAAGTTGTTAGTCATGACATACCGTAATGCTCAGATGCTGATCACAGTGGTGGACTATGTCGTTCATTGCTGACGATGGCTTTTCTTTTGGTGGTCGACAGCTCAGCTGGTTATCCTGTAAGTCGCTGTTGGTACAAATCTGATTGCCAATGTGGACCACATAATCTCTTAGACGACAGCCGCGCAACATATATCTTCCCTAACAAACAACGTGCAGGCTACATGTTTCAAATATTTAAATCCCTTTTAATTGCTTCTATTTAAATTTCTGTTTCACTCTACGTGAAAGCAATCTGTGGAAGATCAGAAACCGACTTAGAGCGCTTCAATTAAGTTAACGGAAATGTGACACTGCTGCTAAACACACGTGAAATCACAGTAGAATTACGATAGGAGTTGGCTTTCAAACTAATGGCTGATAATTTAGTTTAACTGTAACCTACTATTAGTTTAGGCTTTACTATTTTGTAGATTTGGTACATTGTCTTCAACACAACTCTTCACAGTAATTACAACGTCAACGACCAATGACAGTCGACATTCCGAAGGCATTCAATGAATGCTCCTCGAAGTGTCTACTGTCAAGTTGCCCGATTGGCAGAGTAGCGCAATAATATTAAAAAAAACGCATACTACTAAGTTTTCATTTCCGTCCCTCCGGGGCGTGGGGTCAAAAATGACCCAAGAGTGCATTTTCAAGTCATGGATCGATATTAAAAAGTGAAATGGCTGCTCTGATTTTTCACGAGAATTACTGTACAGGTTGTCACTACGTATTCCAGTTGAGTTTGCATACGAATTTTAGATGGGGAAAAAATTACAGGACATTTATACACATAAGGTCATGGGGTAATTTTTGACCCCAGGACAGTAATTGATGTTTCTTTCTCATTAAACAGTCTAAAGTTGCACAAAACCCGCAATATTACTTCCTTATTTCGTGTTATATTTACTTATTAGTGCTGCCCTTCCGCTTTTGCAATGATTCCAGGCCCATTTCTCACAATTGACGACAGACTCGCTCCATATCGAGGTCGGTGCAGATTTGTACAATACAAGACGTCAAAACACGGCATCAAGTTAGGGAAGTGTTGCGATGCTGAAGTCAAGTACAATGCCAGCATATGTTGCGGCAAAGAGAACGCTGATGCAGCTCCAACCAAAGATCTGGGAGGAAACGTTGTCCGCCAGCTCATACAACCTCTTGAATGTGAAGGTCGCAAAATGACCAGTTATAATTTTTTAACCTTGCTGTTCCTGGCTAGAGATGTTCTGTAGTCAAAGAAAGCGACTTTGGTTGGTAATATTCGTACTATTCTAGTTGAGTTGCCCGAAGAATTTGTGACTCCCAGAGGATGCGATTTGTAATCATCCCTTATCGGGTTCAATGAGACCGGCGACAAGTGTAAGAAAGACATCTTGTCGACTATGCACACCTCCAGTGAGATTTTTGATCGGGAAACTTCTGGAGGTTATAAACTTCTACAACTGGACAAAAGTAGGAGTCAATTGTGCTGTCCAGATGATAAAAACATTCATCACGAAGTTCTCAACCAGACGTTGACCGTTAGTGCTGTTCTGCAACCAACTGGATATTGCGGCACTTTCGCTGACGTCCTCCATGAGAAATTGAAGTTTGACAAGGCTCCAGTGGGAAAGCGTCGGCTGTTCATCAAGAAACTGGGGAAAGATCTTTGCCAAGAGCTAAAGGAACAGTGACGACCTTATGCATCTCATCTTGGGCTGATTAGAGCACCAGTGAAACATGTATGTATACGACATTCAGGAACCTCCAACAAACGAGGTTGCTGCCAAGTTTGTCCCTGACAGACAGATAGAAAAGCTACGGCTGTCTGCAAGGCATGCCATAAGAATGTGTGCCCTGTCCACTGTCAGATCTCTTTTCAGACATGTCTCTGCTGATTGATGGAATACTTTCCTAGACTCCTAGTAGTCTCCCATGTTCATTCTAGCGTCATTTCTTGAGGGATACATTAGCATAAGAGCAGCATTACAAGCCTATGTATGTACGTGGCATCATGACATCATGAAGTGAGTCACGTTATGACGTCATGTCATGAGGAAGAACAACAAATAATGACATTTCAGTGAATATTAATAATACTAATGACCTTCTCGTGCAATCAGTAGTGTACGACCAGTTTTACAAGCAATTGTTTGTATGTGGCATCATGACATCATGAAGTGACGTCATTATATGATGTCACGTTATGACGTCATGTCATGATGTCATAAACAACAAATAATGACATTTCAGTAAATATTAATAATACTAATGACCTTCTCATGCAATCATTAGTGTACACACACCATTACAAGCCCATGTTTGCATGTGGCATCGTGACATTATGAAAGTAACGTCGTTCCATGACGTCACGTTATGACGTCATCTCATGAGGAAGTAAAACAACTATTGACATTTCTGTGAATATTAGTAATAATAATGACTTTCTTATGCAATTTATTTGCTTGTTTTATTCAAATTACATAATTATTGCTATGGGGTCAAAATTGACCCCACGCCCTTAGTTGTATAGTTTTTTTTCCGCCCGACGAAGGGTTAAGAGAACAACTTACCATTTACATTAAAGCCGTTGATCTACACATCCAATCGTCGAATCAAACAAACACCCTGCAATATAATGCAGTCTCAAAACCTAATGGGACTAAGGTCACACGGGTCATTGTTATAAGCTAATACGAAAACGTGCTCCTCTCTTCTCTCTCCATCCCAGCCAAACGTTGAAAGCATTCAGTATTCTCTCAACCGCGCATGCGTTACCCTAACCAACCACAACCTGTCCCTCTCGTGCATCGAACGCTAACTCATGCTTGCATCCATCAATTATACAGGATGTCTTTTTAGCGCAACCAACCTTCACATAAATCAGTTCATCTTCGGACGGATCGAATTCAATTACTTCATTGGATGAATTTATCTCAGGAGCTGAATAGAAGATAAACTTTGTGTCTGGAAGAGCGTCATTGATGTTCTCGTATTCCTTGTATCCGTCCAAAATGAATCCAAGATAAATGTCGGCTCGATCAACACCATTTCGTCCAACCATTGTTAGGACGTCAGCATTGTTTGGTTTTATATCTCGTTTTCTTCTGATTATGCTGGTGTTGTACTGTAAGTTCAACATCTCGAGAAAATCTCCTGGAAGATTCAAAGGTGGCATTGGACACTGCATATGAGTGTCATTCCCTAGTTGAACTGTACAGACCTGCAATGCAGAATATGACCTCAAAGTTTGTAATTGTAATTATAAAATCTAACATTTATAAGATTAATAGTTGGCAAATGCGTAAAAGTAGCTAAAAATGAACGCAGTCATGAGCAGCTTAGACGTCTGATAGTCATGAAACACCGGTTTTTTTCTTTTAAATATTTAGTTGTGTCATTATATAAAGATTTCTTTGCAGTCTAATTATAGATATCGGTTGAATCACACGTTATTATAGAATAGCTCAACGTGCCGGTAGTGTATTGCCTAAAGTGAATTCGCTGACAGAAACAGTGATTACCCTTGACGTCGACATGGTTGATGTAGTTGTGGTTGATGGAGTTGACGTTGAGCTGTTTTCAGCTGCTCGAGTTAAGACGACCTTCAGCTGGATGATTGGTTTAGCTACGGATGACAGACCTAGCCCGAATACGTCCAACAGCGTACCACCGCTATTATAGCGAAAGATAAAGGTATGGAATTATTTTTCAGCCTCTTTAGAGATTTTTAAGAAGTGTGGAACCAATATTGAACGAGAAAACACGATAACAACAATCCAGTGACGAAATAGTACCCCCTCCCCCCAAAAAAGAGACAAATTTAACCAAATCGTTTCGTATAAACTTAATCAAGTGGGCAACATTCAATAGGGAAGCAATAGACATCTGTGTAACTCTTTATCATCACCCCTCACCATGACCATCACCATTATCAGTTTTATAACCGTCGTTCTCATCATATCAACACAATCAACGTCACCATCACAATCGTCATAAGCATCATCTGCATCAGCGTCACATTGTAACGCTCTGTAGGTTGATTTACAACGCATTTATTTTATACTACAGTACAGATCAAACATATTGCCATGTCAAGACAACACATACGTCACAATGAAGCTATTTGGATAGACGCCTGTAATTTCTGGGTTAGGCATATAAGTGAACATCGTGTTGAAAGTCATGTTGAACGGAGTTGGCGAGAATTCAACTATAACAGGCAGAGCTTGGAGTTACCGCCACGAGTTCGTATGTAGAGCTGAAGTTGAAAACAAATATTTGAATTGATTAGTATTTTAAAAAGAACAGATATTATATCGCATTAAATCAGATTAGTTCGCATTCTATATAACATCAAAAGATTACAACAATACTGCATAAACTCAGATCAGTATTTTGTGCTTTTGAGGGTATTTTGTTGGAGGGTCGCCTTGGCCATGTGACTGTATCAGGCCCATCCTTCTGATGAACGGTCGAGCCTCAGCCATACGGACTGTGTACGCCGCCTGTAGCCTAGTGTTTCCGTCTCAGTGGAGGACGACCTGCGTCGGTCGTCGGCAATTGGAGTGATCTCCACCTTCAGTCACTGGACGCGCTTCAGTCTACAGACCGACACACGACGAATGCCTTTTCTGTGCACTCCTATGCCTCGACGAATAGCGTCGTCTTCTACCAGTGAGGGACTGCTCGTCGGCATCGTCATCGTGTTTGCGAACGCTGTAACTTGTCGTAACTCTATCGACACAACTTGGCTCAGATACTCTGAACATCCATGTCATCTTCAGCTTTCGACGGGAATTCCGTCGGTTGGTTCCACGCGTGTGCTTTGGCCCGTCAATGGTGACTCTACTGGCTTACTGACAGTTGCTGTGTATTGTTTAGCTAACTGATGTAATTTTTCGTTCGTAATGACATAATCATTATTATCGGCTGGCGCAGAGAGCGCCTCTGAGTAGATATCTCGAAGAAGCGCTATATAGTAGGGTGGTCCAAAAACATAAAAGTGAAGCTAGGGGCCAAGATACCCCTTACATTTTTTACACTTGTTATTTGTGTTATCCTGGCAAAATTTCAGCTTCCTACTCCAACTGGAAGACGGTGCTCAATGACATAAACTTACACCATTGTAATCGTCATGTAAAAGCAAAATGTGTTACAAATTGTGATCATCTTGGTAACTTTCTTATGGAATTATGCAGCTATGTTCTCTTACTAACTTTCACATTTAGGACTCACTGGACAGTTCTTATTACAGATTTTGCTGTCTACTTCCTGTTCATTACCAGACATTGTACTGAAATTTATTTTCGTTGATATATGCACAAACGGTTCTGTGTATGCAACTCATAATTCCAAAATTCATATCTTTGATTGCATTTCATTCTGCAGCATTTAATACATTGATATAATTATACATACAAAAAATATATGTATATATGTACAGATATTATATATATACATAAATACATACATAAATACATGCATACATACATACATACATACATACATACAAAGCTAAAAATGAACATGCTGATTCCGTAATAGGCGAATCTATAGCACATAGTCCCTTGGTGGTTAACAGGGTTGGTAAACTGCTTTCCGAGATTTTTGAAAGCACTTAACCCCTTATCAGTGCTGGTTTCTGAAGGTGACAAAGATAACCTGCTAGGAATTCTAAAGTTGGCCTCTGGAAGAGGACTTAATGAAGCCAAGTCTATTTATGATCTGCTGGAAGCACGGAAGTTGACTGAAAAAGTTCAAGTCATAGCTTTGACACTACTTCTGTGAACACTGGTCGCTTGAATGGAGCATGTGTTCTTCTGAAAAATATAATTGGTCGAGAGCTCCTGCGATTGGCTTGATGTCACCCTTTCATGGAACTGATCTTAGCTATGGATTTCACTTTTGAGCCTTTAAGTTATCTAAACATACCAGTATTCAAGAGTTTTAAGGCTGCTTGGGAAATGTGACATATGACAAATTCCAAAGTCTGGAGCCAAATTCTGAAACAGAAAATTTCCGTGAATCCACCATCACCTGCCTCAACAATGAGGCTGGAAGGAAATGGCAGAAGATGAAGATTGTGCAGATTGTCCAATGAGTCCAGTGAACGGATTGTGAGAGGTAGGGCAAACAGACTTCATGAGGTAGCAAGCTTAAGAGATTTTGCTACAAAGAGCAATTTTGTTACAAAAAGCAAAGCTACTCCAGTCCCTGAAGTAGGTGTTTCATTTCTCAACCTTCCACCAGACGTGAGAACGCAGACCAGGCGTTAGAATGCAGAATATCAACATTCAAAATGGAAAGAAATGGATTGGATCATTGCGTGTCAGTCGAACACGGTGTCAAGCTCTTTGAAGAATTCAGCAGCCTCCTCCACATGATGAGGAAAGTTGTTGCCTTTCTCCTGCAAGTTTTTGAGGCAAACAGAACGGCTGTTCCCACTGATACTACAAAGAATTCTTCTATGCATGCATTGCTGAAGAAATGAAGTTCTGCGACGCATACTTCTTGGGACATCATTTGAGAGTTGTTGATTGTTTATATGTTTCCTTGCAGCAAATAATATTGCTAACATGATATAACTACTGTCTGTGTATATTGGTAAATTAATAATCTTATCATAATTTAAGATTTCAAGACGTTATGCGTATTTTCTAACCAATCGCACTATATGGTAAAGGGGTACAGAGGGAGGGTCCGTGAGCACCGTCTTCCAATTGGAGTAGGAAGCTGAAATTCTGCCAGAATGATACTATTAACAAGTGTAAAAAACTGAGGGGGTATCTTGGACGCTAGCTTGAACTTCATATTTTACCATGTGACCATGAACCACCCTACTATATAGCCTACATTTTCAGAATGAATGAATGGAGTATGGCAAAACGTCCAGCAGAACGTTCTTCAGCGAATGTCTAGGTCAACATGTGAAAGCCGATAAGTCTCCACAACGAGGTAATCGTTACGGGAATGATGAGGACGATAGAAGTAGCGCTGTAGAAATGATGTAGTTCTGGACGAGTCAGTTAGAAGCAGGTGCAGTCGTCTGAAAGCGTTGACCAATGAGCGTTGAGATAAGGGGACGCAGGTCGGTTTGGCTATGCAAGAGATAGTAGGATCGATATGTCACCTTACCCCAAAAAATTGCAAGAAAAGATGTTATTGGTTTTTTCTATAGCATTTGGTATGTAGAGGAACATAGCAAAAGTTTCCCAAAATCGGACCACCGGAAGTGGTCCGAGTATGACATGGCAAAAGCATTGGGGTCATTCCACATCAAATCAACAAGGGGTGTACCCCACACCCCTCTGGATTCTTCTGAAAGTTTTTGCACATAAACTACATGCACAATTAAAAATAACAGTGAAAATTTGAGCAGAATATCTCAAAATTTGACCAAGATATTAATTTTTGAAATTAAAAAGCAAAAAAACTTATCGCGAGAAAACGACATGATTCACCAAGTTTGGACTGTCATATCTCAGCCAGAAATGAGCAAGAGGGATGATATTTTGTTCATTTAATCAGTTTCTTGCGTTCTATTCCAATATGCAAGAATCTGAGTGGTGTTACTTGTGAATTTTAATCTATAAATGTGTAAATATTGCACAGAGCCAATTTTCGCTCAAGTTTCAGACAGTAGACAGGAATGATATATATTAATACTTACACTGGTTTTATATTGAGGTACAAGTATACATATGCTTCATTGATTATAGCAAAGCGTTTGACTGCATTAATCATGAATTGATGTGGAAAACCTTGGGAGAAATGGGAATACCGAATCACTTGATACAACTTCTTAGGGGTCTGTACGAAGATCAGATAGCGGTGATAAGGACTGAATATGGAGATACTGACAGATTCAGGATTAGGAAGGGAGTGCGGCAAGGATGCATTCTGTCTCCTTTTCTATTTAATATGTACGCTGAAAGGATAATGAGGCAGGCGGGAATGGATGAGGCTATGGAAGGAATAAAGATAGCGGGAAGAACAATGAACAATTTGAGATACGCTGATGATACAACACTATTGGCGGGTAAAAACGATTTGGTAGAACTAATAAGAAGGCTCAAGAGTGAAAGTGAGAAAGCAGGACTCTACTTCAATATAAAGAAGACAAAGATCATGACAACAGAGAGGAGGAGGACAGTTTTGTAGTAGATGGAGAGGAAATAGAAACGGTAACTAGCTTCACGTTTTTGGGATCAGTAATAGAAAAAGAGGGAAAGTGTGATATGGAAATAAATCGTAGAGTAGCGATAGGAAAAACTGCAATGAATGGTCTGGAAAAAATATGGAAGGACAAACATGTGAGTATAGACACGAAAAAAAGATTGGTGAAGGCTCTGATCATACCAACAGTAACATACGGCAGTGAGACATGGACAATGACCAAGAAAATGAAAAAAAAGATTAACGCATGCGAAATGTGGATATGGAGGAAGATGCAGAGAATATCATGGATAGAGAAAAGGACCAACGATTGGGTGCGCATGAGTATCGGAATTGAGAATGAAGAGACACTACAACAAACAGTGCTAAGAGCAAAGTTGAGGTTCTTTGGTCATGTCATGCGATCAGATGGATTGGAAAAGGAAATGATGTTAGCATATGGAGAGGGAAGGAGAAAACAAGGACGACCAAGGAAAAAGTGGATGGACGAGATACATGAAACAACTGGAATGAATTTGGCAGAACTGAGAGATGCGACGGCGGACAGAAGGAAATGGAGAGGCTTGATCATGAAGGTCGCTAGAGTTCCAAGAACTGACAGCACAAGGTGACAAGGTGACATGGGTACACATGAGGCAAATAGTCAGTACCTGATTAGTTTCGGCCCCGACCACATGACTTGAAACATAGTCGGCGGACAAGCGGACACGCAGCCAAAGGCGGACATAATAAACTTCGATTATGTTCGTAATACTGATTGCAGAAAATCGGTCAAATTTTCATCATCAGATTTAAGGGATTTTACAAAATCCCTGTTTTTTCAGGGATTTTTTAAAACTTCGATAATTTTCGTCACTTTCAGGCAATCTGTCAATTTTTCATCATCAGATTTCAGGGAATTTACAAAATCCCTGGTTTTTTCAGGGATTTTGTAAAGTGCCCGAGTGAATTGGGGATTTTACAAATTGCCTAAACATTTTCAGGCATTTTACAAAATCCCTGATTTTACACATTGCCTGTAACATATATAAGACAACATAACAAGAGTTTAAAGTGGTTCAGAAGACGTAGTTTGCTCTTTAAAGCTGTGACATCGTCTACTGAGACAGTTCTGTGATCTAAACCATTCCACAATAATACTACTGCTGCACTGAAGAATTTCTGCCATACTATTTATTATGCCCTCGAGTCGCCATGCTTGGTGCTTTTTCAAAGAACGTTTCCCACTGCCTCTTTTCCAGGAATAATCTTATAGGCTTCAATGAGTTCTCCTCTGCTCCTCCTTCTCTCTAATTTTTTTGTTCATATCTCTTCAGCCTTTCATCATAGCTCAATCCTTGTAGCACAAACTGATTTTGTAGCTCTTCTTTACACTTTCTCCAGTTGTTTTATGTCCGCTTTCAGATAGGAATTCTATACCTAGATGCAGTATTCCAACTTAACCAGTTATAAGTACGACCTCAATACTGTATATTAGTTTCTGCTAAATACTGACGTCCTTATTATACTGAAGATTGAGCTAGTTTTTGATGCTCAAGCACATTGCTTTGAAGGTTTCGCACTCTTTTCCATGATTATGTAATATGTAATCGTAATTTTGCATAGCAAAACAAATTGGTTCATAGTTTAACTTTATGTAAAGATTTGGGAATTCAGGGACAGTCACGCTTCTTGAATGCGTATAAACAGAACTTACTTATCCAATGCAAAGTGTCTTTCCTTATTTTTTTCGTTTTTTTTCTGGCTTCTCCAAAAAGCATATATTATTTGCCTCCTTAGTATAATATACTTCTAACCTGCCATTAGGTAAAAGCGACACGGATGTTGCAGACAAATCGTATCCGAAATAGACATTTCTAACACCTCTGATAGTTGGTGTATATGAGACGACTTTTCTCGATAAATGATCAATTGCTGATGAATCAGTTATCGTGATGTGGGTTCCACCAGCAACTGGACCGAACATTGGCTCCATTGAGATCGGAGAAGCTAATAATTAAATTAATACAACACTCCGTAAAGCAAGTCAGGTTTTATCTTGTATTATGCCTGAAAATAAAGATTTTTCAACTTAATATGACTAAATTGTTATTAAATCAGATGAAAAACAGTTTGTTCTCTGGTTAGACAAAATGAACTAAAAGGTCCTGGTGGCAACTAGTCTGTAATGTAATGTTTCTCGTTTTACTAATATCTCTAATTTTCTACTTTGTACTTAGTAGTGGTACATTAATATAAGCTTACGTCTTGATACGGAAGATCATTGTTCCACCTGGCGCTAAACCAAGTAAATGGATCATCGGGAACAAATTTTGCTTCAGTAAACCTAAGATAATATTATCAGGATTTTAAATTTAGCTCATTCGAAATGTGCTCTTTGATACCTTGATTTATTATCACTGAAATCAGATTAGGTTAGAATAGAAAAGAAGAAAACAGAATATATTGCATACGAATCATCAGTAGCAGTGCCGAGGTAGATTCCACACCGTCATAGCATCTATAAGTTCCCTCTGTTAAATTCGACAGTTGACGAACGATGAGTACTGAGGAATTGATCGTTGCATAGAGCTCATACTGCTGTTGATTTGTGTCGAGTAATTTGTATCCATTGGAAATCTGAATGGTTTGGTTGCTGAAAGAACCAAACGGAGTAAAAGACCAACTAATGGCATCTGCCCCATAACTGGAAGCACACCCCAATGCAATGTCATTTGATCCAGGAACAGCTGCAGTATTAGTTGGCTTCCTGATCAGAGAACCAATTGAATTGTGACCTAGGCGCAGTTCAACAAAACATCCATCACATTAGCGATATTGCAGAGAAGGCTCTACACAAATAATAAATAGACATATATTACCACCCACCCCCCTTACGTTTTAATGCATAAATTTTTTTCTCATGGAATATAATTTTTTTACATTTTAGGTAGCTGTAGCAGATTCATTTGGGCACATTTTGAGGTAAACATCATGGTGGTATCTCACGCCGTTCAAAAGTTATACCCGATATAACCGAGGTGCCAGAGGGTGGGTGGATACCACCCCCCTTAGTTTTTCGACCATAGCGTATTCATTTTTCTTGCTGGAAGAGAAACAAATGTACCATTCTGTAGAGGGAATGCAGGGCTACATTTGCTTGCTTACATATTTGTCTTTTGAACACTGGAAGAGATCAAAATAAATAATAATACGCGATATCTGTCTGAAAATGGCTGAATGCAGCATCACAACGTAAACCGATATTTCTACATAAATTTTGTCAACAGCAACAGATTTAGAACTTATATTAGCTGATACAGATAGTGAAGATGAAGTGAGAAGCCAGTTTACAGGAAGCATTCGCACAAAATAACGGGAGTGACTTGCAATAACTGCAAGGACCACCGATATATTTGACTGCTGTGAACAATAACGTGAAGTCTTGTTTCATGTTGCCTTTAGATTTCGCTGTACCTAATACAGACTATAGACTAGTTTGTAGGCTATTGTTACAAATGAAGCATCATTATGTTTAAAATGTTCTTCGATACATAGATCAGTTTCAAAACATATATTTGTTTATCCAACAAGTACAAAATGTATGCGCAATAATATAAAATATCGCTAATTATCGGTTCCGTTGTTAAAAATCATGTAATTTCGAGGTGCATTCACATCATGTAGCCTATAACTAAATATACAATTCTGTTCAGAAATGAATGCTGAATCCAATGCTGTATTACAAGATATGATATGTGAAACCAATCACGAAATCTTGGTAGTCCGTGTCACAAAAAACTTTGGTAGCCTGAGGGTTAATATTCACACATGAAGAGATTTACATACATAAACAAATGCATACATAATAAACATAATATATTGAAAAGAATTTTAGACAGTGTTACGCTATTCAAAACATCTCCAGTAAAAGCTCACGAAGCTTTACAGGATCAATTTTTGAGGTGAGCATATACTTCCTTGCATGTGGGAGCCCTATACAAGTGGCAAGATGGCACACGTCTTCGGTAGTTTGGACTTCTAATGTGGCCTATAAAAGCTTTACCGCAGGAAAGCCCTTTGGCTAGGCACTAGCCAATAGCCGGTTCTAGGACGATTGGTCATAGGACGATTGGTCATAGGACGATTGGTCATAGGACGATTGGTCATAGGACGATTGGTCATAGGACTATTGGTCATATGCCGCTAATAAACCGATATACTTGGTTATAGTCGTTAGTTATGGATATTCTTAGTTTTAAGCTTAACACACCGTACACAAAATACGCAGCAATTAGGGATATTCATCGTTTTTAGACAAATATAATCAGTTCCAATTAAGAAACTTATTAGGATAATTCCAGACTTTTACGTATTGTTAGTATTTCGTACTACGTATCTCACAGTAAATGATCCAGTAAATGGTTGTTCATGTTTTAAAAACTTCTCTGTTTTAGCCTTCGATAGCCTTCGATAGTCCCATCGCCGATAGGACCTATGACCGACAGGCCCTATGACCCATGTGACCTATGACCGGTAGGCCCTATGACCAATAGTCCTATGACCAATCGTCCTATGACCAATGATTATTATCGTCCGGATACCCAGTAGCCATGCACAGTTGCACAGTGCACACGCATTCGCCCTGTGAAATGTGTTCCTATCTAACTCTAAATGTGCATATATTATGAGGAAGGCAATTTGTCTTAAGCGTGGTGCGTGTCGAAAGATTCCACCCAAACGAGTGGTTTGTGACAGTTAATTCAGTAGTTTTTGGTTTATCGGCGTTCCATAGCAGGCTTTGACGAATGTTTATATCGGCAGCCAGTCCCTCACTCCCTCACTACTTCCTATTTGCTTGCAGATGCTTAACGTGGTGCTTAAATGTGTGTCTGTCAACACTTAGTTTGTCTGCACGCTACAATTTAACTAAACATACAGCGATTAACAAACATCCTCTGAACTACCTTTGACTGAGTTTTAAACAATTAGATAATTAATTAATGACAATTAAAGTAGTTGGTAGTATGTTTATTAGGGTGGAGTGAAAAAATGAAGTTAACATTTTAGAATCGGCTGGGCGTGCAAACGTTGTGTACTGTGCACAGTAGCCTGGGGGTAAAATAATATTGAATTTGATGCACTTCTTGAGGTGCCCCAAGGCCACCCAAAAAACCAGAAATGCCTAATGACCAATAGTCCTATGACCAATCGTCCTATGACCAATGATTATTATCGTCCGGATACCCAGTAGCCATGCACAGTTGCACAGTGCACACGGTGCTTTCGCCCTGTGAAATGTGTTCCTATCTAACTCTAAATGTGCATATATTATGAGGAAGGCAATTTGTCTTAAGCGTGGTGCGTGTCGAAAGATTCCACCCAAACGAGTGGTTTGTGACAGTTAATTCAGTAGTTTTTGGTTTATCGGCGTTCCATAGCAGGCTTTGACGAATGTTTATATCGGCAGCCAGTCCCTCACTCCCTCACTACTTCCTGGCATCCGGATTTGAACTTTTAACTTTGCTGCTACAGATTAATACAATTAAGTTGGAAAGAGATTTCTGCTTGAACCTCTCCGTAAAAGGCTGCTTCATACAAACAAATTCAGTCTGTCAAGAACAAAGCATGCTTAAACGTTTATTGTCTGCTCCTTGTCTTAACCATGCAAGTTAAAGATGTATCAATTTAACTGTATCTGTGTGACCGTATGTGTAAAAGCGATGGATTAACAAACTTCGTTTCTGAACTGACCAAATAGGATACGTTTGATTCAAGGAAACTTCAGAAACAATTTTCAACAACTAATTCTAACAAACCAATTTTGCATTAGTGTTCATGTGAAAGTAATTTTGCATAGTTTATTAATTCATATCAATTAACAGTATTTGGTAGCAAATTAGACAATTTTTACGAAAGATTCAATCATGGTATAATGAGATTGTTTTTACAGTTGGGGCACCTCAAAACATAATACTAGAGGCAAGATATTTTACGCTAGCACTGTATCCATACACAAGTTTTGCAACCCCAGCCAATTGAAGAATCTCCAAAAAAATATGTAGTTGTAGGAGATAATGTTTTTGTCTGGTAGATTGTGTACCAAGTTGTACTTGTAGGAGATTGATTTGCTGGTTTTGACCAAGTACTTGTAGGAGATTGATTTGCTGGTTTTGACCAAGTAGTTGTAGGCGATTCCTTTGTTGATTTTGGCCTAGCAGTTGTACTAGCTTCAGTTGTTGTTATTGGCGAAGTATTTGTTTCTCCACTGCGTGCTGAATAGAAACGTTATAAGAAAAATAAAAAAAACTAAATATAAATATAAGAACTGTAGAATAGCCCACCCTATTAATACCGTAGCCGTTATGCGTTTAAACTTTTATTATTATAATTAACGTTATGCATAAAACAATTAACAATTGTCTTTGAATCACCTTGGCCTCAGTTCTAATTAATTGGATAGGTGGCAATTTGTTATCGTTGTTTGCATACCTAACGACGAAATCGTTGTAGTTGATTGCAGAAGATTCAGTTGTTGATATTGCTCCACCGCAAGCTGAATAAAAACGTAAACATACATGGGTAATTCCGTCAATTTTTTGGATTGCGTGTCCCTCCGTATTTTTCGTTTTCGGAGTTGCACAGATATTTTATTTTTTTAGCAACTACACCAATTATGCATTTTATTAAAAATATGAGTGTCGTCCTCTTTCATTTGCTTACGAATCATCTTATTCTGAGGCTTATTTTAGGCATAGCACGTGAAACAATCTTGTCCCTCAGGTTGCACCTCATTGCAGTCACGCCTTAATACCGAGTATGAATCTCGATCAACTTTTTGACACAAAATACCTAAGTAACCGGAATGGCTGGCAAAACTTCGGGTATGAACTATTAATAGAACGAAACAATATCATGTGCCATTAATTAAATAAATAATGAAATTTTGCGTGAATATGATTTGAAAACTATCAAGTTTCATTACAGTTAAGTCTCCATTACAGTCAAGTCTCATTACAGTTATCATCTGTAACTTCTAACACAATGTATAGAACTTTACCGTTTGAAAGAGGCAGATGGTCCACGTAAGAAAAACTGTTTGCGCATTGTTAGCCTTCATAACAGTGGGTCCATATCCATGTTTAGCCCAGTTTCCTCATTACAGTCACGCCTCAATACAGTCACGTTTAAAATATCAATCTCTGGTTTCTCATTCATGTCACACTGCATTCTCATTTCAGTCACATTATATACTATACTGTGTCTCATTTTTATCACTACAGTCACACAATCTCATATTCATAATTTATATGTTGTATAAACCACACTGTTTTAAAGGTTTTGCAGGACAGCGTGCAGGGAAAGTCATTAATTGATATTCTAAATGCGTCATAGATCAAGAAAATATTTTTTAGTTTTATGCATTTATATAAACTTACATTTCATTTTTTCACATTTGCTACACCCGTAATCCAAAAAGTTTACGGAATTACCCGCTTATCAAAGACTAGACACTAATATAGTCCAACCTATTAATACGGTGGCTTGCATAGTCTATGCCTGATCAAATATTATTAAATTATAACTGTTTCGCAAATGTTTAAATATTATGACTAAAATTGAATGCATACCGGTATCTCATAACATGAGCATTTGTACCGGTATCGCTGCTTGACAGCCAACAGATGTTTAGAGAATTTGTAAAAAAACGCTTATGGAACTATTTCAGCAATAGGGGGCCTATAGGCTATCTGCGAGAAACTTCAGTATTCATTGGTGATAAAGGAAATATCACTTGGATTTATGATAGAACAGTTAGGCGAAACTGCGCAAGAGAATATGACGTCCATAAGAGAATAGTTCGTCATCATTCTGAGGTTTCTAAAGTGTTGTAGACTTTTAAAGATGACTATTATAAAGGAATAATTTAAAGACTTTAATATAGAAGGGTATGCCATAGTTTCGTCTGTTAAGGTTCCCATCAAACTAAGTGTTTGATTCTAAAATAAATGAATATCCAGCAGCGTTTCTTGGATCAGTTCGCAAGGACAAGAGCACTGAGTAGGCCTACCAGTTTTAATATCGGTTAATAATGGAAAACGTGCGATAGGCCTTCGTGACTTTCATAACCTTTGTGTAAATATAGGCTATCATTAATAATTTTTCAGACGTGTTCAAAGGTTCGGTGTTTCCTTTCACCGATTCTTTAGTCCTAACATGCAAACTAACCTGGTGTTGAGCAGGAATCGTTGAACTCCGGCGCATTGGTAGCGATGTATTTAAATTGGATGTCAGTTGGTGCAGCAAAAGTCAGTTCGCATGTATAGATCCCAGGAGCGCTGCTGATGTCTGTAATGGTTGATTCTGCATAGAACACATACGCATCAACCTTCTTCCTCGGAAGCGTATACGTTGCCAAGAAAGCTCCGTTGAGTTTCCAGGTAACAATCGGATAGATCGGGTGAATACTGAGGTCAGCATAAGTGACGTTGCACGACACATTGGAAGCATAATTGATCGGAGTACAGGAACACAGTGGACCTGAGCCTGTGAGACAAAATAGTTCAAACCATAAACGACTTTTCACTTTTAATGTTTATTCCAAACGCTATATTCTGCTTCTGTCTAGTAATGCAGCCGTAGGGGACCCTTTGATAGTCTGCAGTCATATGTAAGAACTGTCTAGCGTTTTTAATAATCCAACAAAGCAAAAATTGCTTGAAACGCAAATACATTGGTAAGTTTGATCTTGAAACAGTACCAAATGATAAGGTATCGTCATTATTTTTAATTAAAGTAGATTTTTAACTTTCGTTTAATTCAAACTAACAAGTTCGCAGTAAGATTACTTGATATAGTAGCCTAATAATGGATGATAACAAGTTTAACAGTTTAATTCTATGGCAACCTGCAAGGCGCCCATCTGTCCTACTGCTCAATTTACAATCGCCCCTAGAGAGTGGAAGGTTGAGTCAACCTTTTGGGGCTAGCGGATATCGAACCCGCGTCCTTCTGATCTTTGTGCCAGCTTTTTACCATTCAACCATCTACCCGACCCATTTGTTTGGTGCAGAAATTCAATAAAACAGACTGCAGTATGATCAGTATTTTCCGAAAGAGAGACTCCAGAGCAGCGACACAGGTTTTAAGTTTCAATCAAGAGCAAAATTGAAGCAGAAATTGGAAATTACATAAAATTTAAAATTGGATCTTAGGAATTGAAATTGGTCGACTACAAACTATAGTTCATAAACGAGAAATAAATATAGTAGCAAACTGCACAGTAGTACATGTGGTGCTTAAATGTTTTGTACTCCCATAATTGTAATACACTGTACAGTAGTACATGTGGACGTGGTGCTTAAATGTTTTGTGGTCCTTATACAGTTATACACTGTACAGTAGCACATGTGGTGCTTAAATGTTTTGTACTCCTGTACAGCAGGATATTGTAGAACAGTGCCTCCCAAACTTTTCAGTGTCACGGACCGGCAGGAATTAACCTTCAATGCCACGGACCGGCAGGAATTTTCTCACTGCAGGATAACCGGTGCCAAATTTATTAATTAAGTATTTATCTTCTTCGCTTTCGATCATCTAAGTTCCTCAAAATGTATTAAAATTGATTTAAATGCATGTCTAGCCAAATATACGACTCTATTGCCCTTTAAATGCTAGCCTAATAAGTCTTTTTTGTAATGACTTTTAAAAATATAATAGCCATTTCTTCAGTCCGAGACAATTTGACCAGTTTCTTGACTCACTTTGCGGCCCGGCAACTGAGGGCTCGCGGACCGGTACCGGTCCATGGACCACCACTTTGGGAAGCACTCTTGTAGAGTACTATATGTGGATTGTGGTGCTTAAATTTTTTCGGTGAGCTTTTAGTTTGTCTGCTCATAAATGAGCAGATTGACAAATTAGGCATTAGCGTGAAATGAGAAGCTTCGATGCCATATCCCTCGGGCTACCAAGCGGGAGTGGTTACCAACTCCCCACGTTTTCTGCATCACACATTTGTTTCATATGGAATATAATTTTGACATTTTAGGTAGCTGTAGGAGGTCAATTTGCGCACATTTTGAGGTAAACATCGTGGTGATATCCCACGCCATTGAAACGTTATACCCGATATAGCCGAGATACCAAGGGGAGTGGATGCCACTCCCTAAGTTTGTCGACTATAGCGTATTCATTATTTTTTGGGAAGAGAAACAAATATGCCATTTAGAGGGATTGCAGGGCTTCATTTGCTTGCTTACTTATTTGTCTTTCGAAAACTGGAAGTGATCATAATAAATAGCCTAATAATACGCATTAACTGTATAAAAATGGCTCTCATCACAACGTAAACCGATATTTCTACATAAACGTTAGTCAACAGCTACAGACTTAGAACTTATATTAGCTGAAACAGATACTGAAGAAGAAGTGAGAAGCCGGTTTGCAGGAATAACGTAAAGTCGTGATCTCTTCCTTGGCTCACATCAATGCTAGTATAATACAGGGTTCTCGCATGGGCCCAGCAAACTTCTTAGTGGCCATCTCTGGTCTTAAACCTCTCCACAGCTTCAATTATATCTTCAAATATGCTGATGATTGCTATCTTTTGATCTTGGCTTCAAATATCTCCACCACGGATGCAGAATTAGATCACATTAGTGCCTGGGCTCGCAAATGTAATCTCCACCTAAACCATTCTAAATCTAACGAAATTATCTTGACCAGACCAAATGTGAATCTTGAACAAGGTCCTCCAATTATACGTGGCATAAAAAGGGTCACATCCCTGAATATATTGGGTATCGAGATTTCCGCAAAGTTCGGTTTTTCCTCCCATATCCAAAAGATTTCTGTACGGGCCAAGCAATCTCTCCACGCCCATCGTATTTTAATCTCGCATGGGCTCTTGGGAGTCAGGCTATATGATGTGGTTCGGTCCACCACTGTCAACCGAATGCTTTATTGTTCCCAAGTGTGGTGGGGCTTTGCCAGCAAACAGGAACGTGACTCTCTAAGTGCTGTGGTCCGCAAGCTAGTACGCTTTGGCTTCCTACCAAAATCTTTCCCCACTTTTGAGGAACTCTGCAAAAAAGCCGACCAAGACCTTTTTAGAAATATCTTAAATAATCCCGGACATATCCTTCATTACCTACTACCCCCTGTCCTATATACTGGTCACGATCTGCGCCCACGCTCACATAATCGTGTTCTTTCTAGATTTGATTCCCTCACCAGGCGTGGTTTCCTGGCCAGGATGTTGTTCAGCTAAGCCATATAGTGTTTTTTAGTTTACTATTTACTAACTTTTAGCTACTATTTGATAACTTTATATAACTTTGTATGTACAGTACAGCGCCGTGCGTTTGCCAGCGTTTAATAAAGAACACACTTACTTACTTACTTACTTATATTGATATATAGATGCATGCCTTTAGATTTCGCTGCAACTAAAACAGACAATGGACTTGTTTGTAGGCTATTGTTACAAATGAAGCCTCATTATATTTGAAACGTTCTTGAATACATAGATCAGTTTCAAACCACACATAATCTTATATTTGTTTATCCAGCAAATAATACGCAATAATATAAAATATCGCTAATTATCGGTCCCGTTGTTAAAAATTATTTAATATCGAGGTGCATTCACATAATTTACAACTTAATATATCATTTTTGTCAGAAATGAATGCTGAATCCATTGCTGTATTACATGATATGACATTTAAAACCAAACACGAAATCCGGGGTGGTGGTGGTAACCACCCCCCTCTTGGTAGCCTATGTCGCAAAAACCTTGGTACCCCGAGGGATATGGTCGGTATAGAAACGTTTACAATCAAATTTACTCGTCGTCTGCATTGCTCGCGTGGCGAGGACAGCCAAGTGGTCGCTGGAAGTACAGAACAAAAATGTATGCAGCCAAAGAACTTACGAACGACGAGTAACTTTGCGCCCGTCTTGTTGGTATTGTCGGCACATTGTCCGATGTACAACCCAGCTGTTGATATCGGATTTCCATTTTCAGTTGTTGTCGCTGACTTGATAACTAGACCGGTCTGGTTAACGTCGTAGATGTTAGTCAGTGTTGAATCCCTAGCACCCCCGATGTAGATGATATCGTAAGTGGTTGACTCATCTGAGGTTGGAAGAACCGTCCACGAGACGTTCAAAGGGTTAATGTACAGATTCATGATTGTATTCGGCTGTCCCTCTCTTACAGCTATATTCTTCAGATTCTGTAGACATTGGTCGCCTACAATCATCAATTTTTGTTCGGTCAATGTTCTTCTCTATTAGTATTTATACATCATGTTTTGTCTTCTGTGTTGTTTTAACTTACGGAAATCTTGAATGTTTGAATGTTTGAATGTTTGAGCCACAGGCTAAAAAGTCAAATCTTGCGACGACTAATTCGATCACTTACAATCATTCAATCGTCCTGAAACTTGGCAGATAGACTCGCCCTCGCAGACACTTCATTCTATAAAAATTTCAGCTCCCCAAAAAGGCAAGCTTATAGAATCGGGGACTCAACTTTTCGAATCGGGGAATCAACTTTTCCGATACGCAGCGTTGTCATTGGCCGCAACAAAAACGGGCGCGCTGTCTGATTAAACGCACGCTATGACGTAAAATGAACGCGGACTATATATTTGTAGAGGTAACTGCTTCGTAAGACGCATTATAGGATACTAGATGGATATTAGTAAAAAACTTTGTTTTTACGGGCTGTATTTTATTTTTAAATTGTGCTACTTCCGTTTACGTCGAAACACATCCTAGAACCCTAGTAACAGGATAACTAAATTTTACATTGAACATTATATCGGAATGATCTTCTGGAAGTTGACCTGATTACAGCTTGGCTATTGGATGCCACCGGTTGATGTCTTGTGCATTCGACACCGGCGCAATAGAAGTTATTAATAAATCAATAAATTAATAATAGAAATATCTAAACAATTCTCACAAACTTGCATCCGTATAAAAGCACGTCGGCCTATGTTTATGTATGTAAGCTTGGATGCATGTTTGTTTGCGTGTAGGTATGTATAATCATGCCTACAGATAGATAGGGCCTATTCATACTGATAATGAGAAATCTCTTTGAAATAACAAACTATAGCGACACATTTATGCCTTCGTTAGCTACCACTATGAAGTCATTTGGACTATTCTGGCCAAGAAAGAAAATATATATCAGAAAATATCTACGAAGGCCTAGGCCTAACAGTGTCGCTATTGTTTGTGATTTTAGAAGGTAAGTGCTCATTATCAGTATGCATATCTGTAGTTATGGTTTTTGTAACGTGTGGCTAGGTCACGGCGCCATAGAAATTGTCGCTCTTCTTCTTCTTCTTCTTATTATTATTATTATTATTATTATTAGGATTCCTAACCGGCTTCATCCAGTTTTTCCCCAGAGTAATAATTTCTTGAGAGCTTCGCAAGCTTTCGTGTGTGTAACCGTCTCTATAGGTGGATGGACCCTCGGTTTAACGACAGCATATGACATCAAAGGCCGTTCCCGTCGACAAAAAGTATTTAGGCATATTCCAGCTCTAACGGTCTATAATAGCGTTCTCCTCATGCGTTTTATTAAAATGACGAATCCGCTTGATTTGCATGTTTAGGCCCGTCTCTGATGACGTGCTTTGGCTTTTGCAGAAAACCGTATCATAAGGAGAAATGCCTACCAAATCCCTTTGATTTGCATATTTAGCCCCGCCTTTGTTTCACAATTCACGAGGTCCGTCAAGAGTAATGGAGGGCGTGATTTTAAACTGGATTTTAATGTAAATATATGTGAAATTTAAATGTCCATATCTGAAAATTGAAACATTTTGAGCATAAAGATTCATTTCGCTACAGATTTGCATTCAGGAGTTTTAGTTGGACACACACACACGCACACACGCACACACACACACACACACACACACACACACACACACACACACACACACACACACACACACACACACACACACACACACACACACACACACACACACACACACACAACCTCCCACACAAACACACACGCGCGCACACACTCGCATATGCATCTTGCAGTCAGATATGGATTTACTTACTTTCTACTTTTCTACTTTTCTGTTGTCTTGCGCTTAGCTTCAGAATTATGGTGCTTTAGAAAATTGGAGTTTACGATTAGTATAAGAAAAACGGGAATAAACCAATGAACGATGCTTGATTCCAGTTACTTGTCTCTGTCTCAAGTTCCAAGTACACGAAATTTGGGAATGGCGCAGTTGCTGGCCTACGAGGCTCCTCTCTATGACAGTCTATCCTAGTCCAGAATCCTAAGCAGCGACAATTCTCATAATAACTTACGGAATAACTAGGAAAGCAACAGGCGAATGTCAGATCTGCATAAATCCACTTTAATGTTAGCCAGTTTCACGGCTGAATTAATGAATGTTTTAATGACTAGCGTATAATTATACTAATCTACTAATTCCCTATTGAAGTACTCACCCTTTGTCAACAAAGTGAATATTATCAGACTGAATACCACTTCAAGAATCATTTCTCTGTTGTTTTCACCCATCAAGTTGAATAGCTACGAATGTTCAAGGTTTCGTTGAATTACTGGTAAAACATGTTAATAAAAGCAAAGATGAAAACTGAAGTAAACAACTTTCAAGTTAAAAAACAGTAGGGGAAGCTGGGGCTAAAAGTCACAGGGGTTAAAAGTTACAACCGGATTAAACACGTCTGGAATAGCCCTAGGGTATTGAAGTGACACCTAGCGGATAGCTGGGCAAAGCGCCCAAGTAAAAATAGAAACAGTTGTTGACGTTATTGCAGTAATTGAATTTTGTATCAAATTCCTTGTTTTAACGTGATTAAAAGTTGAAATTCGTCTCACGTGGAAACATTTGTTTCGGCAAGTATTTGTCATATTAATAACGGTTTTTTAGCTCGAGTGCTGCATATTTTAGCGAGCTATGTTCGTACAGTGGTTAAAACGTGATTGCATGACCGCCATTTCTTGTTCTTACTATCAATGTCGTGTATGTGGTGTTGGGGTTAAAAGTCACACGGTGTGAGTTTTAACCCGAACTGTGACTTTTAACCCCAACTCTGTTGTGATAGCTGTAAATGAATATTTATGAATTGTTGCTAGTCTTATGAGCTGTTTTTAACATTATTCATTTAGCAATAGGCCTACTAAAGGCCTAGTATCGTGTATTATTAGTTCTTTTTGTAATTTACTAATAATAGTAGGCCTACTTTGGACTTCATTTGTTAGGTCTGAAAAGATGCGGCACTACAAGCGACAAACTGACCGTGGAAAGTTTTGTTGTCTCATAACATAATTAGCCTAGGCCTATGCTCATGACACTTCCCAAACCGTTACAGCGATCACTTAGCCTAATGCGACTATGTTTGTGACTTCTTACCCCAAGCTTGTGACTTTTTACCCCCGACCGGGGCTGAAAGTCACAAGTCAGACCGTGCTGTTCAAAGTGAAAAGGCAGAGCAAAAACACAACGGAATTTACCTTTCCAAGTATTGGGAACTTAGACGACATAGTTGTCTAATTTTATAGCGGTTGGTTATTACGCTAGCTAATATATTATTTGGTAAAATTACAAAATATCAATATCTGTGACTTTTAGCCCCAGCTTCCCCTATTAAATTTAGCACCGCCAACAAGAAATATGCAGGACATATAATATAGCATATCATGATGTGTCATTCTCAAATGTTGAGTTTAATTGCTTCACAAATTACTCGAAAAGCAACTCAGCACTTACTTGGCATTGTGTGCCTTCATAAGTAGACACTATGATAGATCCACACACCTGAAATCGTGTAAACGAAATTACCGACTCTCGAGCATCGTCTGCTAAAATGTTTCAATCTCAGTTTAGTTTAGTATTTTTTGACTTTGTTGGAAAAAACTTCGTATCTATTGTAACTAATCTTAGTTATTGATTGGATAAGCAAATTCATTTTACCCTTAAAACTTACATAACTAAATTTAAAGATCTGTGTTCAAAGTGATTTATAGAAATAACAGTTTCGTCAACACGATATAGCTATATATCATCTGCAAAGCACTTATTTATTGGCCGAGTCAAAATACGTTTGCTTTTTCTGTTACCTGCCGAGTTTCCAGCCAATGGCCTGCTTCATGCTTTTGTGTGTTCAGCTATAATAGTCAGGTCATCAATTCAGTTGTGCGCTCACTTGTATATTTATTGTCATACGACACAACGCCTCGTGGGTGAACATTATAGCTAAGCTTTTGGGCAATGCTTACAGCTAAAGATCACGGTTCACCAAGTTTTCACGGCAAGTGAAGCCCATTGTTGGACTCGAACGCCTATAGCTAAAAGTGTTTAACTGCCATATTCCATTGAATGAATAAAAGCTGACGGCAATTTATATTTTGAACTATACACTAGTGAGCATACGAAGATATATATCATGAACATCTATGTAGGCATTGTAGGCCCTACGCTGTCAGCCAATGGGTTCTACGCATTAAAATAAACATACCCGGTCGCATTGTATCTCATCAGAAACGATGCGACAACCTTTTTTCATTATGAACTAAAGCCTCTAACACACTTGCAGCCCTTTGTAAACATCGTATCTGTGTCGCGGTTTGTGTAAGACTTCCACCGCGTAGATACATGGCCCTCTGGATATTGTCAATATCCAGAGGGCCATGGTCGAGACCTAAATGGTTGTCTTCAACATGTCTTCTAATGGTGTACATAATTATATATATACTTATATCAGATTACAAGGTCTACTTCTAACTGAAAAAAGCTCGTTTGTGTTTGAAAAAATATATCATTTTAGATATAGAACATACGCTACTGTATCCAAAAGAACAACTTGTCGACCAGCAGCAACTTTTCAAGAACAGTCGTCGAACAATTCGAACTGAACAGAACTTCATATAACACCAGCAATTCGGTTGGTCGTTAAAGACAAGAAATAAAGAGCTATCTACGTCGAAATAGAAATGATCTTATGCACTCTCCTATACTTAACTATTACAATCGGATATTTGGCTTCCCTACTCAAAACATACAAGATCTCGTCAGATCAAATTTCTAATGCCAAGCTTCGCGATCATTCTTCACACGAAGTTAAATAGAGCTCGATGCCTCAATAACATGACTGCCTCTGACTAATAGCAAACTGATCAAGCGTAACCAGCATACCAGTTCGTCCCAAGTCTAAAATAACTATGAATCACTAAGGAAGGTAGCAAGATCCAACAATATATATATATATATATAATTATATATTATATATATATATATATATCAAAATTTGTAATGTATTACATTTTATCATACTATTTGCTTCACATAATAGTGTGGCGGCGGTCCCTACCGCCCCATCGACCGACGTCGCCAGCGTCGTCTCATCAGCAGGGAGGCCGTCGCGCTGTTGCAAAGCAGTAGGTGAATAGGAACTAGCGCTACGCTGAATACAGCGTCCGGGATTCGAACCCAGAGATGGAGATTCTTGCCATCTAACCCGAGAGCTTAACTCTTTGTATTGCGGCCGGGGTTTGGCGCTTAGTCTAACGCTACGTCTCAAGTTGTCAGGAATATCTCGGCTGAGCGGTATAGGCACGGTCGCTGGACTAGCGACCACTCCAAGGGCTTTGGAGTGAGGGTTCAAATCCTGCTCTGCAACAGCTTGGATTATTGGCGACGTTTCAAGGCGTTCCAACCTTACCATTAGGCCTACCTCATCCATCGATTCCCTATTCTCTATTTGAATGATGCTCATTTGCTCCTGAGCAACAGCGATTTGGCCCTGAGTAGCACTCAGCATGACGCTCATTTGATTCTGAGTAGCATGCATAGCACTCATTTGATCCTGTGTAGCGTCCTGCATAAACCTAATTTGATCCCTAGTTTCATCGATACTGCTCAATAGCAGCTGGACGTCAGATCTAGATACAGAGGACCGTGAGGACGCGCTACTTCTGTGCGAAGACATTATTTCTTACAGCGCTATATAAGTAAGCCAGTAAGTAATCTTCCTTGTGTGAATCTGTCTAGACCTTCCCCCTTACCAGATTCAGAAGAGATATTGAAAGAAGAATTTAACACAGTATATATTATATTCAACACAAAGAACCAATCAATATACAATAATCTGATTCAATTATCTTATGAGTGCTATTTTGTACTCTCCTTCCTTCCTTGCATGAATTGCAAAAGACCTCGCAGAATGAAATACCTGCAATGCGCTCAACAAAGAAAACCAATCAATGCCTGTGATCAACATCAATTATATGGCTAAGTTAGTTTTGCTTGCGCTATATAAGTGACCTAACACCTTACACAAGTGTTGGAGGAAGGACTGAATTGGCCAGAGAAAGCCTTGGCTCTAGTTCGATTGAGAATTCAAGTCTTTGCTTAACCCAATTTCAATAATTCAGCAAATGGAAATTTATATAGCCCAAAGAATCAGAAGGGTGTCACCCAAAGACGCCGACGGATGCAGTCGATGATGACATCGTCCAGAGCAGCAGCAGAGCTGATCGTAGGCGAAGGATTTCAGCGTCAGCCGGTGGCTAAAATCGGCGTGCAGCACTTTCAGACACAATGCATGAGTCGAATCCAAATCATGACGAAGGTCGTTTCGTTGACTCAGATCAACCACGATCAGCACGGAATTCAACAGTCCTTCACAAGGCCATAGGTTCAGTTCATAGGTTCACCTCTTCTAAGGCCGGAGATGAAACCCTAACCTCTATAGCTTCTTGTGTCGACTAAACAACTAGGCAAAATGCAACATCTCTGACTGAGCTCAATTACTACTACTGACATAGATTCGACGCCTATCTTCGATACATGTCGACAGACGATTCAAATCAACTGCTCTACGACCGCTCAGTTCAACGGCAACATCTCAACACTTTCCTACAGAGAGCGTCCGATCGCGGCCACGTCAAACTATCAACTCCCGTTGTGAAGGCGACGGCAGGCGTCGGCGAAGCGTGGGGTAGGAGATATCAAAGGAAAGACAGTTCACCACAGAGCTCAGCGGCTGAAGTTCAAAGCGGCGTCGGCGGCCGTTTTCGCCCCACCCCGGTCAGGCCATCGCGACAATGACGTCACTTATATGGAGCGCCGAGCGTGCAATGCATTAGGCCGGCAATTTGATATAATTATACGCAAATGGCCGATATCAATAATTTCTGACGTATGTCCTGACAAACGTCACAATAGTTCCTCTTATGAAACAATCTACTGATCAGTGCTTCCGGGCACGAGAGCATTGCCGTTTTATCCAGTGTTTCATACGACTAGTATGATAATTATTATTTAAATAGGCTTCTATCATAGGCTTCTATGCCCGATAGCGCATGGGATAACATCTGGCGTAGAGAGCGAGAGGTACCGAGTTCGAGTCCCGTAGGGCGGATATGCTTTGTAGGCTGCTATTAGCGCCGTGTATTGCAGGCTGTCTGTAGTACTCTGTACTGTTAGTAGTTAAAGATTGTTTCAATTGCATAACATGTAAATGTACAGCGCAGTGCGTTTGTCAGGCGCTTATTGATTAAAGAAAAATATTATTATTATTATTATTAGTAATCACAAGTAAGTTGAAGGCTGTTCTCTAATGTCGACAGAATTGGGGGAGGGAGGGTTACAATGGCCTAGACCGCTAATAGGCTTAAAACTGGAACATTGGTTTCACAATTCAGGCTATTAAAAAATATGTGAGGCACAATAGCTGATTGGTATGAACGAACGGCATGTATTATAGCGTAGTGTAGACTACGGGTTCGAGCCTACACTAACTAAAGTGCAAATTGAAATAATTGACATTCTGCTGCTTTCTTTGTGTCGGAGATAGGCCCATGGAAAGCGATGTGCTTCCGAGAGTTGTGGGCTGTTCAGGAATTATCAGCGGGTGTCCTTGGTTCAGACATCAGGCATTATGACGATAATATTGTTCGACTCGACCAAGTTATGTGTCAAATTCTTACGTCTTATGTCGTGGCTTGCTTCGTGGTTGTTGTTGGGAATTTAAAGTTATTGATGTTGAATTTTACTTTGTTGCAGCCGCTTGAATGGCTATATTATAAAAACTTGAATTGTTGGTTGAGAAGTTGCATTTCGTGGTGCGTTTGATTAAAAGTGTCTCTCCATTGCTGTAAATGTTGTCGTTCTTACAATTTTATGCTTGCACATTGAGCTGTACCGATATGTCATTTTGCCGATCATGCCGATACCGCGTATAGCAGTTTAGTAAATAGCCGATACCGATTATGAGACCGATTATTTTATTGCTTAGTCAAAATGTTCGGTTTGTGATACGTAAACCTGCTATTGCAATGCGATTATACCTATATTTAAATTTTTTAAACTCGTCTTTAAAGATATTTCAATCGCGCAGTTATTCTTTCTCTTCTATATAATGTCAGATGTCTAATAAAAAGTTTTCTAATCTAAATTTACATATAATTGTACATGTACATTCTTAGATTTTGAAAAATATTTGTTCAATGTTGCATAATTGACGAGTCTACCAGTTCTCTGTCGTAATTGAATTTCCCAGGTGACGTATCAATGTTTCTACGGTGTCTAGTAAGCAGTGTAATGCTAGATAGAAATCAATAGTAAGAAACAAGGCATAGATATTTGAGCTAATTTTCGCTTCATAACGATTATTGTGCAAAAACATGTAAATCAACATTGATTTATTGCAGCATTTTCACGGTCTGCAGCAACGGGACGTCAGAAGGAATAGGTGCCACTAGGTATAGGCCTACGACGGGCCGCCAGTACATGGTATTGCCATCTAGCGAGAGGCGAGCCGCCACAACTAAGAAAATTTGTTACCGACTACCCGATTATTTCTGCCGATACCCAATTATACCGATTGTCCTAATAATCGGTCCAATTACGAGTATGGCCGTTTAATCGGTAAAGCTCTACTTTCACAACTATAACCTAGATTCAAATAATTATTTTGTTTTCCTAATTTACATGACTGTAATTTACTTGTGGCAGCTATAGGTAGGCCCTATGTATGTATAGTTGTATACATACACACGAGATAATTATACATACACAGACGAGCACGAGACGCAGGTAAGCCCATTGTGTTGTCAGGTTGTAAGCTCCTCTGATGAGTTTATTAAAGAGGACCGACATAAATGCGCACTGACGTCCGTCCGTCCGTCCATCCGTTCGTCCTACATGTACATTGACGCAAGATTTGGTTTTCCCATAAGCCCGCGTTGACATCCGATCTGAGGCTATCCATTTATCAATCAATCAATCAAAACTATTTTATTGAAGCCAAATAAAAACACATAACATTTCAACATAAAATATCAGGATTGGCCGCAAGAGGAGTCCCAAAAGGGATCAAGATCCCGCTAACTAGGGACACCTAGAACAACATTTCAGAAATCTGAATTAGCTAAATCCTTGATAAACAGTGCAACATCAAGTTTCGTACAGCAATGCAAATAGTATAGTACATATTACACAGTAAATGATTAACTCGATTCAAAATACTATGAAAATACAACAACAAAAAACGAAAACCTTAACTAACAGTGAAAAAGAACATCCGGCAGGGTAGGTTATAGCTAATTTCCATTAAGTTACTGTTAACCCTTTAACGACGAGCCGCTTATGGTTTCCCATACATTTTAGTACACGCTCGTCGTTAAAGGAACGATTAATGCTAAATTAAAATTTTAGGCAAACATTTATGTCCGACATCATTTCGCTATTATTAATGCTAAATGTTTCTTATACGTGGCTTAATTGGAAGTGTAGTTGTCAACAGAATGTTTTTAATTCCACTTGTGTAGGAAACATTTATTAGAGTCATTACCAATGCTACCATAAAGTATATTAACAGGAGAGTTTACGAGTCTATAGTATACAAATAGGCTAGTGCTGAGATAACTATAATACTAGCAACAGTGTGTATCCCTTGCTGCATAAAATTGTTCATTTTTAGTGTTTTTAGGCCTAATTTTTCATAGCGATTTGACAATTTAGTAGCCTAACCAATAAATTAGTTTGATTTTGCAAATACAAAAACAATAAACTCATCTAAAGTTGCGTGAAACTAACAATAAGTGGTGCAAAATGCTTGAAACTTGGGCGCATTCTTTGCCAGGTAGGGAATCGTGATGTTCATCGGTTTCGTAAATGTAACTCTGCATTCGTAGGTTCGTGAATCGTAGACACTCGTTGTGATGGTTGATGTTGATGTGAAAGCACCATTGACCATCGTCCTCACATTCAGAGTATCATTCATATAGAAAACGCCATCGGCTGTCCAGGTTACCTTCGCATAGATTGGGTTGCAACTGCTGTCGGCATACCTGATGCTGCAGGTTATGTTATTATTTGTTGAATTGATCGCTGTGCAGTTACACGTTGGTGGTTGACCTGTGGGAAATACAGTAAGACATAAATAACAGAGTAGAACAATCTGACAACGCGTGAGGTGCGCTTTGCTTTATGGCACTGAAAGAAGTTCAATTGACCTATGACTCCAAATAATTCTTCATTTGCAAAGAACACTCTGCGGTTAAGATGGAATTGCAATTGCAAATGTTGTAGAGGCAAAGATTGTAAAAGAAGTTTTATTAACACCATAGACTCCTATCAGTGAAACAGTATTGACAGAGTGTCTGTTACCACAACGTGTAACACTTTCTGCATTTGAATATACTTTCTAACTACCGCTCAAGATCTGTGGCATAACAGCCTCGAAGGCAAGAGAGTAAACAACGTCGGGAATTACCATGTCGAACCTCTCTCCAATAGCCTCATGTTTGCTACAATTACAATTTTTTATTTTGATATAATCCTTATGATAAACATGATTATTTACGTCTACTTACGAACGACAACGAGTTTGGCGCCGACTCTGGTGTTATTGCCACTTGGACTGTATTGTGCAACATATAGGCCAGAAGTTGCGATTGGAGGAGTTGCTGGAGTTGATTGAGCGGTGTTGATGGTCAGATTAGTCTGGGTGACACCATAGAGGGTCGCTAACGAAGGCGTAACAGTGTCGCTGTAGTTTGTGATTCCACGAAGAAATTGCTCATTAGTTGGGAAAACAGCCCAAGACACTTTGTTTGGACTACTGTTGCAGATCATCACTGTATTCTGAGTTCCATCATAAACAGCCTGATTTATTGGTGGCGTCGTACACTGACCGTAGACATCTGGAATAAAAATTCAGTGACACGAGCACTTTTTAATAAATGCGACCTACCTAAGAATATTATTTTGAATCGGAATTTCCACGCATGTTCTTAATGCGCTGATATTCTTCTTTGTAACCAGTTGTTTAATAGATTAGAACCAAAGAAATGGATTCATCTTCACCTGATTCATGAAGCAAAATCTGATAGCGATGTCAATGTAATGCTGATGAAATTATGCCACTGATTAATTGTATCAAACTTCCTTCTCTTCCTCTCTATGTAACCTTCTCTTGCTTTTAACCTTCGCCTACGCTTGGGGGTCCAAATGTAACCTCATGTTTTATGGGTCAGGGAATTTATTGCAGCTACTGCCAAATGCGTGACCTTCACGGATGACCTTGAAATTCAAGGTCACATGATTTTTTTACTTATCTCTGCTATTGTCATCAGTGTTTGGATTTTCCGGTAAGATGACAATAGTGTCATACGTGCCAAAGAAAAATAAGGCTGTCACCTTATTGTCAACTGCTCATCACGACTTCTCTTCCTCTCTATGTAACTCTTGATGAATTTTTGGAATTTCCCACCAAAAGAATGACACCAAGACGAAGCACAGATGCAGCACGTATTATTTGCGCATATTCAGACTCTTGCAGGAACAGGTATAATTTTAATGAGCCTAACAAATGCACTAAATCAATCAATCAATCAATCAATCTATATAGCGCCTCTTCAATGGTTCTACTCAGAGGCGCTCCCGAGCCAGGCCTGATCATAGAGAAAGTCTTCAGTTGTGTATAGAAGGAATTAGAGTGAGTACAAGGGGATAAGCGAAGGAAGGATGGTAAGTCATTCCACGTTGTTGGACCAACGATAGAGAATGCTCGGCGCTGCTTAGTAGCAGTGCGGGCAAAAGGGACCAAAAAGTCCCTGTTATATAAATGTGGAACTGGTATAGTATGATATCCGTAGGGAAAGCCAGCTTTGATCAGACTGAAAGACTTTTATGCAGAAGTGTTTGCTATATTTACTTCAACTCTATTCATCTTCGAATGAGTTTAAAATTTACTCATTTCGTAATGTAACAAGCAATGCAATGTCATGAATTAAATGTTGTGCATCATAATGTAATGAAATGCGCTGTCATAACAAATCATCGAATATCCAGCAGTGTTTCTGCTACCAATTTAACAGTATAGAAGCCTTCGATACGAGTTGGAAGATCAGTTGTTATGGGACCAATTATCTAGAGACCAGTTGGCGACAGATCAGTTTTTACAAGACCAATCTACCTGATACACTTCATTAATTGAATGTCTTATGGCTGCGCTGGTAGGCCTACCGGTGGATGATCTAACAGAACATTTTACACATAAGCTTATGACCCAGAACGAAACGATTTCGAATTTATGATTTTGAACATATTTATTGAAGGGCACCGTCAACCAGGAAGGCAGTATATCCAGTAAATTTCATAAACTGATGTAGAATCATTTTTCAAGCTACAATCAAGGTTGATGACTTACTTGTTGTCAAAGACGTTGTAGTTTTATTTGGAGCCAGGGTAGTTGTTGATGATTGAGTTGTCAACGTCGACGAACTAGTTGCTGCTTCACAGTATACTGAATAAAAACGGAAACAGAAATCTCAAAGGCTAAATACGAATATGAGGACTGCAGAATAGTTCCAACCACCTTAATGTGGAAACTTGTTAATGTTTCAAACAATAGCTCCAGAGGCGGCGCCAGACATTTTTGTAACTACGGCATAGCCATGGCAGGACAGTCATACAAGTGACCAGTGCAGGGTACGATTTATGCCCAAATAAATTCTCGGCAGGCCAAAACTTCTGGCAATCTGGCAGCCTTGTGGCAAGGCAACGACAAGGGCAACTGCTTTCTTTAGCCAGGCCCTGACTTGCCCTGCTATAGCGCAACCACTGAATAGCTCTCGATTGATTGAAAAAACATGCGTTGCTTAAAAACTTTAAAACTTTATATCAGTTACAGTCTACTGTCATGGTTGGTTGCGAACCTGACGTCGATGACGCCGTAGTTGCAGTTAATGACTTCTCAATGGTCGGAAATACTAAAAACCAGTTATTGTGATCGCATTGGATGAATGATATTCTATATTAGAATTTTCTCACTGTTCTCATATGCGAAATAGTGAGAAATCTTCTAATTAGAAAAGTAATGCCCATCACCCTATGACGCACTGTACTAGATGAGGACCTTTGTGAATGTACTCACCTGTAGACGTAGCATGAAAATCAGGCGCATTCTTTGCCAGATATGAGAAACCAAATAATGGTGCAGTAAACGTTACAAGACAATCGTAGGTCGCAGGAACGGTGTTATTAACGGTGATGGTCCATGTAGAATTGTACACAAATTGAAGCGAGGTGTAAGGTACGAGGGTCTTCATGGGAGTTTTTGACGTATAAAACTGACCATTTGCTGAACAGTTCAGAACTGCATTGATTGGAAAGTTTGTATGATCTGCATAAATCATCGTGCATGATATGACGTCGACGGAACTCGACTGAATGCATGAACAGATCGGACCAGAACCTAAGAAAAAAAAAATTAATGTTGCATTGGAGGACTAACAGGTGTCCGCTGAGATTCATTCATTCATTCATTCATTCATTCTGAGAATTTATATAGCGCCTCACTCAGAGGCGCTCTCTGCGCTAGTCTATTATAATGTTAAGAGTCATTGCAAACGAAAATATTTCATCAATTAGCAAAACATGTAGGTTCCTGTTCCTTCGCAAGTAACATTTCCACTTAGACGGGACAAAGGTTGTCTTGACACTATTAATTTTATCTGCTCACTTTATTGTATGAATCTTGTATCATGACCTATCTTTCTGCTGAGTAGGGCCTATAACCATTTGTAAAATGCAGTGACGGATTTAAAGAAGATGAAAATTAGCAATGGCTGGAAAGGTGTCTGTAACTGTTTTTGACAAAATAATTTAAAAATTCAGTCTCATCTTTGTATCTTAATCTGGGACGTAATTTGACTCCACATACCTTGACCTTTATGATTTTACTAAGCACTTGCGAATACGAAACAACATCAGAGTCGCATTTTAGTTTATCACTCTCGAGTCTTTTTCTAGTGCTATGTTTTTTAGAAAATTCAAAATAAAACTAATTTCGCGGCTCTCCTGTTGGTGGTGTATGGAAATTGAACTACTTATAATCCTGCAGATATGGGACCACCTGTTGGAGTTGTAGTAGCGTTTCGTACAATTAGACCCGTCTGATTAATTGCGTAAAGCCCAGTTAAACTCGGATCAACAATGTCATTGAAATAGGTGATTTGATAAGGCAAAGACGCGTTTAAGGTTGGCCTATCCAACCAGGCTGTGTCATTAGGTCCGTGTGTAACTGTGTACAGCTGAGTATCGTATTCAGTGTAGCCTCGTAAACAACGGTGTTTCTTAGGGACGTTAGGCTATACATTGCTCGCATGCAACTGAATAGAAAGCAAGCACTTCTCTTTACAGTGCAAAACAACCTTCGATGTAGGATCTATAAAATTATATGAATAGAACAATTAGTTTACTTACGAATGACAAGTAATTTAAAAACGATCCTGGTTGTAGAGTTGAATGAAACTATGTAGAATCCTGCAGTAGATATCGGACCACCTGTTGGAATTGTAGTAGCGTTGCGTACAGTTAGACCCGTTTCGTTAAATGCGTAGAGTCCCGTTAACGTTGGAGAAACGACGTTGTTATAATTGGTTATTTGAAAAGAATATGAAGCGTTTGAGGTTGGCCTAACCAACCACGCTGTGCCATTAGGTCCATTTGCACAGCTGAACAGCGTATTCAACGTTCCCTCGTAAACAACGGTATTTCTTAGAGACGTTAGGCATTGCTCATAAATTATGCACCTGAAACAAACATTTTTCACCCTACTGAAACTCCAACTCTATCCATCTTCGAATGAGTTTAAAATTTACTCATTTCGCAATGTAACAAGCAATGCAATGTCATGAATTAAATGTTGTACATCATAATATAATGAAATGCGTTGTAATAACCAATCATAGAATATCCAGCAGTGTTTCTGCTACCAATTTAACAGTACAGAAGCCTTCGATACGAGTTGGAAGATCAGTTGTTACAAGACTAATCTACCGGATGCACTTCATTAATGAAATGTCTTATGGCTGCGCTGGTTATGGTACCGGCGGATGATCTAACAGAACATTTTACACCTAAGCTAAATATTATGACCCAGAACGATGTGATTCCGAATTTATGATTTTCAACATATCTACTGAAGGGCAACGTCAACCAGGAAGGCTGTGTATCCAGTAAATTTCATAAACTGATGTAGAATCATTTTTCAAGCTACAATCAAGGTTGATGACTTACTTGTTGTCAAAGACGTTGTAGTTTTATTTGGAGCCAGGGTAGTTGTTGATGATTGAGTTGTCAACGTCGACGAACTAGTTGCTGCTTCACAGTATACTGAATAAAAACGGAAACAGAAATCTCAAAGGCTAAATACGAATATGAGGACTGCAGAATAGTTCCAACCACCTTAATGTGGAAACTTGTTAATGTTTCAAACAATAGCTCCAGAGGCGGCGCCAGACATTTTTGTAACTACGGCATAGCCATGGCAGGACAGTCATACAAGTGACCAGTGCAGGGTGCGATTTATGCCCAAATAAATTCTCGGCAGGCCAAAACTTCTGGCAATCTGGCAGCCTTGTGGCAAGGCAACGACAAGGGCAACTGCTTTCTTTAGCCAGGCCCTGACTTGCCCTGCTGTAGCGCAACCACTGAATAGCTCTCGATTGATTGAAAAAACATGCGTTGCTTAAAAACTTTAAAACTTTATATCAGTTACAGTCTACTGTCATGGTTGGTTGCGAACCTGACGTCGATGACGCCGTAGTTGCAGTTAATGACTTCTCGATGGTCGGAAATACTAAAAACCAGTTATTGTGATCGCATTGGATGAATGATATTCTATATTAGAATTTTCTCACTGTTCTCATATGCGAAATAGTGAGAAATCTTCTAATTAGAAAAGTAATGCCCATCACCCTATGACGCACTGTACTACAGGGTGGCTCAAAATAAAATGTCCCACCGGATAAAATGCAATTTCTCCGCAACCAATTGAGATTTTTATACCAAACTTTCACCATTTACAGAGGTATGATTTTCCAACAATCCATGAACATTTTACTAAATAATTTCCATAACTTCAAAAGTTACAGTTGTTTTAATATTAAATTTTATTTTTTTCACATTTCCGCAGATGAACGGTCCAATAATGGTTATTTCTTTAAGATTTTTTCACAGAGAAATTGTTTTGTAACACCCAAATAATCATGACGTCATATGACTTCATTACAAGTTGTAAAGAAAGAATTTATGAAGCAAACAGTTAATAGTTGCAGATATTTTAAAATAATATTAAGCGCTCAATTTGTTAATCTTTTACTGACGGTGCGCCTGCTCACACGGCAAGGTTGGCTCAAGGCTTCATTGCCACCAACTGCAGTGAACTCATTGGCAAAGATGAATGGCCACCAAACTCTCCAGACCTTAGCCCTCTTGATTATCACGTCTGGGGAGCTATGCTTGAACATTACAAGACATTTCATCCGAAGCCGAAGAACATTGACGAGCTGAAAAAGTCTTGCAGCTAATATGGCATCAGCTGCCGCAGGACTCAATCAACAAGGCCATACTGAGCTTCACAAAAAGACTTCGAGCTTGTGTGAGAGCTAGGGGTGGACACTTCGAACATGCTTTGAGATAAACTGCTCAACAGATTCTGATTTCGTAATGAAAGACGATTTTATTTGACATTGAAAATTGTAAATAACTGTCAATTTTTCTTCGGAAATGTGAAAAAATAAAATTTAATATTAAAACAGCTGTAACTTTTGAAGTTATGGAAATTATTTAGTAAAATTTTCATGGATTGTTGAAAAATCATTCCTCTGTAAATGGTGAAAGTTTGGTATAAAAATCTCAATTGGTTGCGGAGAAATTGCATTTTATCCGGTGGGACATTTTATTTTGAGCCACCCTGTAGATGAGGACCTTTGTGAATGTACTCACCTGTAGACGTAGCATGAAAATCAGGCGCATTCTTTGCCAGATATGAGAAACCAAATAATGGTGCAGTAAACGTTACAAGACAATCGTAGGTCGCAGGAACGGTGTTATTAACGGTGATGGTCCATGTAGAATTGTACACAAATTGAAGCGAGGTGTAAGGTACGAGGGTCTTCATGGGAGTTTTTGACGTATAAAACTGACCATTTGCTGAACAGTTCAGAACTGCATTGATTGGAAAGATTGTATGATCTGCATAGATCATCGTGCATAATATGACGTCGACGGAACTCGACTGAATGCATGAACAGATCGGACCAGAACCTAAGAAAAAAAATAATGTTGCATTGGAGGACTAACAGGTGTCCGCTGAGATTCATTCATTCATTCATTCATTCATTCATTCTGAGAATTTATATAGCACCTCACTCAGAGGCGCTCTCTGCGCTAGTCTATTATAATGTTAAGAGTCATTGCAAACGAAAATATTTCATCAATTAGCAAAACATGTAGGTTCCTGTTCCTTCGCAAGTAACATTTCCACTTAGACGGGACAAAGGTTGTCTTGACACTATTAATTTTATCTGCTCACTTTATTGTATGAATCTTGTATCATGACCAATCTTTCTGCTGAGTAGGGCCTATAACCATTTGTAAAATGCAGTGACGGATTTAAAGAAGATGAAAATTAGCAATGGCTGGAAAGGTGTCTGTAACTGTTTTTGACAAAATAATTTAAAAATTTAGTCTCATCTTTGTATCTTAATCTGGGACGAAATTTGACTCCACATACCTTGACCTTTATGATTTCACTAAGCACTTGCGAATACGAAACAACATCAGAGTCGCTTTTTAGTTTATCACTCTCGAGTCTTTTTCTAGTGCTATGTTTTTTAGAAAATTCAAAATAAAACTAATTTCGCGGCTCTCCTGTTGGTGGTGTATGGAAATTGAACTACTTATAATCCTGCAGATATGGGACCACCTGTTGGAGTTGTAGTAGCGTTTCGTACAATTAGACCCGTCTGATTAATTGCGTAAAGCCCAGTTAAACTCGGATCAACAATGTCATTGAAATAGGTGATTTGATAAGGCAAAGACGCGTTTAAGGTTGGCCTATCCAACCAGGCTGTGTCATTAGGTCCGTGTGTAACTGTGTACAGCTGAGTATCGTATTCAGTGTAGCCTCGTAAACAACGGTGTTTCTTAGGGACGTTAGGCTATACATTGCTCGCATGCAACTGAATAGAAAGCAAGCACTTCTCTTTACAGTGCAAAACAACCTTCGATGTAGGATCTATAAAATTATATGAATAGAACAATTAGTTTACTTACGAATGACAAGTAATTTAAAAACGATCCTGGTTGTAGAGTTGAATGAAACTATGTAGAATCCTGCAGTAGATATCGGACCACCTGTTGGAATTGTAGTAGCGTTGCATACAGTTAGACCCGTTTCGTTAAATGCGTAGAGTCCCGTTAACGTTGGAGAAACGACGTTGTTATAATTGGTTATTTGAAAAGAATATGAAGCGTTTGAGGTTGGCCTAACCAACCACGCTGTGCCATTAGGTCCATTTGCACAGCTGAACAGCGTATTCAACGTTCCCTCGTAAACAACGGTATTCCTTAGAGACGTTACACATTGCTCATAAATTATGCATCTGAAACAAACATTTCTCACCCTACTGATGTAGTTTCGTATGCAGTGTTCTTTGGCTGGCCTATAAACTTGCATTTTTATCTGTACGTAATTTAGTAGTTCAAGAGCACTTAATATCACAGGTGTACCGTTATTATTTTTTTAATCTCTCAGCCACTTAATCGCTCTAGCATTAAATTACATGTAACATAATAACTTCAATGATTTTTAAAACAAACGGTTCCATAACTCGTGCATTATCGATGTTAGTCCTTTGTGTATAAGGCGGAACATATGCTATCTTAGCAGTATATCATACCCTGAAAAGAGTCCCGAGCCATAATTTCATTCTGAGCATATAGATTCAAGGACACTCAGACTGTAAGCCAGAATGCGGGTCTAACTATTTCTCCTATACAGCAGTGCAATAATTTTCAAGCTACAATCTACTGTCATGGTTGGTTGCGAACCTGTCGTCGATGACGCCATAGTTGTAGTTGAGGATGTGGAGTATGTAGGTGATTTGGCTGTAGCTATTGTTCCAACGCATGCTACATAAAAACATAAACAGAAATTTTATACGTTAAGCATTCATATTAAGACTGTAGAACAGTTACACCCATGTAAATACGGTAGCCTATCAATGGCAGTTTTTATATTAATATTCAAACAATAGGCCTTACACCGATCTTGTTGGCATGGCTTAATTCAGTAAACGACTATACATGCATGTGTATTTTCACCTCGTGTCAAACACGTCAGTCTCTGAGGTTCATTCACCAGCGCCGTTTCCAAGAGTTTGACACAGAATTTACACTTACGCATGTTCTTAATGTGCTGATATTCTTCTATGCGACCATTTGTTTAATAGATTAGAAACAAAGAAATGAATTCATCTGCACATGATTCATGAAACAAAATCTGAGAGCAGTGTAAATGTAACGCTTATGATGTCATACCACTGAATAATGTATCATGCTTCTTCTCCTCCCTTCTAGGTAACTCTTGAGAAATGTGCTGCCCACCAATATATAATTGCGCATATTCAGACGCATACAGTAGCGCTATTAATGCACCTATCAAATGCACTAAATGTCATGCAACCAATTTGTTTATTTCACAGCTTCAATTTCCGTTTTACGTATAAGCTGGTAATATAAACGTGGAGAATATTATTATAGCGTCTTTTAATTTCCGCACGAAAACGCTGCCAACGCAACTTAATTTTGTATATTGCGTCCCTAAGGGGAAACATGGAGGCAAAAATGATATAAATGACTATTTCCCCATAAGTTGTGTAGAGAAAAGTGTTCAATTAGTTGCCAGCGAAGTGAGTTTTCACTACAGAGGAACTCAGCAAAAAACTCTGATATTATTGCATATTAATTAAATTTATTAATTAATTAACTATCGCGCCGGTGTCTAACGCATAGAGCATTAGATGACGCTACAAAACCAAGTCGTAATCAGCTCCATAGAGGGAAAGTCCGCCACCTGACATTATATGTTTAATCACACCAACTCACATAAGAGGTTAACGATTCTCTAATTATTGTTGTTCATAGCCAAATTTCATTCCTGCAAGAGTGACTGAGTTGAATGCGATAACAGTGTTCGTTTTCTTTGTATGCGTGTGTGACAGTCTACAAAATTTCTGTTTCTAACTATCCGTGACTGAGGTGTAACCAGTGGCAGCGCCAGCTATACAATTTCAGCAGGTCGCGTCAAGGTCATGGCAATTATTCAGCAGGTCGAAGAAATTAATGTTTGAGTTTGACGCATAAAGCAGCATAACTTATATAATACATGCATGTATGCATAACGTAGAAAATTATTGTTGCACGCTTATAGCCCAATTGTTGTAGCATATTCAAATAAATTTAAAAGAATTCAGCAATTAAAACGTAAAACTTTACTTTACTAGATTTGTAAGTACTGATGAGCTAATCGGAACATAATGAACATGACATTGTATCATGCTAATAAGATGCACGAGTCGCATGACCCGCGTTTTCAACATTTACAGAAACATCGTTTAACTCCTGCAATTCGCTAGCATTATTATTGTTCAAAACTACACCAACGTCGACATTAGGCTAACAGTCATATCATTCTGTTTAACGCGTTTTTTGCCATATTTATTTCCGTAGAAATCTTTAATGTTGCAGCGCCTCATTGTTATTATTTTATTCATTTCTTTGCTAATGTATTATTACAACGTTGATGCAATTCGTAAACAACTGAAAAGGCATCGACGCGAAAAGGTTATTTTCGCGAAGTAGACTTAATCGACGACGCCCTATAATTGTAGGCTATTAATTTTTTATTTCCACTAATTTTTGACGTAACGGCTAGGCCTAGGCTTACATAAGCATTTCAATTTTAAAGTTTACAACATAGACTTCTGTTGACATAAACGTAAAAATGTCGTTTAGATCTAATAATTGCAATAGTGATCCAATGGGACCCGCACAGATATTGATGTTTGAAAAGAAGATATTAAAAATTCCAAAGAATTTTAGGCAGGTCATTAGGCCTAATCAGGTCGGGAGCAAAATAGGCAGGTCAAATGACCTGCTGCGACCTGCCGTAGCGCCGCCACTGGGTGTAACAAAAAGCCGCCGTGCTCTCTCTGTGTATGTACGAAATCTTATTTACGAGACGTCTGTTGAAACTTATTCCGAAGAATAAAATGGAGGGATCTTTCTTAAACTCGCATTGAAATTAGGCTCTATTTCATATCAGCATAACACACTGGACCTACTAAAACTCACTGCAATCACACCTTGCCCTCTTGTTTTCATTTCAACAACATCAATACCAACCCCATGATACAACCACTATTTGCCCATCCATACCGTAATAAAACGATAACCACATTGAAAAGTTCCAAGGAAAATCAGCAGACAGTGACAGTATAAATAGGCCTATGCGCCAGTTGTGTGGCCTGTCGGTCTATTCAATTCTGTAGTGCGCCTAGGCTCTATTGTTGAAACGTTGTTGGTTCGAACCTGATGACCGAACTTCATGTAGCAATCTTTTCACTACTCACGCTCTTCTGCGCCTCCGACTTAGATTTACTTACCCAAACGTAAAAGGTAATAAAATCAAAGGAATTCAAAGGAGTCGTAAAATCCTGCAGGTTCCAGGCCCACAGTTACTTAAATCGCACTCGGAAGTTGCGAATAGACCTACATCTTGGTTATATTGGAGATTGCAAACCTACCGAGAGTCCTTTGCTGAAAAGCGATGCCAGGCAAGATGTTTACCTTTAGAAAATGTTGGTAGTGGGAACTGCAGAATTAGCATTGTCTTTCCAATTCAACATACGAAAGACAATTTGCTTAGACCGACTCTATTGCAAGCCAGTTGGTTCCATGTGGTGGTTGAATTAATGGATGTTCTTATGACAATAGTCAATTTTGAAGACTTAAATTCTTCTGATATGTCGTAGAGCTACTTACCATGTTCAAAGAATGAGAATATCAGCAGACTGAAGGCCACTTTAAGAATAATTTCTCTGCTGTTGCCGTCTGTCATGTTGAATAAGTTTTAATGCACAGAGGTTTAATCGATTCTGTCTTTTCACTGGACAAACATAACATAGAAAGTCAAGTTAAAACTTGGAGTAGGAACTTTGCAAATTACAAGATTTTTGACACTTTGTACCACTAAAAAAGTAATGGAGATGGAAACGACAAAGCACAACCTGCTAAATATCTACATCTCGAGTCGTAAAATTACGAGTTTTATTGCTTCATAGTCTCTCTCGAAATTACACAATACACAGCCCTCTTACTTTTCATATATATATATATATATCAAAACATCGTAAGTCACTTAATCGATCTATGAATCGGTGATTGCTATGGATCGTGTTTAATTTATCCTGTAAAATGTTATGCCCCGTCAGAAGCAAGTGCAGAATGAGAAAGATGCGTTCAGTTTCGGTCAAATATCGTCCCAAGAAGTTGAATATTCGTCATTTTACCTTATGTCACAATCGTATTCCACTCTAAATTAACGTAATTTAAACTGTTTTCACCAGTACTTAATGGTTTTCAAACATTGTTGCAAAATGATACATTTATTCAATTGTCTGCTAACTTATTTTGTCGAATAGCTAAACAACAATTTTTCCATCAACCAATTCTATACTTAACAGTTGATTTCCGCCTACAAAGCCATTTCTGAAATGGCACAGTTATGTCAGCAATAGTTACCTACATGTATAAGGTTGAGGTGCAGTGTATTCATTTATTCGCCAAATCAAAAGATTTCGTTTGCCTTGTTGCCTGTTGACTCCACAATCTCTGCTCTGCTGAAGTTTTTATTAGGCGAGTCTTAGCCTGGCCATATATTTCAGCCAAGGTAAAAATAATTGTACGACTCAGTCCTGCACAACACTAGGTCGCGGCTATAGCCACGCCTGTCAGCAATGTTGATGACTGTTAATGCACCTTTGCGAGGTTGGCCTACTTAAAACACCCTACATGTGCATTAAGTACCCTGATGCACACCGATAACACACCGACATACATGCACACACACTGAGCTTAATTGCAAATCCAAAATCTTAAGGCCATAGTGATAAGACTTCTCAGACTCTACCCAGTAAAACAAAGATTGTTAAACCTGGTTTTAAAAAGATTAATGGATATTATTCCATCCTGCATAAATGGCATAATCAAAACGAACCTACAGCTCAAATGAAGGCGATGAAAACAATTACCGTAGTTTGCCTGTCGAATGAAATCTCATTTTTGTTGAAGCACCAAAATCAGGCTATTTTTATAACAGATTTCAAATGGTGCATGAAGGAATAAAAAAATTTATTGACTAATTTTAAGTAGATTTTCTTCTGTTGTAAAAGAAACAATAAGACACGCATTAAATAGAGTCGGTTATAGAGAGCTAAACACTATTCGAGTATACCGTAAAAATATCCTAGTAGGACATAAGAAAGTGTCAGAGGCACACTGAATAATATAGACTTAAGATTATTTAATGGAATATTAGTAGATAATATAGACAAAATATACCTTACTACATTATATATATAATGTAACAGTTAATATATTCCATGTTGGCTATAACGACCTATAGGCTACATTGCAGAAGAAGGAAGTTGAGGAGGTTATACGTGTCATAATAGGTCAAAGCATTATTGCATGTTAAACACGGCCTATGACGATCACCAATTATATGGCTGGTGGACTCGAGCTAACATTATAGACGCCACACCCGTACACAGCCGAAGAATGACGAAGTTAAGAGTGTCAAGTGCTCAAGTCGTTCCTTTGTTGTTGCGAAATAGTAATTCCTCCGATGCATAAGAAGACGGAACAGGGATTCGTGATTCATGTGCACCACCTGTGTTCGAAAACTGCTTTCAAACGTCGCTTCAATGAAAATAACTGTGACATGAAGCGTTACAGTTTGACAATTTTTGGCTGAGGTAGGCCTAATTATAAAAGCGGGCCGTAAGAAGAGGAGATGTTCTGAGTTGCAACGTCAATAAATCTAAACCCTGTTTTCATAACTGTACTGATGCTTGCAGTGATTAATTATTTACCCTAAAAGATTTCATACGATTCTACGACAAAACCTGTTAAATCATTATGTCTTGTCTTGTTGATAATGTAGAAAAAGCAGGGTTGCCAGATTTCGGAAGTGCTTGATCGCGAAATCACGTAAAAATGTAGCCTAACAGTCGCGAGCTGAACAGCTAAATGAAAACATTAATAATTTTTGCTAGGTACGTCAATATACTTACTCTAATGATTCGTCAAGACACGCGATGAAACCATTGGCGTACAAATCTAGATGGCAGACTGCTACGTGCTTACCGTAGACTAGTCCGTACTCCGTAGAGCATGTATTTTGTACTAAGTGAGCAACACAACATAAGAATAATAGCTAGTAACAGTGACCTGGTAGCCTAATGCTGTCAATTTATGAGAATGAATTAATAATGTCGCTGTACATAGCGACCGAGGAACAATTAAAAAAAAGTCAAAATATCGCGAGGTCGCAGGGACGAAATTTTCAGTCGCGAGTGCATTGAAAAGTAGCCCAACTCGCGCTTTTCGCGACGACCAGGCAACCCTGAGAGCGAGCGTCGTCATACTAGATATAAGACTGTCCATAGAGTCCTGAATGTCGCATGACGTCATATGTGACACATGTAGTTTGATAAATTTAATTCCATAACGATATACCCGAATATAGGCCTAGGTTTAAACTTTCCCGTAAAATCCTTGGATTGCAAAAATGCAGTTTTTAAGAAGATTTTAATAACTTGTTCAGGGCGGTTGTTAGGAACGATTTGGTAAAACCGTTGATGAACTAATCAGCCAGTTTTATGCAGCTGCAATGAGTTCGTCTTATATTTAACTGCTATGGGTATGTCTGCATGCGTGAAATGAAGTATGTACGAATTAAGTATCACTAAAATATATAGGCCTATCTGTAGGCCCTATGCAATAATAATAATTATAATAATAGTTATAATATTTATTCTTTAATGAAGCGCCTGACAAACGCACTTCGCTGTAGGCCTATATGTACAATTGTACATGTTATGACGATCAAACAAATCACAAGAACGCAAATTACAGAAGGCATAAATCAACAAAGTTGCAACCGTGCCAGGCGTAAACTCATTGTATGTGCCTCTGAAACATGTGGGTTTATGGAACGACCTCCGTTAACAAACTAAATAATATGTACGAGCACTGGCGCACAGTATGGTATTCGCCTAAGATTAACGTCGTATGAAGTGAATATGAACATTTTGTTTGGTGTGCAGGTCATGGTTTCGCAGAAGTTTATAATTGTTTAGATTTTGCAATTTGTAACTTATAAAACTTAATGGAGCTGGCACCATTTGTCGGCCTGTGTTTCCACTCTCTACAGTAAGAAAACATTTCACGCAAAATTAGGCTTGACTTACTCGCTGAAGTAAACTGTATAGACGCAAACTGTATTTGGACAGTTAGGAACCTCCTATTGTTCACCTGAAGTGTGCCGGGCTTTAGATAACTGCAAATAGGCTGCACTCCTATATAGTCGTGAATTTTGGTCATGTAAATAACCCAATGGTATTCTTCCTAGGCGATTTAAAAAGATTTGCGCTAATGCACCCCCCAAACTACCGCATCAAATCACGTCACAGGCTTAAAATACCTGTGCGAATAGAACATAAAGTCATATCAATCGCCTATACAACACACTCCAATCCTCCGAGCCCTCCTATATCCGTAAGTTGTTCACGGTCCAACCACTTCGCTCAACCCGCTTCTCTTCTGCTCTAGCACTTCTTCTTCCTTCCGTCACCTCATCACTAAAATTAGCAAAATGTTCGCATAGCCATTATAGGTGTTCCGTCCTTTTCTTGAACACCCGCCCACCAGAATTACGCCAGATATCTGATTCATCCTTCGAACTCACCAAAGCCTCACCTCTTGCTTTTGCTGTGAGAAGCGCTTTATAAATAGCCAAATACAGTACAATACAATACAATCTCTACAGGTCTTTCACTCAAAACTGAAAACTATGTTCTTTAACAAATTCTTTCTCTCCCCTTACCTCCCTCGCCATTTCAATTCTAAATACCATCCACCTTAGCCGTCTGACTGTCTTCATGCCTGTGATCTTTGGATCTTGACCTGGAACCGATTTCACCACTCTGCTTTATCGATTGTGTTTTTGACTATTCAACACTTTTATTGACACCAAGTACCAAATTCTTCACAAAAACAAATCTAGCAGTACATAATCACTTCAGTCCAATTATCAATTAGATATGCAGCAAGCAAGGTTGTCTACCATAAGACAATCGGTTTCCTAGTGTCAAAGGGCTATCCCTAAAGGAAGCACTAATGCCCCGCTGCCAGGGAGCGCTGTGAGTAAGCTGATTTCCGCAACTTCACTGTTTCTGGGACTGTAGAAATATCGAGATTACGATTACGATGATGTGGTTTTTAATTCATACTTCGGCTGAACAGAATTGTCTAATTCCGGAAAATAGTAGAAGGAACATGGGAAACGAAGTTAGATCGGAGTCCAATAAAGTGAGAAATGAGCAGCTTTTGAAAGTTTCCGTTTAAGTTAGTATTTTAGCCAAGAGTAACTCTTAATCTATTTATAAGTGTAGGTCTTCGCTGTATTTTGTATGATTCATCTTTAAAAAATACGTGTCTAAATATTGCGCGTTGCCTTTGCCGGTGCCAAACCTTGTCCTGTCTTAAATCTGGTCCAATGTTAAACCTGGTCCAGTGATAATCTTGGCCATAGCTTCATCCTGGTTCTATCTTAACTCTGCCCTATCTCAGTCATGGTTCTATCTTAATCGAGTCCTATCTTAATCCAGGTCTTATTAATCCTCGTCATATCTTAATCCTCTGGTCCTCTCTTAATCTGTGTTCTACATCTATATCAATCCTGGTCCTATCTCAATCCAGGTCTTATTTTAATCCTGGTCCTAACTTAATTCTAGTCCTCTCTTAATCTTCGTTTTATCTTAATCACATTCCTATTTTAAACCTTGTCCTATCTTAATCCTGGTATTTTTTCAATCCATGGTATTATTTTAATCAAGGCCCAATATTAATTATAGTAATCTTATGCGCCACATAACGACCTGTTGACCTCCTGGATTCTGTCTCTAGTCTCTCCAATCTCTCCATTCTACATCCTTTAAAGAATCAATCACATCTCACCCTCAACTGTTGATTCGAAGGTAACACAATTTTCATATGTAACAGAACGTGCACAAAATAGCTTAAAGTCGAATAAAACCGACCTTTGCAAAATGATTATCACACAGTATCTGTCGCAACTCAACTGAAACAGTACTGTAAATTATTTATTTTAATTTTAAAAATCCCCTTACTATTATTTATTGTTAGCAATTAAGGTTCAAGGTCGCTCAGACGCCACAAGAGTGCTTAATCGTTTAAATGCAAAGGACGCATTCCACGCATTCACAGAGGTTCACTTAAATTTTCTAAATTTCAATTGTCTCGAGTTTCCGTAGATTTAAAAAGAGTTGAAATTTCGTTTGAAGCAAGTTCTGAAAGCACAAGATCCTATGAGTTGCTGTAAAATTCGTCGATATTAGTTGAATAGTCGTCATTTGGCTTATATAGAGATACCGTATTCTGTCTAGTATAGATATAGTGTTGTTGAGATTCTGGTTCCACATCGTTATTATAATGTGGATTTCTCAACTCCTGCCCTCCAGAGTTTTGATGTCTTTCGTTCTCTTGATTTACTTTCTTTCTACGACATTTGACGATGCAAACAATCAGTATGGTTAGGAAGAGAGCAAATCCGGACAATCCTACGGTTAGTCCAACAATGAGAGCGAATGTCTTTGAATTATCTGGGTACGTAAGACAGGCGTATTGGTATTGCTTGTATCCAAGAGATATCTGTAACAAGATAATGTAATTTAATGTAGCAAAACGAAAGCCACGTTATTTTTAAGCATAGAATGGTTATTCACGGTGCGTATATTTCGTCTGAATGCAATCTACACAATCACCTCTATGTAATTATTATTATACTGGTTTTGAATAGGAACTTTTAATAACTTGTCATCATCATTTTTTATTTAAATCCAGATCATCGTAACAAAACAAGTGTCGAACATAAACATTCAATATACAACCAAATAAAGACCTGAAGTAATACTTTATTACACAATTTAAATATGACGTTCAGAGCAAAAGGCACAACTAGAAAGGAGATATAATCTGTTAATACCAATATACAGATAGATAACACTAATATCAGGTAATGACTTGTGCGACGTTAGAGTGATTGGCATTGTAGTAGAAATGGCAATGGTCACTGGTTATCATCCTGATTCGACAATTACATTCAAACATAGATCTCTTATCTAAAGACCATTTTGTTTTAAATTAACATGATTGTTGTGTATTTTCTTCTTAATTGAGTTAATACTTAATTGAGCAGCATTACAATTTGCTCACACATTGAACTTTCATACTTTAATAATAGTAGGCATATTATAACATTATCGTATGTTTTAAATACGAGATACTAAACGCCAGCTATACAAATAACTCTTCTTTCTTCTTCTTTCTTGAAGTTCTCTGCCCTTCGGCAGGTTCCAACTTCCAATGACGCCACTCTTCTCTGTGCTGTGCCTTTCCCTTCAATATCGCTGTTTCCGTCGGCCATCCATCCCAACATCATCTGCCTCGGTCTTCCCCTTTCCCTTTTCCCTACCATTCTCCCTAAGGATAATTTCTTTCAGGAGGGAGTCTACAAATAACAGTTTTTGGATTATAAAGTCATCCCACTCAATAACTCTGCTAATTGTATTGTATTGCATTTGACCATTTATAGCTCTTCTAGAGCATTAGACTATCAGAAGGGTTCCCAGCGCTATAGACCCAAGAGAAAAGGCGTATAGTACATTTCAGGTATGAATTGGTAGAAAGAACAACGGTTACTGGTTGCCTGCCTAATTCAACAACAATAATAATGAATCAATGAATGAACCAATTTCTAAACTAGTTTCACCAACATGAATTTTGTCCATAACGCTCTGAATTGATCAGCAAAATTATATGAAAACAGTCATTGACATTGATTCAAAAAATCTCGCTACTATAATTGGCGTGTCGTTAGTGCATACAGCATATAATAAGTTATTAATCATGACATACCGTTATGCTCAGATGTTGACCACAATGCAAAAACTCGTTCCCTGTTGACGATGGCTTTTCTTTTGGGGGTCGACAGCTCAACTCGTTGTCCGTTAGATTGTCGTTAATGCAAATCTGATTGCCAATGTGGACCACATAATCTCTTAGGAGACATCCGCGCAACATATATCTTCCCTAACACAAAACAAGCGAATTATGTTACTTCCAATTAGATTTCACGAAATTTTATGAAACAAATCTGTGAATATTCCAGTTAGGGTTATTTTCTGTATATCGTACTAAAAACTGCATAAGCTCCAATCAAATGAGCTCAAATGCCACAACTGGTCTAAGCAGGCGTGAAATCACAGTAGATTGGAAACAAAACAGTTAAAAATAATATAGTGCAAGTGAATGCTTAAAGACAATCGACAATTTTATATAGGTGTTGGTTTTCAAGTTAGATTAGTAATAGGTTGACAGTTCAATATAATAGCCCTGCTCCAGCTTAAATTGTAGCCTTGGACACAGCATTGAACCACTGGTTGACGTCGTAAGTCAATATTATTGTCGGATGATTTATAAGTTGTCACACGGTCAATCTGACTCACCGGTCGCGTAGCCAAACTCAAATCAAGACAGACACACAGTCTACAGCTCTACATATTTTGAAACACAGTCTTTATATATTTTGACAGAAAATGGAAAGATCAATAAAGCAGCGGTAAAGTTCTACACACCTTGTCATCTCATACAACCACGAGCTTCGTACGATCGACAAAGCTCACACAGACGAACCACCGCTGACGATTCTAATGCGCAAGCGCGATCTCTATCACTGTAATTCGACGCATTGTTGCACGCACGCAGTTGATCACTTAATATGCCCCAACTTTCAATTCGCCTTCGTGAGGTTTTTGTAAGACGCCAAAAATATTATGACGGCCATAAAACATACCAAGCCTCGTTACCTTCCACAATCACGCCATTGCGTATGTGCTACACCTCAATTAACACTTACTCTGTTACTCCGATGCATTGTAAACCAACCCACGCTTAAATCCTCGAAGATATTTATGATTATATATTCGTTTTATTGAGAAAAACAGCATGACTGAAACGCAAAAATGCTAACATCAGTGAAAATGGATAATAAAAGTAATTAGAAAATTGTAAAAAAAACTATCAAATGTTTTTATTCAAGGACCTGAAAATAAATTGAGAGTTGTCTTTGGGTGGGAGAATATTCATTCATTCGGGAATTTATATAGCGCCCCTTCAAGGAAACTACTCAGAGGAGGTCCCGACTCCAACGCGCCCAAAAAGAACAGTTTTGAGTTTAGTAAGGAAAGTTTCAGGCAGACTCCCAGGGTGTAGACGCAGCTCTAGAGGAAGACCATTCCAGATCATTGGGCCTGCCACAGAAAACATAGAAGCTCCGTTTGATGAAAATCATCTTCATCAATGCATTCATTCATTCATTCATTCATTCTGGAGATTTATATAGCGCAACAGCAAAAGGCTCCCAGTCCAGCCACGGCAAAATGTAAAAACTCCTGATTTATAAAACCCAGTTTGAGGTCAAAGGAGCAAGCGCAGCCCTGGGAGGTCAACCAGATGGAGGGGCCTGCAACCGACAGCATTGTTGCAGTACGAGCAAAACTAACCATAAGAACTCCTTTTTCTGCGGAGCGTTAGGAGGCGACGCCCTGGGACAACCGAAATGAAACAGCAGAGCTCACGGAATGTAAGTTGGGGCGAGGCCCTGGAGAACCAAAACCAAAGCAGCTAATGTTCATCTTCTATTCAGACCCTGAAATAAATGACCTAGAATTAAAAGCAGCTAATGTGTGGAATATGGTTGTGTGCTCTAGGTCTTAAATGGTAAGGTAAAAGGAGACGGAGTGGAGGTAGGAGTTGGTGAAGGAGATGCTTGGGGGTCATGTAATATGGAGAAGAGGAGTCTGGCATGAGGTGTGTTTAACAATGGTAACTAACAAATGCAACCCACCTTCACGTATATCAGTTCATCTTCGGACGGATCGAATTCAATTACTTCATCAGATGAATTTATTTCAGGGTCTGAATAGAAGATGAACTTTGTTTCTGGAAGAGCGTCATTGATGTTCTCATATGCCTTGTATCCGTCGAAGCTGATTCCAAGACAAATGTCGGCTCGATCAACGCCATTTGGTCCATGCACTGATAGTACACAGTTCCTGGAGATATCGCGTTTCAAGCGAGAGAGAAGACTGTGAGAGTTTGCATTAGGCTGATTTATGGGCTTTCTGCTTCGTCGTGTTCTGCTTGTGCTGGTGTTGTACAGTGAGCTTAAGATCTCGAGAAAATCATTTGGGAGACTCAAAGGAGGCATTGGACACTGCATATAGGTATCATTCCCTGGTGGAACAGTACAAACCTGCAATGCAAAAGTTAGAGTATGACCTCATAGTTGGTTATTGTGTATACAGGTAATTGGGACGAACATATTAATTCTAATTAGTTTAGAAGTCTAGATAATTATCATTAAAAAAACCTTTTTTTAAATGACGAACTTTTGTTTGTAAATTTTATTTGCATCGTAATTTATTTCCCAAACGTTTATTTTATAATTTCGTATAATAAAATTTCGTTGATCTTGTCACTTGATTATAATTCTTTGTTGGAGTTAATAAGATATTGGATGAAATACACGAAACGTAGTAAAATATCTCAACTTGTCAATAGCATTATTGCCTTCAGAGAGCTTTTAACTGAAATGGTGATTACCCTTGGCGTCGACGTCGTTGATGTAGTTGACGTTGAGTTGTTTTCAGCTGCTCGAGTTATGAAGACCGTCAACTGGATGATTGGTTTAGCCACGGATGACAGACTTCGCCCGAATACGTCCAATATAGTACCACCGCTGTAGTCAAAGGTAGACGGTAAAGCATTTATTTAGACTCATCTGAAAGTTGGAGCTGAGATCGAAGGAGACAAATACGACCACAGCACCACTGCTACAGACACTGCACCCTGTTCAGCCTCGTTGTAATATAGCCTACTGACCGAACACAGTCATCTCCTTTAATAATTGTTATCTAAGCACTAACTTTGTTCGTATTCACTGCACCTCCGCGCGTCGTATCGTAGCCTATACCACTTGACCACCAATATAGAAGAACAGATAATCGTTATCTTAATTGCGAATAATATCATTCATCAGGTTCCCATCAATGTTATCGGTATTGTCATTTATGTAACCGTTGTCCTCGTGATAGTGTCATTATCATCACCATTTACATTCTATGACGCGAAGTAGGCTACACATCTTTGGTTAGTAACTTCTATATTGCGAGATCGATCGGTTTGAAAGGAACAACGCATTTCAGCACTGGTAGAACAATCTCTGACTCAGACCTTATTAATTGGACAGAAAAATACGTACCTCACAATGGAGATGTTCGGATATATGGCTGTAATTCCTGGGTTAGGCAGATAAGTGAACGTCGTGTTGAAAGTCATGTTGAACGGAGTTGGCGAGAATTCAATAATAATAGGCAGAGGTTGTCCAACTGATGCTTCTGTTGTGTTTGGAGTCACAGCCACGAGTTCGAGTGTTCGGCTGGAGTAGAAAATAAAAGTTGGATTGTATTAGTATTTGAAAGAAAATAGATATAATTCTATGTTGCACAACATCGTGTATTCATGAATTTACATGTACGTGACATCAAAATAATTGGATTATAATACTGCATGATATCAGATGACAGAGATTGGATTATAGTATCCTTGCTATGCGATATAATAACATAACATGGATCGCATAGCATCACCAGTTCTGTTCGTATTGGTAGTAGAATCTCGTGTGCAAAATCTTTTTAAAATATTCCATTATTTAGGGGTGCCACATGACAACTTAAATTTTGCATATAAAATTATGCGTCATCGAAGCCGTAAAAATCAAGTTTTTATTTTTTCAGCAGCTGGATGAAAGTTAGACACTTCTAGAGCCTATTATTTGATTACTGTAATATATGATGAGTGCTATGTACCATGGATTGTTGGATACCTTATTCTCTGATGATTGGTTTTATAAATAAATGATTAAATAATAAATATATAAGTTAGAACAAAATGGAGCTGAGGTGTAAATAAATAATTTAATGTTTAAAACAATTTTCTGGACTTCTGTACATTTAACACTAGAAGGACGGTTCTTTTCTACCACCTAAAAGGACGGAATGGGTCATTTTTGACCCATACAGTTTCATTGATAGAAATCATATATTTGTAAGGATAATTCTTCTGCAGCGGAAAATTCCGCCCCAGAAGTAATATTTTTGATATAATTCCGCGACAGAAGACCTTTGCGCATGCGCAACCTTCGGCGCATGCGCACTGTCCAAACTGCGTTACTTCTATCAATTGGCGTAGTGAGGGTCGGTTATGGTGAGATTAGGCGTTGTGAGGGTCGGTTAGGGTCAGTATTAGTCGTCATTAGATAAAATGCTAAACACCTTCCGCCGCAGAAGTAATTTCTTCATGCGCTGCGTGGCGGAAAAAGGACGGAATGAGTCATTTTTGACCCATACAGTTTCATTGATAGAAAACATGTATTTTTAAGGATAATTCTTCTGCAGCGGAAAATTCCGCCCCAGAAGTAATATTTTTGATATAATTCCGTGACAGAAGACCTTTGCGCATGCGCAACCTTCGGCGCATGCGCACTGTCCAAACTGCGTTACTTCTATCAATTGGCGTAGTGAGGGTCGGTTATGGTGAGATTAGGCGTTGTGAGGGTCGGTTAGGGTCAGTATTAGTCGTCATTAGATAAAATGCTAAACACCTTCCGCCGCAGAAGTAATTTCTTCATGCGCTGCGTGGCGGAAAAAGGACGGAATGAGTCATTTTTGACCCATACAGTTTCATTGATAGAAAACATGTATTTTTAAGGATAATTCTTCTGCAGCGGAAAATTCCGCCCCAGAAGTAATATTTTTGATATAATTCCGTGACAGAAGACCTTTGCGCATGCGCAACCTTCGGCGCATGCGCACTGTCCAAACTGCGTTACTTCTATCAATTGGCGTCGTGAGGGTCGGTTATGGTGAGATTAGGCGTTGTGAGGGTCGGTTAGGGTCAGTATTAGTCGTCATTAGATAAAATGCTAAACACCTTCCGCCGCAGAAGTAATTTCTTCATGCGCTGCGTGGCGGAATATTCCGGTATCTGAGACAGAGGCATTACTATCATTGTCCCACCGATTTCTTGAATCAAACGAAGGGCTGGTTTGCTGTATGCATATAATCGTACATGACAACTCATTTTAGCGCAGGTATTGATAACCCTCAGATATAGCTGTTTTATATCAATTGTGTTTGAAACAATAAACAAAACTGTTTACAAATGGCGGGAAGAACGTGAGTTTTGCAATGCCGTCATAAATAAGTAAGGTTTATATAAGATAAACACTAGAAAAATAGGCATTTGCAGTAATAGTTTCATGGGTCAAAAATGACCCCAATCCGTCCTTCTAGGTATTCGCTGTTCTAACTCCTATACCTGACCAACTATTAATAAGATTTTTCTTCTATGCCTTTGCGACCACAATGCCATAGATATAATAAAATAAAATATTTTCCTTTAACGTTTACTGGGTGCTACATGGCACGCTCGCAAAGTGCGCTATGGGTCCAAAATGACCCATGCCGTCCTTCTAGTGTTAAGGCTTTCCAAAGCTTAATTATCTATTTATATCTACTTACACTATACCATAATATCCATAACCGATTTAAAATTAATCCGCAATTTTGCAATACCGAAAAAGCACTTCCTATCAAAAGCAAATAATAATATTTTCTAAGCAAATAATATCTTGCTACAGTTTGGCATCAGGTCAGAACATATCATTTATATATTAGAAAATCAGATTATTAGCAACTTTTTACAAGTTTAAATTATTTTGTTAGCTTATTTCAAATATTAGTTTGCAAGAAAAATTCTAAAATAACCAATACCCAACACTCAGTCTAGTCTAATGTATTCAGTGTTGCTTGTTTTCAGTACTTTTTAATTGGAAACTGACTAGGATTAATTCATTCCGAGAATGTATAGGCCTACATCGCCCTTCAAGCCTACTCAGACGTGCTCAAACGTTGGTTTATTGAAAACCAGATCTTATACTGAAATTTTTTTTAATCATTACAGAAAACATTTAATATTTCAAATTTTGATGCGGAAGTGTTAAATACAAATAATAGTTCGCAAGTGACATGAAGGTCAGGATGAAGGTCAGTGATAGAAATGCGTGGAAACAGAGCAGCATCAAGTTGGAGTGTCGGCAGACTGAAGATGGGTGGAGTGTGTTGAATGAAAAGACAAAATGGGGAGTGGCACTGATCCCAGAATATAATCAAATGCTGACCAAAATATGAAGGTCAAAAGCAGGCCATGTTCCAGGTGATGTACGAGCATCGAATAAGGTTCCGGACCCCAAGAAGTTAACAGTCACTAAATATTTTAATGTGTGTTTTAAGCAAACTGACAAGGTTGAATAATGCTCACAAATACATTTTAATTATTGTAGTTGTTAACATAACAATTTAAAAATTGCTTTCTCTTACATAAAATCCGAACAAAAGATTCTAATATTATCACAATTGTGCTTACGATCCTTGTCTAAAACTTGGAAAACTTGTCATTTCATGTGGCACACCTAAACGATGGAATATATTTATTATATTTTGCACACTAGCTTAGTTTATAAAAAGGAACATAAGCTGGGGCGGTCCAATCAATTTACTAAAAAATAAGGTTTTTGAGCACCACCCTAATGTAGTATGCTCTTTTAAACCAATCATGCATAGTTACAGGAATCCTCATGACTTTAACGCACGGTCAACAGTGGAAAAAGTTACTTAATCGGAATGAATGTAAATAGAACTTTTATCTCTAATAGAGGGTTCGTTTTCGTTAATTAACGTTTTCGTTTTCTGCCTAGTGCTAAATGAAACACAAATTATTTCCATGCATATAATACGAATTGCTCCAACCTGCCAGTATTTAATAACGACACGGTTGTCGAAGATAAATCCTGTCCGATGTAAACATTTCTAACACCAGCGATATTTAAGCCAATGTATTTCGATATATAATCAAATGTTGCTGAACCACTTATCGTGATCTTCGTTCCTCCAGCTATTGGACCGAACAATGGCTCCATTGAGATCCGAAAGGCTAATAATAATTATAATGAAATTTATCCAACAAACATTAAAAAAATTAGTTTTAGGTTTTATGGTATGTCTGCAAATAAAGATTCTAAAACTCGTTTCGGTAACCGAATATTACATAAGATCATAAAGAGTTTGTTTCCTATTTAGACAAAACTTCTAGAAAGGTTCTCGTGTCTATAAGGGAGCCTATGCATAGGCCTCTATATGCATAGGACCCTGTACCGATTGTAAACCAACACAATGATTGATGATGAATAGTTCGTTGCACGAAATATATACTGCTGAATATTGGTCGTGCTAACGATACATATCTACTACAGCTAATCAGTGTAGTGCCCTTGTAAGGTAAGAGATTTACCTAAACCGCGCTAGACTGACGGTTCTTCATACAAACATACATAGGCCTACATACATACATACATACATAAATCCTGAATACAATTATAACTCAACGTACATTGATTGACAAACTGCCTTTGAACGATGTTTGACTCAGTCATAATTAATTGACACATATTAATTGGAATGAGTTGGTTGTCGGTCTATTGCTATGCCGTAGTTCGGGAAAAGGAAGTTTCGGGAGGTTCAGTTGTTGATATTGCTCCACTATAATTGTACTCAATAGAAACGTAAACAGAAATATCAAATACAAAAAACTAATATATCCAACCTATTAATTTTAATACGGTGGCTTGCATAATGATTGCATAATGCATTATTATTAAAACAGTGGAACGATATTGAACTACTGCAACAAATGTACATGAACATGAACATGAACTTGTATTTTGGTTGGTGATCAATAAAGCTTGTGAATTGAATTGAATTGAATACCGTAGATGGTATGTGCTTAAGCTTATTATTATAATTAACGCTATAGATAAAACTATTAAATATCCTTTGAATCACCTTGGCCTCAGTTCTAATTAATTGTGTAGTTGACAATTTGAAGCGGTTGTTAGTAGGTCTATTGTTATGGTTTGCGTACCTATCGACGAAGTCGTTGTAGTTGGGGGAAGAGTAGCTGCAGAAGGTTGAGTTATTGTTATTGCTTCACCGCACACTGAATAAAAAGGTAAACAGAAATATCAAAGACTAAACGCAAATATAGTCCAACGTATTAATACGGTGGCTTGCATAATGCCTCATCCAATATTATTCAAACTATATCTCTTTTGGTAATTGTTAAACGTGGCTAAATATAAAACTACATATATCTTATGATACGTCATTCTCACGAGTATCAATGCGCCACGCTCCTTGACGCATTGCTATTTTGAGCATTTTTAATTTATTCTTTCGGGCGAAAGTCCCCATATATATATATATATATATATATATATATATATATATATATATATATATATATATATATATATATATATAATTATATATATATTAGGGTGTGTCTAAATATTAAAGTTTGAAATTTAATATCGGCCAGTTTGTTTTTGTGTTCCACCTTGAGAAACATTGTCATTTGCCAAATTAGATGAAAATCGGAAAAGATTTAGAACTTGCTCAAAGCCCCGGAAGAATTATCACTTAGAGACCAACGTGATACATTGCATTTTTCAAAGATAAAAGCAAATTAAATTTTCAGCACTTAAACATTAGATATAAGGCAAAATCAAAGGAAATACTGTCAGTTATTTGTCATTTACTTATTCCCTTTAGTGCTTTTGGGAATTTGTTTCGATGGTACTCGACCAATTGCAGAACAAAACTGTTTCTCTTCTTCATTTCTGGACTGCATGAGAGCCACTCGATCCTCTCCCCGCCAAATCGTTCTTCACTCTTAGGGCGGATATGATCTGTTCTGACTCCCACTGTTGCGGGTCTCGATCAAGAAAAGAGTCATCCAATCTGAGGATCTGGAATTTTGGTGGTTGAAGTGGTGAAGAAGTCGGGTAGTGCTTTTGTAGATGGATTATGTATCGGAGGAAGACTCTTTGGAGGTTCATCAGATCCCTGATTGTTGCGCATGCTGTAGACCATGCGCTGCTTTTCGTCGACGGTGACTAAATCGCCATAATGCATACGTCACCCTTACAACCCGTGTTACTTGCCGTTGTCTCAAACGCATGGACACAATTCTTTCTTCCAATCCCCAACTTCTGACCTCGGCCAAACATGCATCTGAAATGACGGCAGCTGTCCTAGATTGGAGTTTGGGGATGGCTAATAGCTTGGTCACATCTTGCCAGATACAATTATTGGAAGGCGATCAACACACCCTCGTCCTGTCCCTGTAACATCTGGCATGATCTTGCCTTCCCAGTGAAGAGTAAGAGGAATCTTCGGATCGAAGGATTCGCTATTCTCTGCTGCTAGGGCTGCACGGTTATCTTTCCTAGCTCGATGGACCGAAGGACTGATAATCAGCTCACCAGCTGGTGCTGCATATAGATTGGATACTGCAAGAGCAGACAAAATGTGAGAGGCCTTCCTGCTGCTGGTTTTGGTGCTATCTAGAGCTGCTGCTACATCACGACTAACTACAGAGATTGTTCCCATTCCTCGCTTTGGTGGCCAAGCAGACGTAGAAGGTTTTGGCTCTTTTTCTGAGATATCTGATGACGCCTCTTCCTCTTATGACTTTCCAGCACAGAAACCTCCGTAGCTACAGCTATACTGATGTCCGGAGTTCCCCGCTTGTTAGCGTTGACTGGATGCTAGCATGATAATGTTCCTCACGCTCTGCAAGTGCTGCTGATCTTGCCAGTGCTCTCTTCTTGCTTTGCAAGTTTGACATCAATGCCTACCATGGAGCCACGTCGTCCTTTCTCACGCTGTGCTTTCAAAAACTGCCGAATCTCTTCTATCGTAATTCTTGTCATGGCATTTTTATGCGCAATGTAAAAGAGGTCCTGCAGGGAATCCCTGAAGGAATCCCGTTTCCCTCTTCAGTTTCTGACTTCCTTCAAATATTTTTTGAGGGTTTGCCATTCCTAATGAAGATATCGTAGCTGATCCCAAACATGATTCTTAGCCCTCGTTGGAATCCGTGCTCTTTCCCAAATTGGAAGTACCATAGCTTCCGTTTCTTTCATGCTGTCATCCAGACTGATTTCTTAGTGTATGGGAATTGAACAGCACCTTGAGAACCTCTCCTCGTGTAGGTAGTTTCGCATAACCAAAGTGATCTTCAGTACAGTACTGCCTATCAACCAAATCTCAGCCTTTTTTATAGTGAACTTTGCCATCTCACCTGCGATACGATGCATCAACCATTACCCGCCATTTGCAACACGAGGTCAGTGACATAAACAACAAGAGATCAGTTACGTCTCATCATGAATATTTATTAGTTGGGAACCGGCCACTAAGAAGGGGTATAAGGCTGGCATGTATTGAAATCGTGTATAGAATGCCTATAATCATAATGCAACCGGGTTCCTACAATTTCGGTCGCCTTGAGCAAGTCCTAAATACGCACCTATCAGGCTATTATTTCGGATATGGAGTGCATACATCAATTGGCATGATAAATTGACCTGGCCGATAAAAAATCTTTGAGTTGAAAATTTCACATGTACCTTAAAAACACCCTAATATATATATATATATATATATATATATATATATATATATATATTAGAATTATAATATGTGTGTACACTAGAAAGGCTCTTAGAAGTATGATTAAACACGATAAATTATTTATTATTTACACAGAGACGACTATACAACCTTCACCAGGTCTCCAAGCATCATAATGTTCCACACCAACGAAACAGTCTAACACTCGAGTGACTCGACAAAACCATTAAATGAACTGTCTCAGTACAAAAACGTACGCAAGGTTTCACCGACATCGCAATTACGTAAACCTCAAACGAAGCACCTGATGCGGTGTTTCGTACAAATGAGACTTGGCTTTTCTTAACTACACGACGACCTCGTCAGGCCAAACAACACATGGCGAAGCTCCGAAAACAAAGCCAAGCTCAAACTAGTCTTCATCAAACGTGGTTTTATATAAAATATTTCGTAACTATTTCGCCAGATATCTAACAAAACCATTCATCCATAACGAACACTCCTTCACACCACGACAACCAAGAACACCTAAGACACACGCAAACACATATAGGCAACTACCACGACTTACTTACTAATGTCTAACAATCACCAGAGATATCGAACAATATAATATTTTCTACAACCGATCAATATCACACACTCGATCCTCAATTCTGGAACGATCTTCCTCCTGAATTTCGACAATACCACTACTGACCTGCATTCGCCTGCCTCAGGCTCCTCTACTTATCACCCCACACTCCCCACAGGCTTTCCACTCCAAATTGTAGTCACATCTATTCAAAACTTTCTGCCCTAACCCATGCGATCCTCTATCTTCCAAGTAGTCTAGTCCTCAATAAAACCCACCTTAGCAGCTGCCCTGCCTCCTCTCTCTCTCTCTCTCTCTCTCTCTCTCTCTCTCTCTCTCTCTCTCTCTCTCTCTCTCTCTCTTTGTGTCTCTGTCTATGTCTCTGTCTCTATCTCTGTCTCTCACTCTCTGGTCTCTCTAGCAACCGGATTCGGACCTCCACATGACATCGATCTCTGGACAACCCCTCTGATAACTCTGTGGCCCAGTCACGAAGGAATTGATATTTATCCTGTCCTAGAGACTTTGAGTAGAGGTGCAGCCTGTCAAAGCGTAGGAACCCCTTATTGAGAAGGAAATTCAACAACAGATTCGTTTTTCCACAACCGCTCGGGCCGCAGATGATGCATCTTATACTGGATGGAAGCAACCAATGATGATGTCTCGTTCCATCGTCCTGTTCTATATCAAAGTTTATTATCTCCATATCAAAAAAACAAAGTTTCTTTGTTTTTATAAACAAAAGAACTTTTGTTTTTTAACAAATTTTGTTTTTAAACAAATTTTTGTTTTTAAACAAATGGTGTTGACAAGATATAAACTAATACAATGTATTGCCTCCGATGTAAAAGACACACTGAGACTTTAAATGAGACGACCACCGTTTTAAAAAACGGGCGTCCAGCCAAAAGGGGAACCTGTGCTGTATGTGGTATTCAGAAGTTTCAATTTTTAAGCTCGCAAGGCTCGAAAAGCTCGCGAAGTAAGCGAGCTAAGCGAAGCGAGTTCGTGGCGGTTCGCTGTTAAATAGCGCTCTAAACGCTCTACCAATGCCTGAAATGCATATGAGCCTTCCACCCGGTGCAGCTTCGGAAGATAATCCAGGAGGTTCGTTTCAGAACACTGGCAAATATTCCTATTGTGGACCATTCACCAAGCTCGACAAACGGTTGACGCAACACTATCGCGGTGTTAACAAGCTCGACCGTGCATGCCTCGATCACGATGTGGCCTATGCTATCCATAAAGATACAACTGGGCGTAATCGTGCAGACGACATCCTGGCTGCAGCTGCATCTAGGATTGCTCTAACTGATGAAATCCCAGAGTATGAGAAGAAAGATGCCCGGCTCGTATCGGCTATTATGTCATCGAAGTCGAAGATGGGGATGGGCTACCAGAGCAAAACGATGAACGGTTTGTTGCGTAAATGAAATGGAAGTTGCGTAAATGAAATTTTTCTTCTCTGTTGGAAATATATAACATTACAAGAATATATAAACTTTTACAACACCATGGCTAAACACCTTTCCTCGATATATTACAGCCCAAAAGGGTATTGGCGAGGTAAAGCCGCGGTAACAAAATTAGCCTCAGCCGCCAAGGTTTCCCAGGCTGTAGCTCGCGAATGGTTGAAGAAACAAGCCGTTTGGCAAATTTATCAGCCAGTACCACGACGAATTCCTCGCCCAATGTTGGATGAAGATAGGCCTAACACCGTTCATCAAGCTGACCTGCTGTATCTTCCTCATGACAAAGTTGGTCGTAAAAAGTATAAATATGCTCTTTAGGGTGCTCCAGAAAAATAAAAGTTGAAATATCTTTGCTCCATGGACATTTTCCCATGCGTCTCATACAGATGAGTCTAAAAATCCAAATTTTAGGCTTTTACATTAAGGCTAAGCCTTGCCCCCAGCACGATGAAGTTTTAACAATATTCGCAATTTTTCGGTTGAAAACACAAATTACCGGTATTTAAGTATATATGAAAAACTAATATGTTTCATATTTTTTGACCGGAACATGAAAGGTTGCAAGTACAAATACAAGTACTGAGGTCTTAAGTACCTGTACAAATACTTAAGTACCAAGTACAAGTACGAGTACAGTACACATGGCTACTGCAAGAACAAGGATTTACTTCCTTGACAAAGCAATGGTGTATTGCCACATGCACTAATTTTAATTTTGCTTTTTTGAGAAATATAATGGATGTGAGCATCTTGTCACTCAGATTCGATCGAAACTGTTTAATATTAAACTAAACACACTTTCAACCGGAGCGCTAGATGCAGGCACACTCACAACTCTAAACGCTGGTTTGTCAACAGTTTTGCTGCATTCCAAACAATCAATTTCATCAAAGTCATCATGGCCTCTGATATTCAACCAGGTTGTCACTTGTGATGATAAGGTGCTCGGTTTAACAGAAGATCGTGTACAGTAGTGACCAAATAGCTTAGACTTTTTGATACATGAGGTCTGCAGTTTCGGTTGATGCAACCATATCTGTGATTATCGTGCCAAAATGAGACGTTTGTGTAGCACCTGCTCCACCACTGCCAAAGAAACTTGATGTGGGCCCCCAACAAAGCATGAGTCTCATTCACATAAGATATAATCATATCTGCACACATTAAATAAGAACATACTAGTTGTAGGCAGTCTTTGACAATTTGAGCAGCACAAAGAAAATGCCTTAATTAACGTTTTACGTAAAACAGAAAAGTGATTCGCAAATGACTACCTAAGTGGCCTAACTAAGCGCGTTTTGATACAGATTACAATGTTTCCTTCCACACAGCGGAAGACTCTTTTGAGAGGAACATAGAACACAGAGGAACATAGAAAACTCACAATTTTCATAAGTGAGCATCATTCACACATGAATTCCATGTATAAGCCATAGGTTCAATGGTTTCTTACTATAATACAATTCATAAAATGCATTATTTCGGTGAATAAGCTGGTTTCCTTATCGCGGCTTTCGTATGGTGCTGAGAAAGTTCGACAACTTACATTTACATTACTCGATAGAGTTCTAATGATTTGTTACTCACTGTTCACCTCTCCGTATGGAGTCTTTGCAAGTGTTTAACAAAGTTTGATGTTGTGCCAGTTGTTTTCTGAATGATAGTTTTCTCACTACAAAACTTGCACTTAGCAGAAGTAGCATTTCCCTTGAGAGTGAAATTATCATAATTCATAACCAAACTTAACAGCTCTAGGAATATTAGTATTTTTATTGTTAGCATTATCACCGTCCGTGGCCTCTATTTTAGCAAGACAACCGAAAGAAATTCTGATCAAGATGCGGTCCATACATAACTGCCAGAATATTCAATATCCAGAACGTAAGAATTAATGACTTAATGGAAAGACAAAGCTTACTGGTAAAGTATCCGAGTGCCTGTAGAAATGTCATTTGTGTCTAAGTAGGAGAGTACTACTTAGGTCTCAAGTACGAGTACAAGTACTTAGGTCTCCAGTACAAGTTCAAGTACTGACTGTACTCAGGTTGTACTTGAGTACAAGTACAAGTTCTCCATTGTCTTCCCTGAACACTGCATTGTTTGCCAGTTTGAAGAAGTCCTTCTCAAAGTCAGAAGTTGATTTGGCTCTTAACTCTGTATTCATCTCGATGTACGGTTTCATCCAGGCTTCCTGTCGAAATTTAACAGCACGATGAATTTTGCTGACTCTCATGCCCAACGAATGATATAGTTTGAGATTTCTGTAATGAACCACATATCGTTCCTTCTTTCGTAGGCTGGGAACCAACTTTACACATTCTGTGAACTTGCATCCCAACTGTTTCACGAGCAAGCTCTGATAGTCGCTCAACCAATCTTCTCGGACTGATAGGGTTTCTGGGGCTAAAGGATAATCGTTGTGGGCGTCATGGAGATGTTCCGGGTATTCAAGGTCCACTTCGAGTAAGAATCCTTCGGAAGCGTCGTCCGGTGTTGCCAGTATTTCGTTTAGAAAATCTGGCGAATCTTCACACCAACTAAATCCACCGACTGGTAGCATTTGTTGCATAGCCCATCCATACAGGTTATTTGCATCCAAGTACATAATCCAGTTGTTTGGCTTCGTGGTATCGTGGTCAGGGCATTGTGGATTGTTGGCCTTTGCGAATCTCTGGGATACCATCGACACTCCACCTCGAAGACCTCTTTCAAAGAATAAATGCATGTCGATGTCGGTCAACAGTTCGAGTTCTACTTTTGTCTTTTTCAACAACGCATCCCATGCCATTCCAGGTAGACTGAAGTAGTATGCTGGGTCTAGCTGATAATGCTTCATCGATGTAGCTCTGAAAGTTTCGAAAACATCAGCGAGTAGAAGCACATCAGTTCGGAGATACAGGTCGTGGTAGTTACCCATGGTTTTACAGTCAAACTCCTTCCATACTCGTTGGGCGTGTTGGTAGTCAGTGTCTGAAATGTCTTCTCTGGTCAACTTACTGTAGAATGCCTCCTTAGGTGGGAGCTGGCTTTCTTCGAAACGACTGAAGCTATCTATATACTCATAGGGATAAACACCTTTTCGCCGCAATAAATCTAGTTTTAAACTATGTGTCGCTGTGATTTTTAGATCATCCAGTGATAGATTGCTTGACAACTTGTCCAACGAACTATTTAAGAACTGGAGACTGTCGATGAACTGGAGCTGACCTAAGCTGAATGTCATATACTTCTCCATATTATTTGGGATACAGGTGATTTTCTCAGCCTCGTAGCCAGTCATTGCTTGCATAATCAAATGGCTGTCATAGCCACGAAGATTGTGAAAGACAACTGGCACTTTACATTTGTCTGGATATATGCGAAGTTTGAGATTGCAGTCATTATGAGCTGCTCCACGAAAGTTACCAGTTATATGACAATGATCGCGGACCCTTTCCATTTCTAATGCTTCTCCGCAGATGTGACAATTAGTAGCCTCACGAAATGATTGGTGATCAGTCTCTGTCATGACCATCTTCGCTGCATTAGCCAATTTTTGTTTTATATTAGCTAACTCACCTTGTAGGCGATGAAGGAATTCCTCTACAGCATTCTCTCCGCGATAAAGTACGGGTTTGTACGAGAGGCCATCACTTCGAACCACTATGTAGCAGAAGCTGCATGGTTTCTGCTCAGCTATTAATCTGGTATTAGTTTCTTCAAGGTCTTCATTTTTGACTGGGATATTTAGTGCTTCAAAGTCAGCATAAATAATGTATGGAACTCGCATCTGTTTGTGGTGATTTTGAAATTTGAGTATATTTTTACCTTCTTCAGGCATCACAATCCGCTGTGGTTTCTTGCTAATGCCTTTACAATCTTTGATATGAGCATCTAGCAAGTCTTTCCTAGAGAATGGATGTATACAGCGGCGACATGGGTATAATTTCTGTTTATGTTTATTATGTTTATTCATAATTCGGCCTAGGTCTTTAATCCAGACATAATGCTGATTCTCACCGTCGGATAGTAGTAGAAGGTCAACATTGTGATCTGTGTTCTGGTTTGATATACGGATCGGATACAACCCCTTGTTCCACCCAAACACGCATACCGATACGCCTAGATTCTGTCGTTCAAATTTATCGATGCTGGTTACCTCTACTGGAAATTTGATTCCAGTGAAATCCAGCTTTTTGAGGTGGGCACGATATTTGCTTGGGCGCTGAGGATCTTTGTTTACTGGATACATTGCGGATAAAACCGCCCACTCAAAACAGCGATTGTCATTATTTTGCACATTGATAACTGATTGAGGAGGTAGGTATTTTTTAGTGTTGGAAAGTAACTATTACCTCGAATTGGTTTATATCTTGCAGTACCAATGTCCAGTGCCACAACTCGCTTCACCCTCCAACCAGATCCCTCTCTGGTAAACCCCTCTAGATGTTTTAAAATTTTAGCCTTTGTCTCCTGCACGGACTTACAAGTTGCACCTGCATTGAGAACTTCATATGCCTTTGTCCTGAAATAGGCGGTCGTTTTAATTGTGTTGTCTGTTGTGAGTCCTAATTTTTCAAATTCAACTGTTAACATTGCTGAGTATTTTATACCATCATGTCTAGTCAGGTCTTTATTTATAAGGGTCTCAATGCTAGATTCCATTGCACTCAAGAATGATAGTGGATCGCTCTCTAATCCATGATCAAGAGGTACCACTGTGCGGTAGGTTCCATGACATTTAATACCGCGACACTTAATACCACGACAGTTAATACCGGACAGTTAATCCCGACGACAATTAATCCCGACGATATTAATACCGCGACACTTAATACCACGACACCACGACAGTTAATACCTGACAAATAATCACTATCACACATCATCCCGACGACATTTCTATCTAATTATAATCACACGAGTGTTCCTTCCCCGACATTTAATGCTACAAGTACAAAAAAGTTTTACTTCAGTAAAATTCTGTGAAAGCAATAGTACAGCAATAGTCAACCTTGAGATGAGACATTGCACGAAGGAAAACCAGGATTTCGGTTTTAGGGCCTACCGTATGCCGCAACCGCTTCTTCCGCTCGTTTCTGCAGCGTTGAATACATCTTTTGGAAGGATGAATGTTTATTTCTATGACGACCTGTGTTGTCAAAGAGCTTTGCAGTGAAACTATACCGATTTGATAGAACACTAAAGACGTGGTTCCGTCGGCATTGTCGCGATGCATGGTATATTCAAAATTACAATGTATAACAGTTGGTAAACCTTCGCTACTATAGCCAAAATTCGCATCCATAGTCACTGAAATTTAAATCTCACTAAATTTCATTTAGCACCTTTAAAGCCTGAGACTCACCTTTATATATGGACAATAGTCGTACAAATTAATAGTCGTACGTCTGTGTTCAGGTATTTGCTACACGTATTAAAGGTCTGTGGGATTAATTGTCGTGGGATTAATTGTCGTGGGATTAATTGTCGTCGGGATTAACTGTCAGGCATTAAGTGTCGTGGTATTAAGTGTCACGGTATTAAGTGTCGTGCTACCGTGCGGTAATCTCTCAAAAACTTGTTGGCGAACTCTTTCTGTAGTAGAATAGGTGGTAGTGATCCGCCGCGACTTTGAAGATTGTTGGTACTCTGCCCATTAAACTCAGCTAGCAGCTGGTCAATGTACTCATCCATACTCGATGATGCCATAGATAGAAATTTATTTCTAATAATAACTTAACCTAGTCTTCTGTTCAATTGGTTTTTCATTTTTATTTTATAAGTTTATTTGTAATAATAACTTAACCTAGTCCTTTGTTCAATTGGTTTTTCATTTTTATTTTATTTTATTTTTATTTTTATTTAACCCGATTAGTCAATGGAAATCGACGACAGTCGTTCCCACTCTTGTCTAAAGTCACGATGTAGCCCACCGCGGCGCTGTCTTAACTTGGTATTATAATAACCACACCGCTCACAAAGCGATATTAATGTCTTAACACCCTTCCCACACTCAGAACATGGTCTCGTTCCACCACCATTGCGAAGTTTTGCTAAATGAGCAAAACAATACTTTCCAATACATCTACGACAACAGAGAGTTGTTTTACCGAGTACTAGCCACTTACATTCGTTTTGTCCATACATTGTAAACTTTGTATATGTTTAAGTATTCATTTGTTTAATTTGTTGAATCCAAACCGCTTGTGTGGGTGTGAGTTGAGTTGTAGAATTGTTTGGGGGGTTGGGGGCTCCCCAAGGCTTTCGGACGGAGGGTTGGGGGCTGATGTGAGGATAAACCCTCGTGTGGTAAGTCGATAACTTGCTGGCTCCCTGCGCTGGCTCCCCGTTCTAGTTTCGGCCTTTCTTTTTAGCCTGCAAGCCTCGAATCGCAAATCGATCACTTATTGGTTCCCTGCACTGGCTTCCTGCGCCAGCTCCCCCCTTACATCTTCTACTCCAGTGCAAGCACAAGATAAACCTACTCAAACACAAGGACGTTGGTGACCCTTGGCGTTCTGACGGCGCCAAATATGATAGACCTTCTACCATATCTGGCTTGTCCAAGCACAATCGCAGGCAGATATGGCTCTCATGCAGCATCTACTTCAGTATACAAGTGTTGGTTCTGCCAAATTGGGTTGCAGAGTAAGCCTAATGATGACTAATTATCTTCTGAAAAAATGGGCTGGCACTGGCAGGGCTTGAAGCTGCGATATAGATTATTTTAAGGTGCCATTTGACAATTCTTCTCATAGGCCTATGCATTGCAATGTTTTTTTTAGACAGAACGCTCTGAAACGGAGTTCCGTGAACTTTTTCAAGCTGTTAAACAAATAATTTAATTCACTTAAATTTTTAATAAAAAATTACTTAGGTACTTTAATTTAATTCCAGCGTTTTCAGTGTTTATTGATATTCAGGATGTTATAAAAATAAGAGACTGAGACTTCGGAACCCTTGCAATGTCTTCCATAAATGTTCTGAATTGTTCAGTTCCAGAACCTTTTTTCTAGAAAAAGCACCGCTTATATGAAACCACTTCTATCACGATTTTCACAAAGTTTTCTTTTTATGCAAATTCTTGACTGTTGGAGAACTTTGAATTTGTACCTGCATACGACGACGTTGTTCTTATCGTAAGAAATAGTGCAGTAATAATATTTATGATGTAAATTTGTAAAAACCGTCCAAACCCGGGTTACCCGGGTTTTTACGGCTGTCAAACCCGAAACCCGGGTTTCGAAATAAGGCCTCGGGTTTGTATTCCCTAATTACCAACAAATCCCTAGGGCCTAGGTACATCAACTGTCGCCATTATAATAATACTATATTTCGCTAAGTCTGAGGCTTTAATTGTTGACACGACTAGGGAGTAGGGACGACGGAAAAATATGCCCCCGCGAATGAATTTCATTTGCGCCTCCATGTTTTACCGCTCGTAGAGTCTTGAGGCCAGACCCGGCCGTACGACTATTTATATCAACAATGGCAGCCGGTTGTACAATCTGCCAGTGCTGACTCACAGCTAATTATTGCAAGAGTTCAATGGTCTTATCAGTAAGTGCCTTCTCAAGAGTCAAGAGGTATATGCAGAAGCCTGACTGCAGACACTGTTGTGGCGCCAGCCTTAGCCACACGACTAGCCACATTGTTGATGTTTGTGATTGTGTTCTTGTTTGCTGAGATAAAGTTGCCAACCTGACCAAACGCGCGTGCGATGCTTGGTTTCCGGCGACTATTCCATTACCCATAATCCGAGTCCCATGCCCCCAAAATAAACATGTTCTACTCGCCGCTTGTGAGAAGTTTTCGTCTCAACACGAATGTTTAAATTTTTCCGTTCTGGTCGGTCAGCCACTAACGCTTGCGCTGTATGTTGCCGGTTTGTGCAACGTATGGTTATAGCAGGTTATTCGGTGACTCAATTATCTTATAACCGGGCGAGACGTTCGGAAAGAAACTGTACACCAGACCCAGAGATGTTATTGCAGTTGACGAGAATGGTGCTCACCGTGAGGATATAAACCGGTTTATCTCCCTCTTTATAGCCAGAGGTAAGCCTTTGAGGGTTAACGCCTAGCATAGACCTGATCGTAGATTTGGTCATGTCTGCAAGGTATTTGACATCCACAATCTCCACATACACGTGCAGGGTTGAGTTGCTAGGTCCCACCGTAAGATGGTGGAGTCCCCTTGTTGTTCCTATAGCCATTGTGTTTGAGCTGCCGCTAGATTGCGTCGTGAATCTGCGGGATCTGGAAACACCCTTCAGGCAGCGGGTTCATTGTTCTTCCTCCAGGTTACAACACTGCGGGCTGTAGACGAAAATGTTGCTAGTGACAGCGGAGTTCGGTAATGCGTTGTAGGGCTAAAGATTAACCAAAGCTATCGAGGTACAGCGGTGGTGAGAAGTGTATAGTACAGTCGGTGGTATCTGAGGTGACTATAACGCTGAAGTTTTTTTAGGCAGCGTCAGGTCTCGAATTTCTTTGATGATTTCTTCCAGGCGTTCCATGTTGTCTCACAATACTGTGAGCAAGCTTCGATTTAATTGGATTGCTATCTCTTTGTAGATGGCCTCGAACGCAGCAGCTCGTCAAGTATGGGTGAGATCTCGTTGTAGAGACTGGTGTTCCTCGCTCTTCTAGAGGCACGAGGAGCCGCAGCCTCTCCACAAGAAATTCTGGGTTGTTGTAATACTGCACGGCTGCCCTGAGCCACGTATGTGGAACTTCTTGCTCGGGTTACCATTGACTGGTAGCCCGGAAAACTCGATGCGCTTCTTGAAGGTCTCGATTGCTTTGGGACGTAGTGTTTTGTTTTGGCGAAGCGTTTCGTTTGAATGCTGTACAGCGACTCATCGGCTGGGGCTTTGAACACGCGTTTTCCACCTTTAAACGCCCTCAAGTTGCCAGCAGACGGCGCCAATGGGTCGATTAAGAGTTCCTAAACCTGTTGCCTTGTAACTGTAGAGGTACATTTGGGACAACTAAAACCTTACCTTTTTGGTGAGGGTGTTGCTTTCCAGCAGTTGACGAATTCGCTTTTCTGCAAAGGACTAAAGCTCTAATATCCGCAAACCTTTCTTCATCTCCAACTTCTTTGCTTTCTTGGAGCCCAGGTAAAAGCGATTATATCTATTAACATCAAAGATGATACCGCTAAGGCCTGCCGAATCGGCTAGGTCAAGTGTGCTCGGTGGCGTGAAACCGTACTGCCTGATTGTGTCGACGTCAAAGTCTTTTTTGGGATCGAATAACAATGCTTTGAGATCGGAGATGCCACATTTGACATCCGGCATCTTAAAACAGCACCGCTATTGTGTTAAAATTGCTCTCGACCGCAATCTGCGCCGGAAGGCGTTCTAGGGTACTGGCAACTTTTGTAGCTCCTTTGTCGTTGTCGCCTATGTTTTGGTTGTGGCTGTTGCAATGGGTTTGAAAAGCTCTGTAGCATCCGCTTCTCCGAGCTTCTCATCCTCGAATCGCTGTCTCAATCGGATCCTGCGAGCTTGGTAATTCTGAGTCAACGCGTCGTGCTTCTGCTTCAAAGACACTTTTGTCCACATCGTGGCTACATATCCACTATGAGGTCTTTAAACACTTTCCAAGCGTTTATAGAAGCGATCGAACCCGCTTTTGGTCGTACACCTTGAACGAAGTGAGGTCGATAATCTTGAACCCATATGGATGGACCGCGCACTCGAGGATATTCGCTGAAGTCGAACAGGTTCTTATCGTCGTACATGTTTGGTTTCTCCACCTGAAATAGAAGACTGTCATTGTCTGTATACGGAAGTTGAGCTTTATCACCGTACTGCACCTTCATATCATTATGCGAGAAGTCGTACATGAGGTTCTTGCAAAGATCGCGGATGGCTTGGCCGGCATAGACCGGTTTATTCAACTTGAGTTTGCTTTTTCTGCTGTGAACTGCGGCAAGGGCTCCATTGGACTGATAGGGTTTCTGGGGCTAATAGGTAGCCATGTGGGTGTTGTAGAGATGTTCCGGGTATTTAAGGTCGACCTCAAGTAGGAATTCTTCGGGTGCGTCTTCCGGCGTCTTCCGGCGTTGTCAATGCTTCATCTAGGGTCGGATCGCACCATGCGAATCCACCAATCGGCAGCATTTGTTGCATAGTCCATCCGTGTAGGTTATTCGCGTTGAGATACATAATAATAATTATTTGGTATATAATTGTAGTATCGTAGTTAGGACAATGTGGTTTGTTGGCTTTTGCGAATCTCTTAGACCTCATCAATATCCCACCTCGAGGACCTCTTTCAAAGAATAACACTGGACAACAGAGGTTTTGCTTCCTGAAAACTGTTGGGGCGTACCTTTTGGATTTTTGGCTGCTGATCACGAACATGACCTATCACGTACAGTTTTTTTAGAATCGCCTATTTTTGGAATTGCCTTTCACATTCTCACTCTACTTATACGTTGCCCACAAGGTATGGTGTTTTGTGTATTCCAGGCTTGCCTGGGCATGCTCGGTATGCTAAGTCATAAAAGATGTTGACAGGAAAGGCTATTAAAGAGATATACATACACAGGCGCGTTGGTGTCAGTTTGTACGTATGTTGATGATCAACGGGCACAAATAGCATGGAGCATACTTAAGAATAAATATATGTGGGTTCACCATTATGGCAATATTTTTCTGTTTTTCAAACGTTGGAGTAGCAAATTGAGTTCGAAATGTAACGTATATATGCGTCAACAGCCGTTGTGTTACAACTACGGCGAGTTCACTTAAAATCTCAAAAGAAGGCGATAACTCCCTTGTTAAGAAAATATATGAGCTGAAATTTAGATGTAAAGTTGACGACCAGGATAAAGGTTGGATACCTCAAATTTGTTACACAGCTTGCGCAGTCGATCTCAGAGCATGGACTACTGGTTCTCGGCCGTCTATGCCATTTGCTGTTCAATGATATGGCGGGAGCAAACAGATCGTGTTTCAGACTGTTATTTCTGTTTGACAAAATGTTTTTGGACCATTCCTCCTGAAGCAAGTAACCAAGACTAGTGAACATCCTAATCTTCCATCGGCACTGACACCACTACCACATTGCAACAGCCTTCATGTAGGCCTACCCATTCCACGGGTTGTATTGACCATCGGAGAAGTTGGCGAAACTGTGACAAAGGAAACCGAAGACTGTATTGATCCTGATTTCTAACCACCGCAGTGTCGTGAGCCTCATTTGATAACTCAACATTAGCTACAATTTAATAGCCTAGTTTGGGACTGGAATTCGTGTAAGGATCAAGCGGAATTGCTGGGCTCTCGGCTTCAATTATGGAATCTGTTAGCACAGGGAACTAATAAGATAAAGCTGTTACTGTCATCTATCCAGTCAGGGGCATAACTGTTATCTATGTGGTGATTTTAAATTTGTAGCACTTCTTCAACGTATTGTTGCTGCGTGAAATGTGGTTATTACACCGCCAAATCAAAACTTGTATCCGAGTTTCAAGAAGAGTGGAAGCGACTAGCATCAACCAATTGAAACAATTATTTACCTTGTGTATGACCTGCGAAAATATAATGAGTTTCAAATTGAGTGAAGGCGATGGTATGATTGTCATGTTCTTTGCGCAAAGATTTCGCTAAAATGTTGGTTCTAGCACTAAGAGAGATGACAATGAGAGGCTGAATTAGAAATCTCGCAGTGAAAACTCGACCCGTCCAATTGCCTAAAAAGTTTATCGGGATGATGGTTCTCGTCGACTAGGCCTATACACCGAAGCCGCCGCCATAGCCGCCGAATTTTTGTCGAAGCCGATTAGCCGCCGGAAATGTTACGGGTTAGCCGAAAAACCGCCGAAAATTGTTTCACGGCTAGCCCCCGGAAACAAATCAGCTAATTCAGCTAGAACACGCACAAAGTTGTGATTATAAAGTTTTCTCGCTGGGTTAGTAGTTTGTAGGCTACTTTGTTAGAGTGCAATAAGCAGTGAGTGCTGACGTCAGTTTATAGCCATTAACCATCCATTGTATGGCCCTGTCCAAGCTGTTCTATGTAGGCTATGTTGCATAATTATAATCCTGACTTCTGCTTCCTGTTCTATTTTAGTCTATGTCAAAAATTCTATCATATGGTGTTACTGTTATATTTGCAGTATTGTTGTCATTGCAAAAACTTCAAAGTGCGTTCGATTATTGAATTTTTTGCTGACTGCGTACTGTTTACTCTAAACTTTCTTGCGACGGCACACCATCAGTGCGGTAGAACTAGTAGTAATACGAAAGGCAAAGTTCAGGCGGCAGTAGCGAAAGAAAGCTCATCAACAAATTCGTAAGCGTAGGCTGTTAATGGTTCCAAAGAGCGATGACTTTGTAGATACCTCACAAGTTTGGACTTATTGAAACTGTACTGTTTCGTATGACTTTCTGTGTGCCACTAATAATTGTTCACTTTTTGGCATTGTAACAGTTGTTCTAATGCCTAATTAATTGGTTTTTTGGAACTCCCCATAGTCGATACACGTTTTCAACGAACTATGTTTCATGCCGTAAATTTTTACGGCTGGCCGAAAAAGGTAGTTTACGTCATTTTACGGCTAGCCGAAAAGCCGCTGTAAATTTTCTCAAGCCAGCCGTTAGCTCAAGAAATTGCGGCTTGGGGTAGCCTATGTCGTCGACATCTGTGGCGTATTTCGACATAGGCATTCGTTGTATTTAATCTGGTTACCATTAAAACTCAGAATTTCGTTGATTAAAAAATATCTTTCAAAATGTTATTTTGCATGCCTTGCCGCATCTTGAACAGTTCAGCCAGAGGGCAGACAAATAACTCGTTAGTCGATACCTTCCTCCCCAAGGGCCCAAGCTACGCCAGTGTAGCTAGAAAGAAATTTGAGTAAACACACGAAGACATTGATGATCTATGGATTCAGAGAAGCTGTACGGAGAGACAGAGATAAAAAGTTGGATGACAGTCAAGTGAGGTTGTTTTAATGCGTGAGCTGAACGGGATAGAGTAAAAAATGAACAAATGAGGTCGAGGAAGAGGGAGGGTCTGATCGATTGATAGTAGTAGTTTCAGTTTAACGACACTATGTGATAACAAAGATAATTAGTGTCGCCCTTTTCCTTCATCCTGACTTGCGACTGGCACTGTCAGAGTACAAACAGTGGCGGAGTTTTGTGATCGATTGGGAAGAAACTTCCAATATTTCAACACCGAAAGAGTGGAGACAGAGGCAGAGGAAGGAGACCTGTTGATGAAAAATGAGAGGAACAAGGTTATTTAAGAGCAAGCTTTTCAAGAAGCGCTTGGGAAATTTTTCCGTAGGCTACTCTGCCTTCCAAGCTTTCTTGTCCTTAACGAAACCCGCCGTAACAGCTGTCTCTCTGGTGTCGCTGTCAAGCACTCGTACATGTAACTGCGCTAGTCATCGATCTCTGGACAACCCCTCTGATACGACGCGGAACTCATGAATAAGCTGTTGCTTTGCATTTAGCTTGAGAATAGCGCTTTAGAAATTTGGAGTTTACGATTAGAATTACGATTTGAAAGATAAGGATAAAGATTATTGATAGCGAAATATCTAAAGATTACGATATAGTGTTATTAATAGAATCGCAACGTCACTAAAACTGATCTTAGATTTGCGACTACTGGGCGCCGAGGATTCAAATGAACATCAAGATGAACTGGAAACAAGGAGTCAGGGTTGAAAATTAAAATATCATGTCTTTACCGTGTTTTCATGTCTTTTACTAATTCTCACATTTTATTTGTAAAGCTACTATGCCTATTAATTCGATGAATAGGCAAACTTGTATGACTAATAAATGGGAGAAAAAGCGTTTATTTTTCGGTCTGAAGATGGGGGGGAGGTTCCATAGTGTAGTGGTAACTTCACTGGCGTGAAGAGCAGTAGGTAGCGGGTATCGCTCCCAGCAACCCTCCCAAAAAGTCCACTCAGCCTATCATTCGCGAGCTGACGCGTTAGTAAAATTAGATGTAGGACGTGATCGGCGCCTTGCATTGCTGTCGAATACAGTTAAATTCGACTCCTGTAATAACTTGTGGTCATCCGTTCATATTGAATTGTAGCCTAATCATACTGCGTAATTGTCAGAATGAAAATATTAAAGGAAGATTATTATTATTATTATTTTGAAAGTAGCTGCGCTCCATATTTTTATATTCATGGCCTGAAAATGTACTTGTCCGCACTCTCTGTCGTTCTCTGCAAATTTGTGCGTGACAATCTCGATGTATCCTGGCATCTATTTCTTTCGTTATATATCTAGGCCTAGATCTCGGAGCCAGATGCGGTTTCTCATTTTGTCAGTTTGTAACATTTCCATTCACTGAGTTTGCCTTTATCTGTTTAAAGGTCATCAGCATCACCATCAATGTCCTTAAAATCAAAATTATTTCTTACAATATCGATTGGCATTTTTATTTTAAAAAGAAAATTGCTTTTAAATATTTCAAATCTCATCCAGGTTTAATTGCGACTATCCGAACAAAAAACGAAGAAGAAGGAAAGACATCGATCAAAGGATTGACGATCTTAGACAAGGAATTGTTTGTGGTGAGCGAAGGTTGTTCAGAAGTTAAAGTTTACGATTCGATGGAATTCAGTTTCAGTCGTCGATTTCATTTGAAGGAATTAACTAATCCTTGGGATATAGCATCCTGCAACATTAACAAATGTCTCTACATCTCCTACGAAGATGACCCTTATAGAAATCAGACAAGTGAAATGTTGAGAGTTGATTCGAATGGAAAACTAATACAGAAATGGTCAACGAAAGACAATCATGGACGACTGTCTGTTACATATGCATCGAATGTCATTTTGATTGTTTTTCATAAATGTAAATTAATTGAATATTTGCCAAATGGAGTAATTATCCGTGAAATAAAGCTATCATCAAAAGCAAGTTTTCGTCGTGCAAACCATGCTATAAAACTTACCAATGGTCATTTCGTGGTGAGTCATGGACATCGTGCTGAGGATATGCATAGAGTGTGCGTTGTGGATGCAGATGGAAAACTTTTGAAGTCATTCGGTGGAAAACGTGGATCTACCTTCGGACAAATGAATTTTCCAATCCATTTGTCCGTCGATGGAAACGGATTCTTGATGGTCGCTGATCACTTCAACAGTCGAGTTTTATTATTGGATTCAGATTTGAAATTTAATAGAGAAATTCTCTCAAGAGCACACGGATTACAATATCCAAATAGGATTCTTCTGGATGTGTCAAATGGTCGACTATTTGTGGCTGACAGGGAACCGGATAATAAACGGATTTTGATTTTTAAATTATAAAGACGAACGAAGTGTAACTTTATACTTTTAAAATTAGACAAAAATTCTTTTACTTTAAATCAAGGTAACTTGCTTGTCCATTTCTTATCATGATTCGCAATGTATTCGTATGTATGCAGGGATGGATCTATGTATGGATAGATGGTAGTATGCATGTATGTATGTATGTTTGTACGTATGTATGTATGTATGTAGGGTATGTATGTATGTATGCATGTATGTATGTATGTATGTATGTATGTATGTATGTATAGATTGTTAGGGTCTCATAGTTGAGTCCTAACCGGTCCTGGGATGGGCATTCGTTACCATTGGGTAGTTAGTTCCTTAGCCGAGGGGAGTAGCCTATATAAGGATGTACGAAAAGGGAGGGTTAGGGAGTGTCTGATAATCCAGCCTTGGTGCTAGTTGTCTTGTCCGAGATCTTCCTGGGTTGCATGGTAGTCAAGTTAGTTCGTGGCTTGTGCCATTTTCAAGTCTTCTTACGGTGCTTCAGATTGTGATGTTCGTCAGCCCGTTGCTGAGTTGCAGACTTGTTTGCTGGGCGTTCTTCAGTTTGAGAGCGAACCCTTCTTTCACCGTCGTTCTACGGTTGGGTAATGTATTGTTTTGATTTGTTTTGGCGAGAATAATACTTTGAAAACTAGATACGAGTCTTCAGCTTTGTTGTAGCTAGAGGGAACCCGCAACAATATGCATGTATGTATGTATGTACGTATGTATGCAGGGATGGATCAATGTATGGATGTGTGCATGTACGCATGCATGTATCCATGTATGAATTTGTATGTATGTGTGTACATGCATGCATGCATGTATATGTTTATATGTATGGATGTATATTTGTACGTATATAAACATGTGTAGGGATGTATGTATGTATCTTGGATACATAGATCAGTTTCAAAACACACATAATCTTGTATTTGTTTATCTAACAAGTACAGGATGTACGCAATAATATAAAACATCGCTAATTATCGGTTCCGTTGTTAAAAATTATGTAACTTCGAGGTGCATTCACACAATGTACAACTAAATATACCATTTTGTACAGAATTGAATGCTGAATCCATTTCTGTATTACAAGATATGATAATGTGAAACCAAACCCTAAATCCAGGGGTAACCACCCCCCCTTGGTAGCCCTTGTTACAAAAAAACTCGGTAGCCTGAGGGTTAAATAAAAGTTAAAAGTCTCCTCTGTCGATACTTTTTGCTTCAGTTGATCGTATTTCCACTACAGTTTCGATTAGGACGGAGTAACCGGCGGAGTTACAATGCGTATAATAAAAATGAATCAGTCGCAAGAAGTCGCTTGCTGTCCAGTGGTCATTCAAGAAAACAAAGAAGAGAATGACAAGTTGTAATAAAAAGAGCGTGGTTCTTACGAAGGTCTGGGTTGTGACTGATGATTTGCGGTTCACTTGTGTGAGACCTATCCTCCTTCGAATGGTTTAAACACATTCCTTCTGCGTTCCCTTTTAAATCATTGAGTTTCTACAGCATTGCTGTTCGATTTTACTGGGATATAATAATTATACAAATAAATGACCTCGTGTATCTTCGCTCACTTGATCGCCTTGACCTTCTTGTCTCACAAGCGAGGAGTACTATGGCTAAATCTCGAGCTTTTGCATTCATTGGCCCTTCACTATGGGACCAACTCCCTTCAATAACTCGTTCTTTGATACTATCTGGTGGGCCAAGTGCTTCTTTTCGCTGTCTTAAGGCCACTCTTTTCGCTCGGAGTCTTTCGCACTGGAAGCGCATCTGATTGGTGTTCACTGTGAGAGGCGCTTTATAAATTTATAAATACAATACAATACAATACAATCTGGTTGTCTTCATTTGTTCGGTACGTATTTTCTGTGATCTTGGAATTAAAAATGAAACATTTGCCATCTGAATTAGACTCTCAATTCACATTAATTAATTCACATTATTAAGAAACGTCGCATGATGTTCTATAGGCGACTATTTCATTCAACATATAATTTTCTCAAGGATATTTTCTGGTGTTATGTTGTTGAGCACTTTCTTTGTGACTCTGAACTTGCCGGCATCTTGAACGGTAAATTTAGTTGCATAAATTACCTTTACAAACATTTTTGAAGTCTGTGCGTTTGACTTTATGTTTGCTCAGATTTGTGCATGTATGTTGTGACGTCTGATTCGTTTCTGCCTTCGGGCGTAATAAAGTACTGAATTTTCAGCCTAGGTTTCAAGCTTAACTGCTCGGCTCCAAAGTTTCTGTCTGACTAAATGCAGCTCCTCTAGATGACGATTCCTTCTGGTCCGAGTGCAGCCCATGACAAAAGAATAGGCCGTAACCATGGAATTAGCATAGTCAGGATTCGCTTTGGATTCTGCATCATACTTTCTTACTTTCGGTACTTCACTTGCATAGACTTCTAATCTGTTCAGTCGATCGACCACCATTTCCAAAGTATTACTTTGAAACTCCATAATTCCAGTTTGACGCTTGTTTCTGAGAGTGCAGCATAGTGCATACATTCCTGCGCTTCTTCAATCGGAGTCAGACATCTTAGCTCAAGAACCTTAATCGACCGCCAGTTGTCGAACTATACCGAAAAACACGGCAACAACAAATGCAAATAGAAAACACATGGACACCGGAAGTTCCAGCAAACCAGTCATGTAACAAGGTCCTACTTCATTGAGGACATAGCCGGTTGAATAACGATTGGCATTGTTTTGGTTGGGTATGAAAAGTGAGGAGCACAGTACTCTTCAGTCTAAAAAGAGGGCTATGAGTACAACTCGTACCTTAAAAATATTACTCAAATATGCATGAGCGGACGCGAGTTTTTCCAAATGTGTACTTCCGTTTCCAATTTAAAAAAATACAGTTATAGTAATTTTAATTTATGACTACTATCGCGCCGGAGTCACTCCACCCTTATGTGCATGCCGTATACAGAAACGATAAACATTATTTATGGATTTTCTAATTGCTGGGACAATAAATACAGAGCGAATATCTGATCTCAAAGCATCAAATAATTTTCTGAAAATCAGATTCTGTCAGAGTGCGATACGACTCTCAAAACAGTCCAACGTCGTATCGCAAGAAGTTAATCACTTATAGGCTTTTGACATGGCATAATGTGGTTGAGTAATATGTCTAGAATTAGCGCAAAGGTAGCGTTTAATCGGTAATTTTAGGTTAAGTAGTTTGACCTAAATTAGGTTGGATTGGATGGGATCAAATCAGATCATATCCGATTAGATTAGATGAGAATTATACAATATTAAACTAAACTAGTCGAGATTAAATTATATTATTTGTGATAAGAAATGTTAGAAACAGATCAGCCAAAGGCTGTTTTAAGTAAAGAGCCCTCTACTACTACTACTACGACTACTACAAACAGTAGAAAGGCAGTTTTACGCCAGTTAATTGCTAAAGGGAAGCAGGGCCGGATTAAGACTTCCGGGGGCCCTAACCCCAAAGCAAAGCTAATTACCAAAGTACGGGTATCTGAACACAACGTTCAAAACGTACATGATGAGCTGGGTTTTTTCTAATGAAATATAGGCTAAACAATAATAGATGTATTTCACGCGTACCGTTAACTAATCATTTATCATTTAATAGGCAATTTATAATAATCATTTTAAAATTATTTTATTAATTTAGGTTGCACAACATGATCTTTACAGAACTCAGTATGTTACTAGTAGTAGCTCAGTATGTTACTACTAGCAACATACTGAGCTCTGCAAAGCGCAAGTTGTGCAGCCTAAATTAATAAAATAATTTTAAAATGATTATGATACACATCAAAAATGATCAAAGTGAGTTAAGATTAATCCTAATCGAAATGTAAATCTAGAGCTTTCGCAGTGTCAGAACAGCTGAGTCGCCGCAGAAACAAGTTTATTCACAGGCGCTCAGTCAAATAAGCATTTCAGATCAGAGTCGGTTCTAGGCGTACAGTCATTCGGCTACTGAGAATGATGTCTCGAATTGAAGCCGACACATAGTTAATGCTAAGAGAAGGAAGTAAAATGGTAATTGTGAAAATGGAATATTTTCAGCTTTAAGTTTTGAGATTGCGTTGGTGTAATGAGGGCTTTATATGCGTGATGTAGGGTACTACTTATTTCACAGCAAATTGAATTCAAGATTTTGGTCTGGATCTAGATATGTCACTTTATGAATGCCTCAGGCTTCCTACGAGAGCACTGGTACTCCATCTTAGGTTTGTCTGACTGCGGTAATCTTCGTTCTGCGTCTCGAGGTGAACCTGTCCCTTTTGCAAGCACTCGGAAAATACAACGTCGTACCTTTAAAGTGGTTGGGCCGACTACCTTAGATATGCTTCCGGCTGTTCTTTGCGTGATTTTAACTAGGGACTCTCTGCACCTTTCACAAGCAACTGACAACTGCTCTCTTTCTACTTATTAGCACGAAAGTTAAAGTCTTCTTCTGATAGCGAGTAATTGCTGAAGCCGACCTTGTGAATTTTTGCAAAAGGCTCAGGTGATCCCATAATTGAAGCAGTGGTGACTAGCATGACTGCCGTTGCATGCTCCACGACCATGAGGCGAATAGACAAAAATGGATCAGGATTTGCAAGTAAGGTCTTCATTAGAAACATGCCTTTATTTTGCGCTAGCTATTGACGAAAGCTGCGATGCTTCCGATTCTGCACAGTTACTGATATAAGCGCCTATTTTTGAAAACGGAACAGGTCACAAAGCCTCTTGCCCTGTATGTGACGGCAAGCAGACGGTAGTCATTATATTTTTGCGGCACACTGTAAAAAGGTTGACCATCACTGGCGTAGCCTGTCGTGCTAAAATCTCTTAGGTCTATGTTCAGTACCGACCTTAGGCAGTTTGCGACCTATGTGACCTCAAATGGCCTCCAAATTTGGGGCCGCCAAATGTGATGATGCCTTCTATAATAAGTTCTTATTGTTATGAATGATAAATTTGGCATCCCAGTGAGAATACAATCGGCATTGATTGTGATTCGTGGTGGTCATAGGCCGACAAATTTCAGTTTGCATAGGACCGCAAAAACACTAAGACTGGCTCTGCCTATGTTATTTGTAAACAAGTCTTGGTTACCGATTTTGGCCCTTGTTAGTACTAGTCTTGCATGGTTCAGCATTTCAACATCACAACGCCCGTTTACTATTGTAGTTTATCTGGCAAACGGAGTCTCGAAATCACTTTCAACAATGGAATCCAGAGCTGTGATGATTCTAGCCATAATAATCAGCTTATGTAAAAAAATTGGTAAGTCCTTACAAAAATTATGGAAAGATATTTGTTAGCGTCCGATAATGATTTTCAGTTCATATATTAAGTTAGCTCCTCTTGTCATAGTTTTAATGAATTTGAGGTAATAAGACAAAGGGAACGATGATATCTAAACATTTTAAATAGATCTAAATAGAATTAGTGAGGTACCATCCGAAAAAATTAAATTATTTTGGGTTCTATAACGAAAATACACGATGATTTTAGGGTAAATTTGTGAAATAGTTATGAGAAATTATGCAAAGGAAATGACCAATCATGTTCAGTTATTGTGCAATTTCAGATTCAAAGTTAAATGTGATTCATCGCGACACTGAGGTGAAGATTAACGATTCCACTTATATGAACTGTTCGACGTCTCTTCAAGCTCACCTAGTCCAATGGCGTCATGGCAGCAATTATGTTTACACCGCAATCGGCATTTTTGATAGTATAATTAATGAAAGGTTTTCGGTTAAAATAAACGCCTCAACAGGAGCCAGCAATTTAGTCATTCGTTCAGTTCAACCTTCAGATGCTGGAAATTACGAATGCGTAGAAGATGAAGGGTCTGGAGAAACAAGATCGGTACAACTGATAGTTTTAGTTATTTTCAGATATTACACAATTCCAACTTTTAGAATTAATGTAAGATAAGAGCAGACATAGAAAGCTTCAAGACACAAACCGTCTTGTGCGAAACAAATTGCTGCCATTCCTCAGATAATTTTGTCTATTTCAGCAAGCCCTTACTAATGTCTGGCTTATAGAACCCAGTTGCAACTCTGTTACTAAGCAATTGTGTCTGTGGACTTTCTAATTACATTTCTGCTGTTTCCAAACATTACTTGTTACAGTAAATGTTCATTTTGTGTCGACTTAAATAGAGAACAAATCATCAGAACATGTAAGATATTGCAAATCTAATGTGTTTTAGATGCTGATCCAGTCTGCACATCTAATACGCATTCAGAGGTAGTCATTGGACCAAACAGCTGCGGCATGCAACCAGACATAGTCCGACATTGATGCAGCGTATCATACCACGGCAAAATTCCACCCATCCTTCAATGGAAAGAGAGCGGAGACAATCAGATAGTTACAGATGGTCTGATCAACGTCATCTCCAATATTAACGAAGTCACCTACAAACTGACGATGAATAGTACACTCGATCTGAACAACGCTTCGTTCATTTGCCAAGCTACGAGAACATCGGAGAGACAGTACAGCTGCTCTTCTGACATCATTAAAATCACGTGTAAGTTGTCTTCAACATGTAGATTTTAGATAATCATGTTAGGTTTTATCGTAAATTGACTATGAAGACTATACTACACTAATTATTCGGTGTAACTTTGCTATAGTTAAATAAGTAAAAACTTACTGCTTATCCAACGACAATACACTAGAGTGGTGCTTAAAAACTTATTTTTAGTAAATTGATGGGACAGCCCCAGGTTATGTCCCTTTTGATAAACTAAGCTAGTGTGCAAAATATAATAAAAATATTCCATCGTTTAGGTGTGCCACATGAGATAGCAAGTTTTCCAAATTTTAGACAAGGATCGTACGCACAATTGTGATAATATTATCAATATTTTTTGTACTTTGCGTAAGAGGAAGTCAATTTTAAATTGCTATGTTTAAAAGTACAATAATTAAAAAGTACTTGTGAGCATATTCAACTTTGTCAGTTTGTTTAAAACACACATTAAAATATTTAGGGCTCCATTTAATGACCGTTGACTTCTTGGGGTCAAGAAACTTTTTCGATGCTCGGACATCACCTGGAACATGGTCTGATTTTGACCTTCATCCTTGGTCAGCAGTTGAGTGTATTCTGGGATCAGTGCAATTCCCTTTCTGTCCTATCATTCACTACACTCAACCTTTCTTCAGTCTGCTGACACTCCAACTAGATGCTATTCTGTTTCCACGCATTATTATCGCTGATCTTCATTCGATCAAGAGCTGCTGCTACTTGCGGAAATGCGGACTCATAATATTCTTTGAGCGAGGTCCTTTAATCTTTTATGTTTCTGCCTCATCACCAGACACAGAGTTTTCAACGCAGTCTATATACAGTTATCACGATCTGAGGAATCAGATTTAAATAATTCGGCTGCTGTTTTAATACCATTGGACCTTGACGGTGGAGTAGTAGTAACAGATTATCTCAATGTCTCTTGATAAATGTTGACCTTAATTTCACCTCGTCTCTCTTTTATTTCTCTTTATCTTGTTTTTCAACTTGTTATCCACTGGTACCATTTAACTTGACATCCTTCCATCTCCAAACTCAGCCTGTAGAAATGCTCTGTCCTCATTATTTTTATATAACACTTCCGCGTCAGAATGTGAGATATAAATGTTTTCTCTAATGATTCAATAAACCTTAGCTCGTTGACTGTCTGTGTTTCTCTTTGCTGCCTTTTGTAAATTCCTCCACTCATTGCAGATCTTCTCAGGCTTCCCGATTGCATGTTGTATTGTAGTCAAAAACAAGTGAGCATTATTCCAAAAAGCCGCAGCTGCTCCAATTGTCATGCGTGCACTTTCACGAACAGTTTTGCTACTGACTTTTAACAAATGAAAAAACCTGTAATTCGGTTTTCATGAAGGCAGCCTAGCACGATTTATTGAATCATTGGTGAATCCACCAAGGTAAATTTCAGTATCAGATCTGGTAGAGGGTTTTGAGCATGCCACCCTTTGAGCACCACTTCGCTGGCTCCTTAAAGGGGCGCTTTATAAATTATTGGAGAGAATGAGTCTAGTCAGTTTCCAATTAAAAAGTACTGAAAACAAGCAAGTCAATAAAGAGATTAGTAACTTTGGATACATCAGACTAGACTAAGTGTGAGTATAAGGTATTTTAGGATTTTTCGTGCAAACTAATATTTGAAATAAGCAAACAAAATAATTCAAACGTGTATAAAGTTGTAATAATCTGATTTTCTAAAATGTTAATGATATGTTCTGACCTTAGACCAAACTTTAGCAAGATATTATTTGTTTTGAAAAATATTATTATTTGCTTTTGGGAGGAAGTGCTTTTCCGGTATTGCAAAAGTGTTTATTAATTTGAAATTGGGTATGCCTATTGTAGGATAGTGTAAGTAGATATAAATAAATAATTAAGCTTAGCAAAGCCTTAAAGGTGCCGAATTCCAGAACATTGTTTTAAACTTAAAATTATGTATTTACACTTCAGCTCCATTTTGTTCTAATAGGCCCTATATATATTTATTATTTAATCATTTATCAGAGAATAAGGTATCCAACAATCCATGGTACATCAAACTCATCACATATTACAATAATAAGATTATACGCTCTAGAAGTGTTTAACTTTCATCCATTTCCTTAAAAAATTAAAAAGTGATTTTTGCGGTTTCGATGACGCATAATGCTATACAAAATTTGAGTGTAACAAGACATTTATAAAGCGTCACTTAAGAGTCTCTCAGAGGCGCTCAACACGTGGCCATCAAAAGAGTTGAAAAAGTGCGTCTTTAAGTGTGAACAAATGTTTTGCATATATAATGAGCACAGGTGTTCTTTAGGTTGATATAATGTGTATCGATTGTTAAGCGGTTTTAGTCTTAGGCTTTAGTTGCGCGGTTGGCCGGCGGACGTTTTGGCCTAAAGTAGCCTAAACATTGGCTGACGGTAGATTCTTTTGCACGTGCAGTTAAATTTAGAAACTGCTGATGACCAATACAGTTAGTAGTTGTGTTAATGCAGTAGAGAGCTGAGAAGTTACAGTCTGAGTTGTTTTTGAAGAATAACTGTGTTTAAAGAAAAACATTCAAAGAACTGTGTCAATTTAATTCTTAAACAGTTAGAAGACGTTGAGCAATTTATATTGTATTGTATTGTATTGTATTTGAACACTTGTTATAGCGCCCCTACCAGATTGCCTATTCAGAGGCGCTCCCGACTACTGCTGTAGTCGGAGTTTCACGCCGAAAGCGCATGAGCAATTGCGAGTGAAGGACTTGCCCAGGGTCCCTACGCGGCGGCTTTGAGGTGGATTCGAAACCCGCAACCCTCCAGCTGCAAGGCACCGAACATACCCCTATACCACCGCGCCCCAGTATATTGTGTGTGTTGTGTGTTGTATTGTACTCCACGTTTATAATGCGACCGAACCACCCGCGGTAAAGATCCGAAAAATTAATCTCTGATAAACCGACCCGACCGGGAAGCGAACCCGGGGTGCCGGCGTGACGAGCGGGCTACCAACCCACTCGGCCACTCAGGATCTCCGTAGAGATAAG